>NC_069498.1:1566830-1691030 GCF_026875155.1 Cherax quadricarinatus
TCACTCACCTAGCTAGTCCACCAAGCACTGGCCACTAAGGGAAAATTTCAGATTTCTATTTATATTTCTTATTACACTTACAATAATTATTATTTTGTTCGATTATTTATTTGTGTAAGTGTATTTGTGAACATTTTTTGGCGAACAGATTATTGTCCATAAGTAAACTTACAAGTTCCCAGCATGGAAAGTATAGTTAATTGTTATAAGCTCTCTATTTTTCTTCTTAGTCATCTCTTCTTTCTGCATGATACGCGAATGTTCACAAGTACATACGTACTTGTGAACATTCTCACATACTCTCTCTCTCTCTCTCTCTCTCTCTCTCTCGCTCTCACACGCACACACAGTTCTCCATTTCCACATATACATTCACATATACACACATATATGTGAAACACACACACAGTTCTGCATTTCCACATATACACGGACAAATTTTGCAATGCACGTAATCCTTTGTCTGGAGAGTATGTATACATTTATACAAAACACATATAATCCTCTCATTTTACTAGTTACTGGAGGACAGGAGAGATAGGGGGAACATGATAACGACATACAAAATACTGAGAGGAATTGACAAGGTGGACAAAGACAGGATGTTCCAGAGATTGGACACAGCAACATGGGGACACAGTTGGAAGTTGAAGACACAGATGAATCACAGGGATGTTAGGAAGTATTTCTTCAGTCATAGAGTAGTCAGGAAGTGGAATAGTTTGGTAAGCGATGTAGTGGAGGCAGGATCCATACACAGCTTTAAGCAGAGGTATGATAAAGCACACGATTCAGGGAGAGTGACCTAGTAGCGACCAGTGAAGAGGCGTGGCCAGGAGCTTGGACTCGACCCCTGCAACCTCAACTAGGTGAGTACACATACACACACACACACAATATATATATATATACACACACACACACAAATATATATATATACATACACACACACACACACATACACACACATACACACACATATATACACACACATACATACACGCACACACACACAAACGAACACACACACACACACACATATATACACACATACACACACACACACACACATATATACACACATACACACACACACACACACACACACACACACACACACACACACACACACACACACACACAAACATGTGTACACATTCTAATAAGCATACCTACACTCTTCCACACGACTGTTTAAATTAAATCTACTTTATAATTATTGAAAGAGAGTTTACAACAGATTTTAAATTTTCTTGAGAAAATGGGATATGAATTACAATATTTTGATGATATCTTTTAGAAAAAGAAGTAAATTTGTGAAGCAGTGACTAACTTGAGAGACTTGTGGTTAAGACAAAGAAGATATTCTTATAAATCATCTTAATAAACATTTAGCTTAATTAGAATTAATTAGTAAATAAATCTCTCAGTCTTCACATATACACTTCTCTCACCTCTTCAATAATGACAAAAACATTCATCATCACAGATGAAAAAAGAAAAAATCTCTGCGACGAAAATAAAAACTACCAATTTGGGTGATTCAATGTCTTGACAGTAAGAATTTTGGTGGTGGCTGCCACAACCTGGCCAGTACGACTGTGTGTTAATGTCTCCCATACTGTTGTTATGTACTGTGATTTGAAAGTGTTAATTAATATTACACACTGAATGTTGTAGTGCACTATGTTGCAGATTTATATAGCACAAAGTCGGTAAGTAATGAAAAAGACACAATCGTTGATGGGAACTATTGAATTAAGAAGCTTGTTTCACAGGTGCAAGTTCCTCTCTGATATTATGTCTTTTCTCGTAATCATTCGCTGGGTTGTGGTGTGTATACAGTTTGTATCCTATACCATGGCTAATAAAACTGTATGTTACCTGTTCACAACCTGTTATAAACTAGGGAAGAAAGTAAATTCAGCACATATGTTGTGAGGCACACCTCTCTGGTGTATATTATTATTATTATTATTATTATTATTATTACACTTCACTGTGTAAACTGTTATAAAAAACATATGTTGTAAAATAACTTATTATTACTATTTTATATAATATTCGTAGATTTTCACATTTACATTATAAGAATTATTGTTTATTGTAATTGGTACAACCTCCTGGAAGCCATGGCACTCACAACCTCCTGGAAGCCATGGCACTCACAACATCCTGGAAGCCATGGCACTCACAACATCCTGGAAGCCATGGCACTCACAACCTCCTGGAAGCCATGGCACTCACAACCTCCTGGAAGCCATGGCACTCACAACCTCCTGGAAGCCATGGCACTCACAACCTCCTGGAAGCCATGGCACTCACAACATCCTGGAAGCCATGGCACTCACAACCTCCTGGAAGCCATGGCACTCACAACATCCTGGAAGCCATGGCACTCACAACCTCCTGGAAGCCATGGCACTCACAACCTCCTGGAAGCCATGGCACTCACAACATCCTGGAAGCCATGGCACTCACAACATCCTGGAAGCCATGGCACTCACAACATCCTGGAAGCCATGGCACTCACAACCTTCTGGAAGCCAATGCACTCACAACCTCCTGGAAGTCATGGCACTCACAAACTCCTGGAAGCCATGGCACTCACAACCTCCTGGAAGCCATAGCACTCACAACCTCCTGGAAGCCATGGCACTCACAACCTCCTGGAAGCCATGGCACTCACAACCTCCTGGAAGCCATGGCACTCACAACCTCCTGGAGTTCATGGCACTCACAACCTCCTGGAGTTCATGGCACTCACAACCTCCTGGAAGCCATGGCACTCACAACCTCCTGGAGCTCATGTCTCTCACAACCTCCTGGAAGCCATGACACTCACAACATCCTGGAAGCCATGGCACTCACAACATCCTGGAAGCCATGGCACTCAAAACATCCTGGAAGCCATGGCACTCACAACCTTCTGGAAGCCATGGCACTCACAACCTCCTGGAAGTCATGGCACTCACAAACTCCTGGAAGCCATGGCACTCACAACCTCCTGGAAGCCATGGCACTCACAACCTCCTGGAAGCCATGGCACTCACAACCTCCTGGAAGCCATGGCACTCACAACCTCCTGGAAGCCATGGCACTCACAACCTCCTGGAAGCCATGGCACTCACAACCTCCTGGAGTTCATGCCATTTACAACATCCTGGAGGTCATGCCACTCACAACATTCTATAGGTCATGCCACTCAACATCTTAGAGGTCATGCCACTCACAAAATGGTGGAGGTCATGCCACTCACAACATTCTGGGAATCATGCCACGCACATCCTGGAGGTCATGCAACTCACAACATCCTGGAGGGCATGCCACTCACAACATCTTGGAGGACATGCCACTCACATCCTGGAGGTCATGCTACTCACAACATCCTGTAGGTGATGCCACTTACAACATCTTGGAGGGCATGCCACGCACATCCTGGAGGTCATGCCACTCAACATCCTGGAGGCCATGCCACTCACAGCATCCTGGAGGGCATGCCACTCACAACATCCTGGAGGGCATGCCACTCACAAAATCCAAGAGGTCATGCCACTCACAACATCCTGGAGGGCATGCCACTCACAACATCGTGGAGGTCATGTCACTCACAACATCCTGGAGGTCATGCCACTCACAACATCCTGGAGGGCATGCCACTCACAACATCCTGGAGGTTATGCCACTCACAACATCCTGGAGGTCATGCCACTCACAACATCCTGGAGTTCATGTCACTCACAACATCTTGAAGGGCATGCCACTCACAACATCCTAGAGGTCATGCCAATCACAACATCCTAGAGGTCATGCCACTCACAACATGGTGGAGGTCATGCCACTCACAACATTGTGGAGATCATGCCACTCACAACATGGTGGAGGTCATACCACTCACAACATGGTGGAGGTCATGCCACTCACAACATCCTGGAGGGCATGCCACTCACAACATGGTGGAGGTCATGCCACTCACAACATCCTGGAGGTCATGCCACTCACATCCTGGAGGTCATGCCACTCACAGCATCCTGAAGGGCATGCCGCTCACAACATCCTAGAGGTCATGCCAATCACAACATCCTAAAGGTCATGCCACTCACAACATGGTGGAGGTCATGCCACTCACATCCTGGACGTTATGCCACTCACCACATCCTGGAGGTCATGCCACTCACAACATTGTGGAGGCCATGCCACTCACAACATGGTGGAGGTCATGCCACTCACAACATGGTGGAGGTCATGCCACTCACAACATGGTGGAGGTCATGCCACTCACAACTTCGTGGAGGTTATGCCACTCACAACATCCTGGAGGGCATGCCACTCACAACATCTTGGAGGGCATGCCACTCACAACATCCTGGAGAGTCTGCCACTCACAACATCCTGATGGTCATGCCACTCACAACATCCTGGAGGTCATGCCACTCACAACATCCTGGAGGGCATGCCACTCACATCCTGGAGGTCATGCCACTCACAACATCCTGGAGGTCATGCCACTCACAACATCCTGGAGGGCATGCCATTCAAAACATCGCGGAGGTCATGCCACTCACAACATCCTGGAGGTCATGCCACTCACAACATCCTGGAGGTCATGCCACCCACAATATCCTGGAGGTCATGTCACTCCTCAGAATTTGTCTACGATTTTCCATAGAGTCAAAATAAATTAATTCAACTTTTAAACAAGATTCAAACACTGAGATTTAATTTATTTATCATTTATTAAATTACTTAAAATTGCACAATGGTGTGTCAGGCGTCAGTTCAGCCAGATATTATCATCAGGTATAACTGAAACATTGAGATTAATGTAACTATAATAAAGTGTTGCATAACATTCATGGTGTAAAATATACTACGATTCATACATCATAGTACTTGACAATATAAAGGAAAATCAGAGACATTAACAAAGAGACAAGCTGCCACCATGCAGGAGCATCAATAAAATTATTTTTGCCAAGAGATGGCGTCTCCCGAGATGGTACATTTTACTTGTATATTCGTCCCAGAAAGTTTTTATTTGGTCTGTGTGATGATGAATGTTTTCCCTGTCAATATAGAGGAGGTGAGAGAAGTGATGTTGTGATAAGTCAGTCAGACATCTATATTATTTATGGCTATTCTTTACTTTTCTTAAGATAATTCGTGAAAATTTACTCATTGTCTGATCCAGAAATGCCTCAGACTTCCCACATTCTAACATCACTAACAGTGTCTCAGACTTCCCACATTCTAACATCACTAACAGTGTCTCAGACTTCCCACATTCTTACATCACTAACAATGTCTCAGACTTCCCACATTCTTACATCACTAACAGTGTCTCAGACTTCCCACATTCTTACATCACTAACAATGTCTCAGACTTCCCACATTCTTACATCACTAACAGTGTCTCAGACTTCCCACATACTACATCACTAACAATCTCAGACTTCCCACATTCTTACATCCTAACAGTGTCTCAGACTTCCACATTCTTACATTACTAACAATGTCTCAGACTTCCCACATTCTAACATTACTAACAATGTCTCAGACTTCCCACATTCTAACATCACTAGCAGTGTCTCAGACTTCCCACATTCTTACATCACTAACAATGTCTCAGACTTCCCTCATTCTTACATCACTAACAGTGTCTCAGACTTCCCACATTCTTACATCACTAACAGTGCCTCAGACTTCCCTCATTTTACATCACTAACAATGTCCCAGACTTCGCACATTCTTACTTCACTAACAATGTCTCAGACTTCCCACATTCTTACATCACTAACAATGTCTCAGACTTCCCACATTCTACATCACTAACAATGTCTCAGACTTCCCACATTCTTACATCACTAACAATGTCTCAGACTTCCCACATTCTTACATCACTAACAATGTCTCAGACTTCCCACATTCTTACATCACTAACAATGTCTCAGACTTCCCACATTCTTACATTACTAACAATGTCTCAGACTTCCCACATTCTACATCACTAACAATGTCTCAGACTTCCCACATTCTTACATCACTAACAATGTCTCAGACTTCCCACATTCTAACATCACTAACAGTGTCTCAGACTTCCCACATTCTTACATCACTAACAATGTCTCAGACTTCCCACATTCTTACATCACTAACAATGTCTCAGACTTCCCACATTCTAACATCACTAACAGTGTCTCAGACTTCCCACATTCGTACATTTCTATCAAAGTCTACGATTTCCCACATTTCTAACAATCTTGCGGCACGCCTGGGCACTATCAGTGGCACACCAGGGTGCCGCGGCACCCTCTTTAAAAAGCATTGTATGACCCATAAAAAGTGAGAGGGAGAGAGAAACAGAGAGAGAGAACTACATCTGTATATATACCCTGATGAAGAGCATCTTTCATGTTGAAATATAACTAGTGGGGTACCACAAGTCTGTGTTCTTGCCACCTATCTAATCTATATAAATATTATACTAGAAAGAATAAACGGTAATAAAACATATATAAAAACATACAGAATTTTTAAGGAGAGAAAATATTTAAAAATTCATTATGAGAATATGTGACTAGATTGAATATAACCCAACAAATGTGATGTAACTTAGGGATGATAGAGAACAAAATAATCAACACTTGTCTGTTCTCTGAATCTTTCTGTCGTTGTTGACGGTGATTATTATGTATGGAAAATTACCAGATCCTTATTCACTACTATTATAACTATTACTTCTACTACATTATTTGATGATTTCTTCAGTTCTGCAGAACAAAATGAGTCTCTTACATATTGTCTTATTTATCTTTAACTATTTACCTCATCAAATCTATTTACATATTGTATTTTTGCATCCATTTCTCACTGCCAGTAATATATTTTTTTTTTGTATGTGTTTCTGTAATCACTCCAGACATTCAGGTTGTTATGGTTGGAGCTCACCCTTGTATTTTATCTTGTTATCTTTATTTACTTTTAAACTCTGAATGTTTGCAAAAAAATAAATGGAGGATAAATGATAATAGATAATTGAGGTTTTAGTTACTCGGGTACAGCAGCATCTGGTAGAGTGGCAGCTTGTGTACATATACAAGGTCTATCCTGGTACTGTTTACAATGTGTGCTGTTGTATGTTTTATCCTGGTGTTGAGAAACTGGTTCCTGGTGTTCCACTGATATTTATCTCTGTACTTCCTGTTGCCCTTAATTGTTTGCCCTGTATTATCTTTAATACTTCTCTATCTACTTTAAAAATACTCTGGTTAACTTGTATACTTTTAATTGATGCATATTTTTTGGCACTGCTTTCTATTTACGTGGAATTTTGAGCAACGTAGATCTTAACATTTTCTGGTGTGAAGTGATGATCTGACCATCTTGGGCAGAAAGTTCCTGTATTATTATTACATAACATGTTGGAAGACTTTCTGATATTTGGGTATGTACATCATATTCCATAATTTGTTGATTTCCTTGACGTAGGGGATTTTCTTCCATAGTGGCTCATCGAAGGTGCCGCCGTCTTCCGCCCCCCCCCCCCCGCGCGTCCCACCCCTTCCCCCAACTTTTTTTTTCTTTTTTTTTCGCTCGCCCCCCGCGGCGCCCCCCGCTGAGTCCGGGAGTGTTGACATCTTTTCCTCCATTTATTTTTCCAGAAGTGTTGCAAACATTTTTTTTTTTTTTCGAGAATGTTGCAAATTTTAATCTGATTCTCCAGTGTTGCAAAATTTAATTTGTTTCTCCAGTGTTGCCAACTTTTCCACATTTTTCCGGAGGTGTTGCCATCTTATTTTTCATTTTTTTATAGAGAATGTTGCAATTTTTTTTCCACTTTTTGCGGTCTCCAATTCCTCGGATCAAGTTTTGTCATCGAATAAACAAAGTTTCCCCTCACTTCCATCCCTGCTCCATCTCCTTTGATCAACTTTTACCTCGATTTTTCGAATTTTGGGGTGTTTTCAAATTTTTTCGCAGGGGGTGGTGGGAAGGTAATTACCCTAAGATCGAGCTCCAACTCCAGGGTCAAGTTTTCCATGTACTGGAGACTCCAGTTCCTGAGTCACACATTCTAGAGTTACCCTTAAAATTTTTCTCTCTGTGGTAAACACTTATATGTCTCAAATGTTAAAACACAGTTGGTAAACACCACTTGGTCATTCTCTCATGGTAATGCATGTCAGAAGTAATACAACTAGTAATACCCATACTGCACCAAGTAGTTTGATCAACAACCAACTGAGTCCCACTACACACAGCTCTACAGAGCTCCCACAACTCTGCCTCTCTAGCTGCTTCCTAGAGTTTTATATCGTCCTGCCTGCATCCCCCCTCCCCCCCTCCACTATTGCACCACGCTGTAATACCTCCAACGACCGGTCACAACACAATGGTAGATTTTGATAACTCTCTATAACGGCTCTATACTGGCGCCGGCAAGAACACCTGAGATCAAAACAGTGCCAGAAGTCTTTCCTCCAATATCGCACTTTCTTGTCAAGGCAAGAGTGTGACAATTTACACTGGTTGGTGAGGTTGGCCTGTGACCTAACCTAACCTAACCTCACATACACACACCACCACACACACACACACACACACACACACACACACACACAACACACACCAACCATCACACCACTATCCTTCACAACACACATACACTATTGCACCACGTTGTACAACCCCTCAACAGGTCACAACAAGTCACAACATGGAGATTTCAATACTCCCTCAGATATAATTCTACTGGATTATAACACATTTACCAACAATGTCTACATCAACTCTCCTCATCTCTAAACGTCTACTACTCAAATGAGTTCATTTAACCTTCATTTGCCTGGTGAGGGATGCCTGTGATTGTGAGGTACAATACTGACCTCAGATAAGATCTCAGGTCATCCCAAGGAAGCGCCTTAGGACATGCATTGACCCATATCGATCCCACCACCACCACTAGTGAGTCATCACTTCTATTCAACCAATACCACTATCACCTCTATATTTTCTTTAAAATATTCACACTACCTTTATTTTCATTAAAATTCACACAAAATCCCACCACCATCACTAGTTAACCGTCGACAATATTCAACCAATATCACTACCACCTCTATATTTTCTTTAAAATGTTCACGCTCTACCTTCATTTTAATTAAAATTTACACATAATCCCATTATTATTATTATTATTATTATTATTATTATTATAATCATGGTGGAGCACTATACTCACAACTCATAACACATAACACGTAACCCTCATCAAGCTCCAGCACTTCACAAGTCACAATTTTTTCACTATCCACCTGCATTTTCACTTGGCTTAATATTATAACACTCTCACTATCCACCCTCAATTTTCACTTGTCTCAGTAATACAACTCACAACAGATAACACAATTACTCAACCCACATTACCAACTCGAATATTCAAGTCACACACACAATATCCACTCGCA
Source organism: Cherax quadricarinatus (assembly GCF_026875155.1). Lineage (NCBI taxonomy): Eukaryota > Metazoa > Arthropoda > Malacostraca > Decapoda > Parastacidae > Cherax > Cherax quadricarinatus. The sequence continues at coordinate 1,576,298 of NC_069498.1, forward strand.
TTTGTCACTCATAACCCACAATATTCTATAACTTCCATTTTTCACTCATAATTCCCAACAACCCATAACACCAACATCACTTCTCAAGTCACAATTTTCACTATCCACCCGCATTACACTATTGCACCACGTTGTACAACACCCAACAGGTCACAACAAGTCACAATTTTCACTATCCACCCTCATTTTCCCTTGTCTCAATATTATAACACTCACTATCCACCCATCAACTTCACACTGTACATACCTGGATATAGTGGGTGAAAGCAAATATACATTATAGTCTATTTCTAGAGTTTGTTGCTCAATTCCCATTACGACCAGGTCGTAATATATGTTAACATCCATATATCACAGTACATAACAACAGTATGGGAGACATTAACACACAGTCGTACTGGCCAGGTTGTGGCAGCCACCACCAAAATTCTTGTTGTCAAGAGATCGAATCTTCCAAGTCTTTATTTTCATCACCGAAAGTTTTTGTTTTGCATCTGTGGTAGTGAATGTTTTTCACGTCAATAATGAAGAAGGGAAAGAAGTGTATATGTGAAAACTGATAGACTTATTTAATAATTAATTCTACTTAAACAAAGTGCTTATTAAAATGATTTATAAGAATATCTTTGTCTTAATCATAAGTCTCTCAAGTTTGTTAATTTTTTCACATACATGTATTTACGTCTTTTTCCAAAATATTTCTTCAGAATATTGGAACCCTCATTCCTTTTTTTCTTTCCAAGAAAATTTAAATTATATATTAAAGAATTTTCCTATTTCTTTTACACTATTTATACAGTATTGTATAATTTAAACTATCGTGTGGGAGAGTGCAGTTATGCTTATGAGAATGTGTACACATATGTATATGTGTGTTGGTAGCATGGTGTTTGTAGTGATGTTCATGTTGGTAGCATGGTGTTTGTAGTTATGTTAATGTTGGTAGCATGGTGTTTGTAGTGATGTTCATGTTGGTAGCATGGTGTTTGTAGTTATGTTTTTTGTTGGTAGCATGGTGTTTGTAGTGATGATCAAAGTTGGTAGCATGGTGTTTGTAGTGATTTTATGTTGGTAGCATGGTTTTTTGTAGTGATGTTTATGTTGGTAGCATGGTGTTTGTAGTGATGTTTATGTTGGTAGCAAAGGTGTTTGTAGTGAAAGTTTATGTTGGTAGCATGGTGTTTGTATGATGTTTATGTTGGTAGCATGGTTGTTTGTAGTGATGTTTATGTTGGTAGCATGGTGTTTGTAGTGATGTTCATGTTGGTAGCATGGTGTTTGTAGTTATGTTTATGTTGGTAGCATGGTGTTTGTAGTGATGTTCATGTTGGTAGCATGGTGTTTGTAGTGATGTTTATGTTGGTAGCATGGTGTTTGTAGTGTTAGTGGTAGCATGTGGTGGTTATGTTGGTAGCATGGTGTTTGTAGTGATGTTTATGTTGGTAGCATGGTGTTTGTATTTGATGTTTATGTTGGTAGCATGGTGTTTGTAGTGATGTTTATGTTGGTAGCATGGTGTTTGTAGTGATGTTTATGTTGGTAGCATGGTGTTTGTAGTGATGTTTATGTTGGTAGCATGGTGTTTGTAGTGATGTTTATGTTGGGTTTAGCATTGGTGTTTGTAGTGATGTTTATGTTGGTAGCATGGTGTTTGTAGTGATGTTTATGTTGGTAGCATGGTGTTTGTAGTGATGTTTATGTTGGTAGCATGGTGTTTGTAGTGATGTTTATGTTGGTAGCATGGTGTTTGTAGTGATGTTTGTTGGTAGCATGGTGTTTGTAGTGATGTTTATGTTGGTAGCATGGTGTTTGTAGTGATGTTATGTTGGTAGCATGGTGTTTGTAGTGATGTTTATGTTGGTAGCATGGTGTTTGTAGTGATGTTTATGTTGGTAGCATGGTGTTTGTAGTGATGTTTATGTTGGTAGCATGGTGTTTGTAGTGATGTTTATGTTGGTAGCATGGTGTTTGTAGTGATGTTTATGTTGGTAGCATGGTGTTTGTAGTGATGTTTATGTTGGTAGCATGGTGTTTGTATGATGTTTATGTTGGTAGCATAGTGTTTGTAGTGATGTTCATGTTGGTAGCATGGTGTTATGTAGTGATGTATGTGTAGACCAAGTGAAAAGTAAACATCAGAGAAAGTTTGTATGACAATAATTCACAATAAAGGACGAACACAGTTCGGTGGTACAGCTTGTCAGCTTGGCTGACTCTGCTGTCAGCAGAGTCAGGACAGTCTATATGTAAGAAATAAGGCAATAAGGTTAAAATGGGAAATTTAGAAATGCATAATTAAGGTTGAAGTGTGTGGACGCATATGGAATAAAGTTCTGGTATAATCATGATTTTGTTCATAATGTTATAAAGAAAGAAAATGGAATTTTTTTAAATATGTAAAATTATAATGGAATAGCTGTTAATGGGAAAGATTAAAATATGCGTAACAAAGAAGAGTGTGAATTAAAAAGGAAGGGAAATTTGTGGATCATGTGTAAACTTGATACAACACTTATCAAAAGGAAAGCAGCACTTAGTGCATTTATGGGTTGCAAAATATTATGAGTGATGTATAGGTAATGTTTTGATAGCTATAGTGTTAATATGTATAATATGCAACAAAGACGGTAAATTTACACAAAAAACTGGGTCCTAGATAATGTTGTTCTTGATGTCACTTTGATCTTAAAGACTGTGATGTCACTGTACTTTGGTCAAAGACATATTGTATAAATGCAAACATCATGTAGACCAGGTGCCACTGTAAACACAGTGTTATTAGCATTACTATTTAAAACTCTGTACTCACACAATGCATCACACACACTCGGAACACTAAAAAATCAAACACTCTCTCTGTTCTAGTCTGTCTATTTCTCTTCTCCTCTGTTCTTCTGTGTCTGTCTCTCTCTCTTCACAATTGAATTTTTAATGAGATACTAATGTAGGTTGTGCGCTTGTTGATTTTGTCATCGCAGTGTTAATTGCAGTGAATTTAAAGTTGATGGACGTAGTTTTCTTGGGCAATCATTATATAAATAAACCTCAAAAATTTCTGCTTTTACCTTATACTAGAATAACTTCATATTTAAATAAGGATTCAAAATTTCATGAGGTGGCCGGACTGTGGAAGTTGGGGGTCAGGGTGCACGGTGGCTCGTGGAGACGCTGATCCGGAACCCACCGGACTAGTCTGAAGAATCCAGCAACAAAAGTATCCACACAATTGGGAGTGGCAAGCTGACTTGGGAAGTGGGAAGGAGCACCTGAGCTGAACGGTGATCCTGGGATCAGACGGGAAGGTAGGCTGACCTTCGGTAAGTGGGAAGGAAGACATCCGGAGCGAACGGATGGATTCCTGGATACATGAACTGGGAAAGTGTTGCTGAGGCTGACCTTGGGAAGTGGGGAAGGGAAGACATCCGGACGACGGATGGATTCCTGGATACATGAACTGGGCAAGGTTTAGGCTGACTTGGTAAGTGGAGGAGTCCATGGAGTGAACATGGATCCTGGAACACTGACCGGGGAAGGCATGACCTACGCTGACCTTAGGAAGTGGGGAAGGGAAGACATCCGGGAGGACGGATGGATTCCTGGATACATGAACTGGGAAGGTAGTATGCTGACTTGGGAAGTGGGGATCAGGGGAATGGACCGAAGTGGATCCTGGATACATGAACTGGGGAAGGTGCTGTGAGCTGACCTTAGGAAAGTGGGAAGGGAGACATCGGGAGCGACGGATGGATTCCTGGATACATGAACTTGGGGAAGGTTGGTGTTGAGGCTGACCTTGGTAAGTGGGGAAGGGGAGACATCCGGGAGGCGGATGGATTCCTGGATACATGAACTTGGGGAAGGTTGGTGTTGAGGCTGACCTTGGGTAAGTGGGGAAGGGGAGACATCCGGGAGCGAGCGGATGGATTCCTGGATACATGAACTTGGGGAAGGTTGGTGTTGAGGCTGACCTTCGGTAAGTGGGGAAGGGGAGACATCCGGGAGCGAACGGATGGATTCCTGGATACATGAACTTGGGGAAGGTTGGTGTTGAGGCTGACCTTCGGAAAGTGGGGAAGGGGAGACATCCGGGAGCGAACGGATGGATTCCTGGATACATGAACCTGGGGACGGCATGAATACATGTAGTTGAGGCTGACCTTGGGGAAGTGGGGAAGGGAAGACATCCGGCGGTAGACGGATGGATTTCTGGATACATGAACCTGGGGAAGGCAAGAATACAGGTTGGTGAGGCTGACCTTGGGGAAGTGAGGAAGGGGAAACATCCGGAGGCGGACGGATGGATTCCTAGATACATGAACCTAGGGAAGGCTGAGGCTGGAAGGCAGAGAGAGAGAGAGAGAGAGAGAGAGAGAGAGAGAGAGAGAGAGAGCTGACCTAGGGAGAGTGGAGGAAGAGAGGAGACATGGAGGGGCAACGGATGGACCTAGGAACATGAACCTGGGGAGGAGGGGGGGGGGGGGGGGGGAGCGCGGTCTTTAAAGACGAACCACTGGCCTCCACGTGGCAAGGTCTGGTAACTCAGAGATAACTCTGAGGCTGACAGTGGTCGCAAATAATAATTATTATAATAAGTTTATTATTAACTGTTACTAATAATTCATGATTTTGATTCAAATGGGTGGTGTTATTCCCACTCCAGCCTTCCTGACAGTAGCCACGGTAGTGTTATTCCCACTCCAGCCTCCCTGACAGTAGCCACGGTGGTGTTATTCCCACTCCAGCCTCCCTGACAGTAGCCACGGTAGTGTTATTCCCACTCCAGCCTGCCTGACAGTAGCCACGGTAGTGTTATTCCCACTCCAGCCTCCCTGACAGTAGCCACGGTGGTGTTATTCCCACTCCAGCCTGCCTGACAGTAGCCACGGTAGTGTTATTCCACTCAGCTGCCTGACAGTAGCACGGTATGTTATTCCCACTCCAGCCTGCCTGACAGTAGCCACGGTGTGTTATTCCCACTCCAGCCTCCTGACAGTAGCCACGGTGAGTGTTATTCCCACTCCAGCCTCCCTGACAGTAGCCACGTAGTGTTTCCCACTCCAGCCTCCCTGACAGTAGCCACGGTAGGTGTTATTCCCACTCAGTCGACAGTAGCACGCTGTTATTCCATACCAGACTCCATGACAGTAGACGTATGAGTTATTCCCAATCCAGTACCTACAGTAGCCCTGTGTTATTCCCACTCCAGCCAGTGCCTGTAAGTAAGCCACGTATGTTAATCTCCTACTCAGCTGCTGACTAGTACTCGTGTGTTTTTCCGTCTTCATGTGTATTCATGTTATAGTGTATGTTTATTTCACTCAGCCTGCCTGACGTGCCACGGTAGTGTTATTACTGCTGTGACTAGTAACGTGTTTATTTCCCACTACTGCCTCCTGAAGTAGCCACGGTGTGTTATTCACTAGCCTCCCGACAGTGTCCACGCGTATGTTTTCTCAGCCTTGATCAGTAGCCACGGTACTGTTTTCCCACTCATACCGTTACGTCGTGACTTACCATGTTACAGTAGCCTAAGTAACTCAGATCCAGTAAATACACTGAGGTTACTGTACAGGTCAGTTTAATTTATTTGTATTCATGTAGTGTTTTCTGTTTTAGTGTTATAAGTCAGTTGTAAAGTGTTACTGTTGTGTTAGTGTTTTACGTAGTTATGTGTTTGGTTATAAAATGTCTGATTCACTGTCGTAAAGGTTATTCACATTTTATCTGAACGTTACCTTTAGTGTTGTACTTAATGTTTGTTCTTTGCCGTTTTGGTACGAGTGTGTTTTTTACCGTTCTTGACTATGTTAATTACTTGCTGTATGCTGACGTAAGCAAGGTGGTTTTACGTAGCTGCTATTTGTACAAATCAGTAGTGTAAAATGTTCATGATGCTCCTTCGAAAGGGGTTTCCTGAACTGTTTATGTCTTTTCTCAAATATTCTACTGAGACATTTTGTGCTGTATTTTCTCAAGTATTAACATTTTATCGCACAATAAATCTGCTATTCACAAAATACACTTCCATCAACACAGAACTGTCTGACACTGAATATGTACTCTGCATACAAGTTCTCGACTTGACCTCTCAATTAAAATATTTTCAAATTTTATATAATCAAAAATGAATGTCGTATAGCTACGGCATATCACGCCAGTTGTTTATGGTTATAGAAAGAGGTATTGGGCTATACAGGTGGGTAGGGATGAAGTAGGTATACGAGAAACGCGGGTCATGTACAGCGGCAGAGAGTGCGGGGGTAGAGGGTAGCAAGAGATTGAGGTAGAAAGGGCTGAAGGCATCAGAGTTTGTGAAGTAAGTCAGTTGTTGTCAAAAAGTCAATGAGAGAGTCCGGATGAAAGGTGGGTCCATCAGCGAGAAGGGAAGGTAAAGAGAGAGCAGCGGAGCGAAGACGACGACGGAGGTAAATTCTGCGTGCTCGTTGATAAAGTGGGCAGTCGAACAGAATGTGGCTGACTGATAATGGAGCCTGGCAATTCTCACAGAGAGGAGCAGGGCGCCTTTCCATGAGATATCCATGAGTAAGACGAGTATGGCCAATGCGAAGACGGGAGAGAGTAGTCTCCCAACTTCGACACTGGTGACAAGAAGACGGCCAGTAACCTATACTCGGTTTAATAGATTGAAGTTTGTTACCGAGCATAGTAGACCAACGTTGTTGCCAACGGGTGTGAAGGTGGGTAGCTATTGCAGCAAAATAGTCCGTAAATGGAATACCTCTATATGAAACTGGTAGGTCATGTACTGCTGACCGCGCAGCAGTGTCTGCCTGTTCATTGCCCTGTATGTCAACATGACCAGGGACCCAACAAAAAACAATATCTTTATGCTTGGTAAAGATGCGGCGTAGCCAAAGTTGGATACGGAGGACTAAGGGGTGAGGTGTATCAAATTTCTGTATAGCCTGTAAAGCACCAAGGGAGTCTGAGACAACCACAAATGATGACACAGGCACAGATGCAATGCGGATAAGTGCTGCAAGAATGGCATACAATTCAGCAGTAAAAATACTAGCTGAAGATAGTACATTCCCTCGTACGACGCTGTCCGGAAACACTGCTGCGAATCCTACGCCGTCAGAAGACTTAGAGCCATCTGTGTACACTGCAATGGCATGAGAATGAGAGTGGAAGTGGTCAAGAAAAAGAGAGCAGGAAGCGACCGTAGACAGTTGGGCTTTCGAGCAAGGGAGAGAGAAAGAACAGACTCGAACAGCTGGAACTTCCCAGGGGGGTAGGGAAAAGTGAGATGCTACACGAACATAAAAAGGTGGTAATTGAAGAGAAGACAAGAGCGAATGAAGGCGAAGAGAGAAGGGACGGAGTAAACAGGGGCGGCGAACAAATAAAGAATGTCTACTAATATCAGTGACCATTCTATAAATGGAAGGATTGCGGAGATCATGAGAGCGTACATAGTAGCGAAGGCAATGGGCATCACGGCGATCGAATAAGGATGGAACGTTCGCTTCTGCATAGAGGCTCTCAACAGGGTAAGAGCGAAAAGCGCCAAGGCATAAACATAATACTTGGTGATGAATGGGGTTAAGGCTATAGAGAGTAGCAGGAGAGGCTGCTGAATAGATCTGGTCACCATAATCAAGTTTCGATAAAATGAGGGTGGAATGTAGGCGAAGGAGAGTTCGACGATCAGCTCCCCATGAAAGATGAGCAAGGGTTTTAAGAAGGTTCAGCCGGCTGTGACAAGTTGCCTTCAGAGGGGTAAGGTGGGGGCCGATATAGGCCCAAAAAATCCTAGCCTTTGGTTTCCCCCGGGAAGGGAAGAAAAAAATGCAGATCAAGCTTGAAAAAGAATTTGGGTTTTCTAAATTTTAAAACATTGGGGGCCCCAATTGGAAAACCGCAGGCGGAAAAAAGTAATTGGGGTGCAGACGTTAGAATGCAAGCCCAAATTTTGGATGACCTATTTGTGAAGTTTTGGCCTCATTTAAAGGAAAAAGTTTTTCCACCCCTGGGGAAAACTTCGTTGTAAATCCGGGACTTTTAAGAAAGAAACCCGAGGCTTAAGGAAAGGCGAAATTTCCCCGGACCAAAAGAATGTTGGGGCCAAAAATATTAACTTCAAGTTGGTTTGCCTTTAAATCAAAAAAAGCAAAACGATTTTACCCAAACATTACAACTCTTCCAACTTTTTTTAAACTCCCTAGAAACCAAATAAATTTGGAGAGCCCCTTTTCTCCCCAAAAGCATTTCCATTACCCCCAAACGGATGAAAACGGGGAAACGGGGATCCCCCCAATCCCTTTTTGCAAAAAACAAGGAGTTTCCCCGTGTAAGTCCCCGGGACTGTTTAAAAAAGGCTTTTAAAACCAAACCCTTTTAAATGAGAGAAAACAAAGAAGCCCCAGGGTAGGGCAACTGAGAGGTGCCCCATTTTTGGGGTAAAAGGAAAATTTTTCTTCCTTAAAAAAAAAGAAAGGTGTAACCTCTAAATTTTGGGGAAAAAAACAAAGGGGAAATGCCCCCAAAAATTAGGGAAAAGTTCCAAATTTTACGGCCATAAAAGTGGGTTTGAACAAAGAAGAAAAGGAGGGGTAGAAAATTTTTAAAGATTTTTTTTCCAATAATCGGAAAAAGGGGAGGGGAGCAAATTTCCGCCAGAGGGAGACAGGAGACATGCAAGAGCCCCTTCTGTAAAATCAAAATTTTGGGGTTTTTTACCATAGATTTAAAACATAGCCGGACAAAAAACCAAAACGAAACCGCCAAGGGGGAAAGTGAAACCTTCGAAGGAAAGGGGGTTAAAATTTCAAAATAACAAAAAAGGCCTAATAAAAAAAGGGGGAAAGGAAATTTTCCGATAATTGCCCGGGAAGAAGGGGGTTAATAAAGGGGGAAAAAAAAGGGGAAAACCCCCTGAAAATGGGGAAACAGCCGGTGTTAAGCGGGGAAAAAGAACAAAGTGATGAAAGGGAAATCATGAGAAAAAGGGGTTTATGTTTTTAAAACAGGAGGGGGGGAAAAAGAAAACTTAATAATAAAAAGCCCCCTAGGGGTTTTGGGGTTTTAAAACCCAAGTGAAATGGCGAAATGCAAAACAAAAAGGAATAAATTAAAAAAGAGGGAGAGTAAAAACGAGCTTAACCCTTTTAAATTACCCTGAATGCCCCAAAATACGAAAAATTATTAAAATTTCAGGGTGAGAAAACCCCATTAAATCCCCTGGGGAAATTTAAGAATAAAATAAATTCCTGGGGAAAAACAAGCAAGTTAATTTTTTCCGAGCCCCCCAAAAAAATTAAAACATCAAACCCCCCTTTCCCCTTGGGGAAAATTCCACTTAAATAGGCCTGATTGGCAATGATAAAGTACCTGAAATCCGCAGTAAGGGTTTTCCTATGGCAAAGGGTTCCTATGGCATGCGGAGCACGGAAAGCTTTAAAGCAGCGAAGGAACGGTGGCTGTGAAAAGGGGTTTTGCGCAATGGAGGGGGGGAGAGAAGAACGAGGGGGATCGGCCTTGAGGTTTGGTCTCTGCAATATATTCAAGATTGTTTAAAGTGTTTTCAGAATTCAGAGAGTCGTTGGGGACAAAATTGGAGTGGTAGGGGGAGGAATAAAAGGGAACTGTAATGACTGCCCAAAGGGTGGGGGGGGGGCGAAAGGGGGAGGGAAACTGGAAAAGAAGCGGGGGAAGGGGGACAGAAGAGGAAAAACCTGGGAGTGCAAAGAGGAAAAATTTGGGGGGAACAGGGGGGGAAAGGGGTACAGACGGGGAGAGGGGAACCTCTACACTTGTAACAACCAAAAACCCCGGGGGGTTTTGAACCCGCAGAAGAGTTCAAAACTCCAACCGTCGCTTACCCAAAAGCCAATAGCCACAAAAAAAATTCGTCCAACAGGTATTTTTTTTCACACCATAGGAAGGTTAGCATAGGCACCACTGGGACCACAAATGCAATTTTTACAGCCAATCTCCACAAGGGCCTACGAACCTAGCTAAAAGTCCCTCCACTGCCTCAACAGACTCACAAACGTAATGAAAAATTTTTGCAAAAAAACCCAAACCCCCGGCCGGTTTTAAACCCGCGGTCAAGATCTCAAAACTCCGACCACGCTTAGCCACTAGACCAGCTACCACAATAAGATTTTCCAACAGGAAAATTTTTCTAAAACCATGGGAAGGTTACAAAGGCACCACTTGTTCATCCAAAAGGGTTTTCCCCCATATTTTCAAGAATACTTAAACTCCCGGGGGAAAATGAAACGGATATTCAAAAAATGGGGGGTTTTCAATTTCCCGCTCCACTCAAATTTAAAAATCGGGGTTCGTTCCCTGCTTCGATTAAACAGTATGTTGAAAGAAAACCGGGGGTTCATCCCGGCCCCGACAAACCAAGTAAAGGGGTCCCTTGACCATCCAATCTTCTCACCAAAAATAAAGATTCCTACAACAGTTCCCTTGATATAAAAAAAGAACTCAATAAAACAATTGTCACAAAAAACTGGGGGGTCCCTAGAGTCTATTTTTTTCCAAATCTTTTTCAAGCTAAAGAATAAAGGTGACAAAATTAACTATAATTCCTTGATTTGATTTAACAATAAGTGGGCTAAAAAACCCAAATTTTTTAAATACCTGACGTAGTCCTACCTAGAGAAGATTACTCATGGCTGGGGAAACCGCTGGGGTATGGGGCGTTGAACTTAAAAGGAATTTCAGAGGGAGTTGAACTTGTTTCAGCAATTGACCGGGAAAGGGTCGCCACTTGTAAGGTTTACTCACCCCTGAAAAAATTTCAGACATATACCAAGCTGGCTCCTCCTCAGAAAATTAATGAATAGAAAATAAATAACACAAAGCAAACCCCTTTTTTTAGAATGCAAAGATAAAACAAGAACATGAAGTTATCCTACTTTAAAGAAAAATGAAAGGGAAAAATGACATTTGAATTCAACGAATATGTACAGTTATCTGGGTGTCTGGTTGGGGTTGACACCGTCTTGAAAATTGTCCGTTGCTGAGATTGGGGGGGTCACAGGTTTTTTAAGGCAACCCAACCTAGTTCTTCACAGTCCAGTGACAGAACCAGTTCTTTACCACTGCAAAGATGAGGTAGTTACCTGCTGTTGCCTAAAATTTAAATTTAGGTAGGTAATCAAAAATGACTCTCAGACTTCAGTCCGCCCCTTTAAACACGTTTCTTTGGTTGGGCAAGCCCCGAGCTGCTTTCCAAAACTAAAAAGACAAAGGTTAAACCCACCAAAAAATCACCTCCCATGATAATAAAATACCAAAAGACGTGTGTTTATAAAAAACATTACAGGGACTTAAGACTGAAAGGACTAGTTTTTTTTTTATATGTCAAGTTAAGTTTTAAACTAAATATCCACTAGAATAGAACAGAGGTTTTTACTTACAGTTGTGCGGGGTGATCAAGTGATTACTTTTGGTCCGGGGCCCACACGTCCCCTTTTCGGGGGGGAAAAAGGGGGGGGGGGGAAGGGGGGGGGATAGGGGGGGGGTAGCGGGAGCTAACGACCCTACCTTAACAAAGCAGCCCAATCAAAACGTCCCCAAAATTACTCGCTGCTACTCTTATCTTTTGAACTTTTCCCTCACACGGAACACAAAAACCCTTTTGAAATACGGACAACAGCTTTTCTTTCCCTTCCAAAAATAAAGAAATAAATAAAAAAACTAAAACAAATAATTTTTTTACTCTATTGCATTCAAAATTTTTTTTAATTTCCCTTATACTTTTAATAATATAAGTTTAGCATATGTTAATGTCAGGGTTTTTTTAACTGACTTTAAATGTTGTACATGTCTGATGACACAGTAATGTTTACATGTGTTTACACATAATGTTGTACATGTTATGACACAGTAATGTTTACATGTTGATGACACAAAAAATTTTGGGGGGACAAAATTTGTTTATAAAACGTTAAAGTTTACAAATTTTAAAACCCGTAATTTTGTACAGTGTTATGCAAATTTTAATGTTGTAAAAGTGTTGAAGGGGGGGGGGGGGGGGGGGGGGGGGGGGGGGGGGGGGGGGGGGGGGGGGGGGGGGGGGGGGGTGACACAGTAATTTTACATTTGATGACACAGTAAAATTGTACAGTGTTGATGACACGTAATGTTGACAGTTTGATGACACAGTAATGTTGACAGTTGGGGTCTGATAACCATAAAGTTTTTCATGTCGATGACACAGTAAATGTTGTACAGGTTTATGCACAGTAATTTTTACAGTGTCTGAGACACAGTAAGTTGTACGTTATACACAGTTTTTACAGTGTTAAGACACGAAAAATTTACAGTTCTGATACACGTAATGTTGTACAGTGTTGATGACACAGTAAGTTGTACATTTTCTATGACACAGTAATGTTGTACATGATGACACAGTAAAGTTTTTCATGCGATGACACAAGGGAAATGTTGTTTTCATGTCTGATGACACAGTAATGTTTTTTCAAGTGATGACACAGTAAAAGTTTTACAGGTTAACACAGTAATGTTTACAGTGGATGACACATTTTGTTGTCAGTGTTGATGACACAGTAATTTTACAGTGGATACACAGTAATGTTTACGGGGGTTTATAAAACAGAATGTTTTTCAGTGGGTTTAGACACGTAATGTTTACAGTGCTGAGACACAAAGTTTCGGGTTTATGACACATTAATGTTGTCAGGGGGATGACACGTAATGTTGTACGTATACAAGTAATGTTGTACGTGTTGATACCTAATGTTTTACAGTGCTGAGACACAAAAGTTGACAGTGGAACAGAATGTTGTACAGTGCGATGACCTAATTTTACATGTCTGATGACACAGTAATTTTGTACAGTGTACACGTAATGTTGTACAGTGTCTGGAAAACAATTTTTTAAAAAAAAAAAATGTAAAGTTTTCATGTTGATGAAACCCCGAAGTTTTTTCGTGCTGTACCATAAAGTGTACATGTTTATACACAGAAAGTTGTACAGTGTTGATGCCCCGTAATGTTGTACATGTTGATACACAGTAAAGTTTTACAGTGTTGATGACACATAAAGTTGTACAGTGTTGATGACCAGTAATGGTACAGGTCTGATGACACAGTAATTTTACAGTGATGATAACGTAATTTTTAACATGTTGATGAACGTAATGTTGTACATGAAACACAGTAATGTTGTACAGTGTTGATGACACAGTAAAAGTTACAGTGTTGATAAAACGTAATTTGTACAGTTGATGACCGTAAATTTTTACAGTTTATGACCGTAAGTTTTACATGTTATAAAACAGAATGTTTAAGGTTATGAACAGTAATTTTACAGTGTGATGAACGTAATGTTGTACGTGTTGATGAACAGAATTGTACAGGGTTGATGAACAGAAATTTTTACAGTGTTTTTGACACGTAATGTTTACAGTGTTTTGATGACATAGGAAAAAAGGGGGGGGGGGGAAGTAATGTTGTACAGTTGTACACGAAAATTTTACAGGTTATGACACGAATTTTACATGTTATGACACAGAATTTGTACATGATGACACGTAATGTTTTCAGGTTGATGACACAGTAATGTTGTACAGTGTAATAAAACGTAATGTTACATTTTTGAGACCGTAATTTGTACATGTTGATGACACAGTAAAGTTTTCTTTTTGATGACACAGTAAAGTTTACAGTGTCGATGCACGTAATGTTGTACAGTGTCTGATGACAAGTAATGTTTACAGTGCTGATGACACAGTAATTTTTTTAATGTCCCTTTTCACAGTAAGTTTTACTGTAGATACACAGTAATGGTACAGGTTATGACAAAAGTAATGTTTACAGTTTTAAAAAATGTTTAATTTGGGGCACAATTTTTTTAACACAAATGTTTAAATGTCCCCCCTATGACACGTTTTGACAGGGTTTAAAATTTTTACAAAGGGGGACCTAAGACGGTTGATGCCTTTTTAAATGGCTGAATGAAAAATTTAAAATTTAAAAGTTTTTTTAATTTAAAAATTTTTTAAAAATTATAAACACCCCAAAAAAATTTAAAAAAAAAAAAACAGGAAACACAGGCGCAATTTTAGACCAATTTTTAATTTAATAAATATTTTGGCCCAAAACCCGTAATTTTTGGTTTCTGAAAAGAAAGTTGCGAAAACCCAAAGCCCCTTAAAAACCATTTTGTTTAATTTTTCCCCAATTTTAATTCTATAAATAATGTTTTAAATGTTTAACTATGTTTTTAAAAGGGTTATGGTATGTTTTGTGGATGAACGTAAATTTTTAAAATTTGTGAAAAAAATTTTCATTTTTAAAAAAGTTGTTTCCCTTTTCCGTAATGTTTAATTTAAAAAAAAGTTTACAATTTTTAACAAAAATTTACGGATCAAGAAGGTTCATGCTTCCGTTGTTTTTAAGTTTTATAAAACGTAATTGTCATTTAAAAAACGTAAAATTTTTTCATTTGATAAAGTAATTTTCATTTTCAATATTTTTCTTTTTAAACGAATTTGACATTTGAAAAAAGTTTTGACAGGGGGATGGGAAAATAAAGGTTTTCATTTGTACAAGTAAAAATTTAAGGGGGTGAACAAAAATGTCGGGGGAAAACCAGAAGTTTTTAGGGTCTGGCCATATGTTATTTTTGATGAAAAAATAAAAGGAATTTTTAAAATTTTTGACGTGCTTTTCACATAATGTTTTAAAGTGTAGTACACAAAGGGCAGGTAAACCTAAGTTTTTATTTTGTAAGTAAGTTTTAGGCGAGACCATAAGTGACAGTTTCGAGCAATTTGTTTACGGTTTTGGGCCGAAAGGTAAAAGGTTCTAACCGAATTTTTAAAACCCGATAAACAAATTTTGACAATGTTTTAAAAAATTTGTTTATGTTATACAAGTAGGAAGGAGAAAGAAAGATGTTTTTACGTGTTATGCAATAAAGTTGAAGTGTTTTATAAAGTAATTTGTAATTTGATGAAAGAAGTTGAAGGGCGAAATGCACAGTTTTTTAAGGCTGTAAAAAGTTGGAATTCCCCTACCAGTTTGTGTGTTGGGGACACTAAAAAATTGTAAAATGTTATCACAAAAGTTTACGTTAGACCATAATTTTACAGTTAAAACACTAATGTGCAGTGTCTATGCAGTAATTTAAAAGTTTTACACATATGTTGACAGGTTGATTTAAAAAATTTTACAGTTTTTACAAGTAATTTGTACAGGGTTTTGGGCCATAAAAGTTTTAAAGGGAGACCGAAAGGCCCCTGCATACACAAAATAAATGTTTCGTGTTGATGAAAAACAAATTTTAAAAATATTTCACGAAATGGGGGATTTTGGGGGGGGGGGGGGGGGAAAAAAAAAAAAAAAATTGGGGGGGGGTTAAATAATTTAATTCTGGAAAAATTTTACAAAGGAAAACAAAAAAAAACCCCCCAAAAAAACACAAAAAATTTAAACACTAAAAACAAACCCCTTTAAACAAAAAATTTAAGCTTTTAAATAAAAAAAAAGGAAAATGAAGTGAAAACGTATTTTAAATTTTAAAAATGTAATTTTTCTGGTAAAACACAAGTAAAAAAAACATGCTAAAACCCCCCCAAAATTTTTAAAAAAAACAAAAACACATAATTTTACTTCAAAAATTTAAAAACATTGGAACGTTTTAAAAAGGGTACACATTTTTTTAAAATTCTTTTAATGAAACAAATTTTTTAACGGGCGTATCACATTTTTTTCCCCGGGTTTTAAAATTTAATTTTTTTTTCCCCCAATAAATTTTTTATTCCAAATTCCTTTAATTTTTTTTGGACAAAAAATAATGTTTTAAAAAAGAATGCCGAAATTTTTTAAAATTTAAAACAATAATTTTTACAAGGGGGAAAAAAAAATTTTTTGGGAAAACCTAATGGGTTTCCTCTATAAAGAATTTTTTTTTAATGAAAAAGAATTTTTTTTTACTTCCCTGATAACCGAATTTGTACCAACCCACACACACACACACACACCACAAACACACCCCCAAAACAAAACACGTAACACACATACACACACAACACACCACAACAACACACCCCAACACACATCACACACGTACACACACATACACCATACCACACACACCACACACACCACAACGGTAAAGTGACTATCGACGGAGTTAAACAACTAGTAAAAGAACATCAGCATTTCGAGCAACAATTCACTAACAATAAAACGTTACCAAACTTTTATAATCTTTGAGCATAAACAACAACACCCACACATCACACTAAAACACAACAAAACATAGTGATACAACTACACATCACGGTAATTACAACACAAATTCATGATGTAACAAGTCTATCACAAAATCGTACACATTTACTTCTTCATATCCTCCCTCCAATGTGATACCAATTTTTTTAACTAACTCGCTGGTCCCTCATCACTTACACTTACCTAGGTTCATTTTCCCAACTTTCTTCCCTTTTACACAACCCCCCAAATCGCCACTAATTGGATTTTTTAAAATCCCCAAAACAGATATCTCATAAAAAGTAACTGTGTCAAATCCCATTTTGATTTGGTTCCCGATAATTAATCCCACTTTCTCCCCAACACAATGCATTTACTTTTTTTTACAGCCCAACGTAAAATTTAAATACCAAGTTACTTTATACATCACTGTTTACCTCTTTATACTTTTAGTAACTTCTAACTATTCCTTACACTTGTAAAATCTGCCACATACTTCCCAAATTTCCCTATCATATGCCTTTTCCAGACCCCTTAATCGCTAAAACTTCCCTACCAATTTAAATATTTTCAACAATGAAGCACTTGATCTACACGGTGAGCCCTATGTTCCTGCAACCCCAACCCCTTACATTTTAGGTATACTCATTAAAAATTATTCCCCTATAATTTTTGAAATCTCTTTTCCCCCCCTTAAAATATACATAAAAACATATTTTTAAATTATTTTTTTTTTTTTAATATTATAAAATAATAATATATATATATATATTTGGACGAAACCCCAGGGGGTATGATTACAAAATTTCCCGTTTGGATTTTTTCACACATTTCGTGTGTCTCAGGAGTTTGCAATTTCAAGCGCAGCAAAGGTGAATGAGGGGATTTTTCCTTTAGAGTAAGGACCAGTCCTCTAGAAAAGAGAAATTTTTGGAAAAATTTATCCCCCGTCCACTATCATGAAACAAAAAAGCATTTTAAGGGGTTTTAAATAACAAAATTTAAATTAATAGTTTCTATTTTAACCTACCTGAAAGGTTTTAAGGGGAAAGCGAAAATTAATTATGAGAAATTTTTTTAAGAAGGGTGTTCTGTTGGTTATGGGGGGAGCCCTTTTGGGCTAAACTTCTTTTAAGTAGAAGTCCAGGTTTCCCCCGCCCCCTTTCCTTTTTCTATAAAGGGAAAAAAGTTTTTTTTTACTGAAGCTGCGTTTTTTTTGTTGTTTTAATCCCCGTGATTCCTTGGTACCCTTTTAACTGTTCGTGAGTGTTTTTTAGTTTCTCAAAACTGTCTTCTTCCCCGTTTTCGTGTCTTTGTTAGTTTTCGAAGCTGTCTGTCTTCCCCGTGTTCGTGTCGTTGTTAGTTTCTCTGAAGCTGCTGTTTTTCCCCGTGTTGTGTTTGTTAGCTTTTGAATGTTGTTTTCCCCCTGTTGTGTCGTTGTAGCTTCTCAAAGCGTTTTCCCTTTTCCCCGTGTTTTGTGTGTTGTTAGCTTCTTAAATTCTGTTTTCCCGGTTCGTGTCGTTTTTAGCTCTCTAAAGTGTCTGTTTCCCCTGTTGTGTCGTTGTTAGCTTTTCTAAAGCTGTCTGTTTCCCCGTGTTGTGTCGTTGTTAGTTTCTTGAATTCTGTTTCCCCCGTGTTCGTGTCGTTGTTAGTTTTTTGAAGCTTTTGTTTCCCCGTGTTTGTGTCGTTGTTGCTCTCTGAAGCTGTCTGTTTCCCCGTGTTCGTGTCTTTGGTGCTCTCTGAATCTGTTTCCCCGTTGTGTCGTTGTTGCTTCTCTGAAGCTGTTGTTTCCCCGTGCTCGTGTCGTTGTTAGCTTTTAAAGCTGTCTGTGCCCCGTGTCGTGTCGTTGTTAGTTTTCTCTGAAGCTTTGTTTCCCCTGCTCGGTCGTTGTTAGCTTTTTAAAGCTGTCTGTTCCCCCCGTGCTCGTGTCGTTGTTAGCCTCTAAAACTGTTTTTTCCCCCCTGTTCGTTCGTTGTTAGTTTCTTGAAGCGCTGTTTCCCCCGGTCGTGTCGTTGTTAGCTCTCTGAACTGTCGTTTCCCCCCGTGTTCGGTCGTTTTAGTTTCTCTGAACTGTTGTTTTCCCCCGTGTTATGTCGTTGTTAGCTTCTCTGAAGCTTTGTTTCCCCGGTCGTGTCGTTGTTAGTTTCTAAAGCTGCCTGTTTCCCCCCGTGTGGGGTTTTTGTTAGTTTCTTAAATTTTCCTGTTTTCCCCCCGGTTTCGTGCTTGTTAGCTCCTAAAGTTTTGTGTTCCCCGTGTTGTGTCGTGTTAGCTCTTAAAGTGTTGTGTTCCCGTGTTCGTGTCTTTTTGCTCTCTGAACTGTGTTCCCCGTGTTGTGCGTTGTTACTTCTCTGAACGTGTTCCCGTGCTCTTTTTGTCGTTGTTAGCTCCTGAAGCTGTTGTGTTCCCCTGTTCGGTCGTTGTTGTTTCTCTGAAGCTGGGGTTTCCCCTGTCGTGTGTTGTTAGTTTCTTGAATGCGTGTTCCCTTTTGTCGTGTCTTTGTTGCTCTCGGGGTTTTTGTTTTCCCCCTGTTCGTGTCTTTGGGTAGCTCTCTAAACCCTGTTTTCCCCCAGTTCGTGTCGTTTTTAGCTCTCAAAAGCTGCCTGTTTTTTGAAGCGTTAGTCTTGAAGCTGTCTGGTGAAGCTGTTAGCTTTTTTAAAAGATGCGTGCTGATAGTTAAGTTGCTTGTCGAATTTCTCTGTTTTATTGGGGTGTTTTGTTGTGTGTGTGTGTGGTTGTGTGGTGTTTTTTTACTCCCTATTTGCGGTTGCATGTGTCGTTTCACATTCCTGGCCCCGCCTCTTCGCTATCGCTACTAGGTCTACTCCTTTTTTTCCTTTCTCCATGAGCTTTTTTTGTCCCTTTCTTAAAGCTTGTAGGATCCTGTCCATACTTATCTCAGTGTTTCACTTTTTGTAAAACTTATACTAAAGAAATACTTCCAAACTTCTGACTCATCTCAGTTGTGCCCCCTGGGTTTGTGTTCATCTCTGAAACATTCGCCCCCTTCTCCCTTTGTATTCCTTTCATATTTTATATGTTATTATCTGTCCCCACTTCCCTCCTGACTTCAGGTTGTTTTTCCCCTTAATCTCCCCTCGTGGGGCTTAGCCCCGGGGATAGTCTTGTTTAAAACTTTTCATTTCTCAATTTTTTGAGTGTTTCACCGGGTTTGGGGGTTCCATGTGGTGCTGCATACTTAATATGGGTTGACGTAACAGGACAGTCCATGAGTGACCCTTTATTAAACCTACCGCGGGCGGGGATAAAACCCCGCGGTCAGAGAGTCTCAAAAACCCAGACCGTCGGTTAGCCACTAGACCGCTAGCAACAAAAAGATTCGTCCAACTAGGTATATTTTTAACCTGGAAAGTTAGCATAGGGACCCCGTGACCCCAAAAAGCAAGTTTTTACAGACGAACTCCAGCTGCGGGGGGATTCTATCCCCGCCCGTGGTATGGGTTTACTCCTTAAATTTCTTGTTAACGCTCTTTGTTTGCCGGCGCCCATATGCAGCAGGGTTATTTGGTTATGTGCTCCTCGGGGTGTGCTCGGTATGATGCCACCCCCAAACCTTTTCCCAAGGAGTTTTGCAGCCCTTTTATCTCCTAGGCTATACTCCGTTGAGATCTCTTTGTCCTTTTCCAAACATCATAACTTTTCACTTTCCCGGGGGTTTAACTCCAGGAGCCGTTTTTCGGGGCCAGAAATTTCATTCTGTCCGATTTCCCCGTAGGCTCACCACTTGTTTTCCCTATTTGCTTCAATTGTTTGCCAACATGACACCCCCCTCTGAATCTGTCCCCATTGTTATGTCAGTCACATACATTAGAAAAAAGCATTGGACCCAGGGCTGACCCCCTTTGAACCCCACTCGTACATGCACCCACTCTGACCCTCGCCCATGCAATCATGTGTTATTCCTGATCCATTGCAGTACTTTCCTTGCTATTCCTGCCCGCTCCTCTGCCTTTTCAACGAGTGTCTTGTGTGGTATGGTCGTAAGCATTCTTCAACCAAGAAAAATGCATCCCATCCATCCCACCTCCCTGTCTTGATCTGAGACTTATTGTGAGGAATGCTAAAGGAAGTATAATCCAAGTGTGTTTGAGTGGGGACATGTCGGAGGTAACTTTGCGTGCCGTGGCAAATACGACACTCCCAAAAGAATAAGGACAAACTAAAAATTTGAACCGATTATTTTCCCCAGAGTGAAATGGGCCCCCTCCCATGAGATAGCCATGAGTGGGGAATGTGTGCGCATCGAAGACGGGAAAAAAGGTTGTCTCCAACCACGACCCCGATTTTAAGAAGATCAGAATCCCCAAAACCCCGGGTTGTTTGAAATATAATTGTTTTTTAACAGCCAGACCAACATTATTGCCAACGGTTGCGAAACTGGCTTTAAAATTAATGCAAATAATTGAGAATGGAATACCCCCAATGAAAAATTTTGAGGTCATGTACCCTTTTACTTCCCCGCAATCCCTTGCTCGTTGCCCGAACCCAACACGACCAGTGACCCAAGAAAAATGATTTCTTTGTTTTTGCTAGAAATGCCCGGGGAAAGTTGTATACGAAAAAAAAGGAAAGAGAAGAATAATTTTTTTATAACTTGCAAAGCACTAAAGGTGGCCTGGACGCATTAGTATAATGCTGTAAGAACGCATACAGCTCAGCTGTGAAAATGCTAACCCGGTTTTATAAATAACCCCGCACGACCTGTCCAGAACAACTTCTACAAATCCGACACCCTATAGGAATTTTAACCTCGGTGTAAAAGGAACTGGTGAGAATGAGAAAAGGGAAATGGGCCCAGAAAAAAAGGGGAAAAAGAAGGAATTTGAGGGATTGGTGTGCGTACGGCAGTGGGGAAACCAGACTCCAACCCTCAAAACCCCCCAAGGGAAAAGAGAAAAATTAGATCTTTATGAGCATATAAGTTTTGAGCGAATGAGCGAAGAGAAAAGGGAGGGGTAAACAGGGCGGCGAACAAATAATGGACCTTACTATGTCCGTTACCCTCCTGTATTAGAAGGGATCGTGAAGGGCATCAGGTAAAAAAAAATAAAAGAGGGGAAAGGGCACACGCCCATCGTTCGCCTCTCATGAGCCTTCAACAAGGGAGAAAAGAAAAAAAGTTTAAAAAGTTTGCGGAGAGGCCACAAATATATTTTGGGCCCATGTGTAGTTTCGTTAAAAATTTGGGCTGAAAAGAAGTCGAAGGAGAGTTCGCGATCTGCTCCCCCCGAAAAAATGGAAGGGTTTTTAAAGGGGGTTCAGGGCTATGCAAATTGCTCTTTTGGGGAAATAATGTGAGGGTTTCCGGACAACCGGCGACCCAAAAAGAAGACAGAGAAATCTGACCGTATCACTTTCAGGTTATAGCGGAGTATTAAAAGAAAAGAACGTCTAGTAAAAATAATTGGTGGTTTTAGTACCATAAAATTTAAAACCCAATACTGGTCATTGGAAAAAACGGTCGATCCATTCTGGTTAGAGGCTGCTACTAGGGGGGCAGTCAGCCTGCACAAGTTATAAAAAGTCATACCAAATCATCACTCCGACTGTCGACCCAAGGAGGCTCAAACGTCTCTTCTTAGTGATAAGGGGGAAAAAAATTGTACTACAGTGCAATTTATTAGGGAAAGATGTGAAATTTGATAACCCCTAAAACAGTTCTTCTAAAAAAATAGAGAAAAAGGGGGAGTTTGCCGAAAACCCAGTGAAATTGTTGTTCAACACAAGTTAAGAAGTAATATCATATTCTTCATGATATGACGAAGTTTCCCTTCCCGGATTTTTACTATTCGCAAGCTTAAAACGGTTGCAGTTTCCATTTTGTCTCCATTATTTTTCACTGCCCTTTACTGGGCCGTCCCCCTTATCTTTGATAATTGTTACACCCTTTCTGCTGCAGTATTGAGTGAGACCAACAAGTCACAGATACTCATGAGATCTGAGGGCAATTTGAATTGTTTATATCACAAAACTCTGTGTATGGGCTATTACATTTGCGAAGCAGCTGATTGTTTTTATATGTTGTTCTGTATGTTACTGTACTTTACTGGTGTCTTACTCAACTGTTTTTATGTGTTATGTACTGTTTTATGTGTTTTCTATTGAGCTTTTGCATTTACTGTACTGTTGTTGAATATTAGCGAACGGTTCTTGTGTGTTCTGTGTTTTTTATGTGTTACTGATAATTTTTTCGCCCTTTCTGCACACTGTGTGTGTTAATCTCTTTCTTGTAATTTATTTGCTGTATTTTATGTTTCCCGCAATTTTATGTATGTAGGAGTCCAAGAATCTAAACTTCCTGTTCATCTTTTACAACAGTGTCTCCAGATCCTTTGTCTCCTACATTTGGCTTATTTATCTAACAATATTATTTCAGACAATGAACAGACACAAGAAAATAATTTAAAGTTTTTAAAGAGGTGGACCAGTAAGCAGAGGTTTATTCTTGACCAGACTGCCGTGCTGACTTCCGTGCTGACTGCCGTGCTGACTGCAGTGCTGACTGCCGTGCTGACTGCCGTGCTGACTGCCGTGCTGACTGCCGTGCTAACTGCCGTACTGACTGCCGTCCTGACTGCCATGCTGACTGCTTGCTGATTTCGCTTCGCTCTCAAGAACTCTTCAAATCTGCAATGACTGGTCGCAGTAAGGAACACAAAGAACTCGGATAGGGTGGTGCCAAACGTCATCACAATGTGCTTCGTGACAACATCCAGAGCATCAAAAATTTTACCTTCAATTCGTGGATTGGCTTGCAATGGAGGCGTCAAGCGTATTTCTGGCCTCATCTACGAGGAGACTCGAGGAGTTCTCAAAGATTTCTTAGAGTACGTCATCAGAGATACAGTTACCTACACTTAACATGCAAAGAGGAAAACTGCCACTGGCATGGACGTCGTGTATACCCAGAAACTCCAGGGACGCACCGTCTATGGCTTTGGTGGTTAAATTACTAGCGTCCATTCTTCCTCAAGACTTATTAAAGAAAATAAAAGAACATAAAAGAACAGATGACCAAAAGTTCCAGTGGCGGGTCATCGTATGACGCGTCAGGAAACACTTGTGTTTCCTGACGAATCTTACCTAACCTAACTGAAAACAATAATTCTGAGAATTAAGCCGACATGAAGCCGATCCTGTCAGGTCCGCCATATTGCTAATATCTCTGATACTGCTGTTTTATATAATTATTTCTTTCCTACGTTCGCAACTCTAGCAACGTAAGTCATGATAAATTATTATTTTTAATGTAAGCACCAGCAAAACATCTCCATTGTTTTCTAAACTAAATTCTATCATACACATTGCCTGCACATACTGCTTAATTGACTTATAAAATTTTTTAAAAGGTTGTTTTGAACTGATCAGAGGAAAAAGTGACACTAAAGTTTTCTCTTCTAAACAAAAGATGATAAAAAACTTTCAAAATAATTGTCGTAAATTCTGTAAAATTGTTCGTAGCTAGGGCAGTTTCAAAGTTAAAAAAGTGTTTTTTAGCTATGTCAGTTTCAAATTTTTTTTCTAAAGCACTGGAGTCATTTTGGTTACAGAAACACAAGAATAGGATTTACGCTAGTGAGGATCAAAGAATTGGAAAAATTTAAAAGTAAAATACACTGGGCTTTCCCCCAGAATGGTAAAGAGAAACCAAAAAATAAAAAATTAATAATTTAAAAAGTCTCTCTCTCTCTCTCCCCTCTCTCTCTCCCCTCTCTTCTGTCCAGTATCTTTCACATTTTCATTATCTCGTTCTCTTTTTTTGAGGAAAAGGGAAGAAGGTTTACAGCTTTTCATCTCATCCCCTGCATCAGCCTTACTAGAGTTTTTAACAATGAAGGGAATTCGGAAGCGGGCGATGAGATGAAAAGCTGTAGGCCTTCCCCCTGAAAGCGGCTGCCTTGGATCAAAGCTACGAAAGCTGGACTCCAAGGTATTGGCCCAGTGGGTGAGTTTGGTATAGCACGCGACCTTTTCCAAGGTTTGTAGGGTTTGGTCTCCTTCAGCCAAGATCAGTGTTTGTTATATTTGCCCGCTCTCGTTACTCAAAATAATTATAGTTTGTTAACGTCTCCCTGCTGTTTTTATGTACTGGTTGTGAACTAAGTGAATGAACATTTAATGTGGATTTTGTGGTCTGGCAGGGAAAAATAAAGCAAGGATTCCCCAATTCACTAACAATAACCGATACTCAAAAAGATAAGTTTGTGTTTGGATCGATTATAACAACTTACACCTTCGAAGGCTGTAATGATAGAAGGGTGGAAAATGGAATGTTATAGTTAAAATAAAATGCAATTCTTAGATGACTACATTAAACACAATATAGTGTATCCACCCTTATGTGTTAAATACGAAAAATATTTTATCTGATTGATGAAATTTTGGTGACTTGCTTCGTTTCCCAGTCAGACCACAGAAATAAACATTTGGGGTGTTAGTTCACTTCCTTCACACATAAAAGTCATAAAGCGCATGGGGGACATTAAAGGGTGCATTAACAAGAACGCCACATATTTTTGCTATCTAGCATTTTTATAAAATGTGAATTAAGGACGAAACGGCGTGGATCAGGATCCTCCAAGAGAAACCACGTTGAAAGCTTGGCAAATACAAGAGGGACCTAGACTGAAAGATCGCAAACAGAGCGAAGCACTGAGGGAGAGGACACAAAAGGAAAAGGGGTAGGATAAGAAAAGGACAGAATCAGCAGGAAAACAGAGCAGGCAAGAAACAAGAGCAAGCCCCACACAGAACCTCCCCAAACCCACAATAATTAATGCATCTAACACAACCACACACACAGCTCCCCCCAAACATAGCTAAGATCCCACAGTCACTGCCGGTCCCCCCCCTTACAGCCCCCCCCCCCCCCCAAAAAAAAAAAAAAGAAAACTTTTAAAGGGGGAAAACTGAAGGTTGGTAACAAACCTGAGGAATAACAAATAAGGGAGGAGGGACAAAAGAGTAAAAGAGGCATCACCGGACTCAGCTCTCACAGAAAAAAAAGCTCACGGTTTATACAGATGCTATTTTTTCCAATGGGATATCAGATCTGGGGAAAGACAGAGGAACGAGGGGGTGGAGGATCCTCACTGCTGATAAAAAAACCGATGGGATTTTGTGACGGGAGAGGGAGACAGTGGAGAATAGGGTTTTAAAAAGGGGAAACGTTTCAGTCGGGCCCCAAGGTGGTAATTGTAGTGATGTATAACCCACCACGAAAAGGAGGCCAAGGCTTTGATGGGTAATAGAGCGATGTTTAACAACGGGTAAGTGGCAAGAAGGGCTCGTGAGCAGGGCAAACTACGACAGGGGTGTTTTCAACCAAAAGGAAATCGAGGGGAATAGCCACAGGGGCCCCCAAGAAACGTGGGGGTAAGATGATGGAGGGGTACTGGAAAACTTAATGCCAACAAAAAGGTATACACCAGGGGAAAAGGGGAAGGGGATAAACCGAAAAACTGGACCTAGTATTCACCTTAGTAGTCAGATTTTTGGGCTATGTATGAAAGACCCCTTGGGTCAGCGACATGGGGTTTTTAATTTTTCGAAGCACAGTAGAGTTACAAGGGGAGGGGGGAGGAGAAGGAAAAGTTTCAAATAAAAGCCAACTACAGAAAGGGACTTGGGGAATGAAGAATTTCCTGAACGGGGTTCAGTGGGAAAGGACTGGGGGGGAAAGTCATAAACTAGATGATGGAAACGTGAAACAATTTGCAAGGAAGCTGGGAGGGGATTCACCCAAAGGGGAAAACGGGATGAGCCCAGGTTCACCCAATGCGGGAGGGGGCCCAAAAAACCCAATGTGCTGGGGAAGGAAGAAGTATAGAAGGAAAAGGGCCCCCAGGAGAAAAAGGAAACAGTTGTAGACCATAAAAAATATCACAGAAAAAAAGGGAGGCCCAAAGAAAATTTTGAAAACGACATGAAAGCTAAACCAAATCGACCCAACTGTTGTCGCCACATCGGGAGAACATCAAGGACCGGGTAATCAGGCAAAGGGAAGGAAGATGGGGGAGGATCACAAAAACCCCGAGAAGAATGTGAGGAACTCAACATGAGTTTCAAAGAAGTGTTCACAGAGGAGGCAGAAGGGACTCTAGAAAGACGGAAGGTGGGGTCACCACCGGGTGTTGGACACAAAAATAAAACCCGAGGAAAAAGTGAAGAGGCTGCTGGTGACAAGACACCTAAAAGGGGCAATGGGGCCAGATAACACCCCCCCATGGGTATTGAGAGGGGGAGCAGGGGCCTATGGCCCCCTAAAAACAATATTCAATACTCTCGAACGGAGATTGCCTGGGGCAGGGAAAAGACAGCAAATTTTCCCCAAATTTTTAAAAAAAGGAGACGAATAACATTAAACTACAGCCAGTGCCCTGAATGTATAGTATGAAAAATTTGGAGAAATTATCGGGAAAGAGGGGTGGAAACACCTAAAAGGAATGATTCATCAACGCACCCAAAACAGGGTTTTTAGTGATGGGAATTCCGGTGGGAACCCTGGTGATACAATAGGAGCCACCAACACCCACAACCACAACACACACACACACACACACATTTGTTGTGCCCTTCTAAAAAAGAAAAAAGAGAAATTGGATGACCTGGGAAATTTTTCAAAAAATACCCCAGCTTTCCTGAAGAAGACTGCAGATGTTCTGATCTTGCCTTATAAAATTTTTTAAAAAAAAATTGCAACGTTTGAAACCGCTGGAGGGGGAAAATAATTTTTTTAAAGTTACTGCGTCATTGTTGCTTCTGAGGGTCGCCTCCCCTGCCCTTTCCCCGTTTAATAGCTTCTACATACAGTTCTCTGACATCCCGGTTTACATTTTCTTAAAGCACGCCGGGCATTTTTCCGGGTGACTTGCTATTTTCAAACCCCTGGAATTCGCATATGAATAAATCCCAGAGAAAACAGACAAAAAAGAGCTTGTCTTTATACCATCCTGGGGGCTGAACACATACTTTGCAAATACGGGGTTGATCCGGGTTAAAACTTTAAGCAGGGAAAAAAAGATCCGGGTTATCAATATTTTTAAAACTAATTTCCCCTGCTGTTAAACTTCTGTCTCCAAAACCAATCCTGGCTCTTTAAGGAGATGTCCTGGAAAAAGCTAAAAAGGGCCCCTGGTACACATCTGGTACACATGTCCTGGTCAAAATCTGGTACACATGTCCTGGTACACATCTGGTACAAATCTGGTACACAGCCCGGGACACAATTGGTACATGCCCGGGTAAAAATTGGTACACAGTCGGGTACAAAATCTGTACACGTCGGGTAAAAACATTGGGTACCATGTCCGGGTACCACGGGTCACTTGTCCTGGTCACATTGGTACAAAATCTGGTACACAGTCGGGTACACATCTGGACACATGTCCTGGTACAATCGGTACACTGCCCTGGTACACATCGGGTACACATTTGGACACAGTCTGGACACATTGGTACACATGCCCCGGGTAAACATCGGGACACATGTCCTGGAACATTTGGTCACAGCCGGGACACTTTGGGGTACACATGCCCGGGTACAAAATCGGTACCATGCCTAAAAACCCGGCCCTTCCCTGAACACCAAATGTCCTGGTACACAATCGGGTTTACACATGTCCCGGTACAAAAATTGGTACAATGTCCTGGTACAAAATCTGGTACACATGTCTTGGAACACAGTCTGGTACACAGTCCTGGTACACTTTGGGAACTTTCCTGGTACACAATTGGGTAACATGTCCTGCTACACAATCGGTACCATGTCTTGGTCCACAGTCTGGTCACAGGCCTGGACAAACTGGACAATGTCCTAGCACACAATCTGGTACACTGCCTGGTACACAATCTGGTCACATGTCTTGGTACCAGTCTGGTACCAGCCCTTGACAAAAACGGAAACCATGTCCGGTTTACCAATCGGGACACGTCCTGGTACAAAATTTGGTACACATGTCCGGACACAATCTGGTACAATTCCTGGACAAAATCTGGTACACTTCTTGGTACACACTGGTCACATGTTGGTACACAATCTGGTACCGTGTTTTGGTCACAGGGGAAAATGTCCTGGTACACAATGGGGTACACAGCCCTGGTACACAATCTGGTAACCATTGTCCGGGTACACGTCGGTAAAAATGTCCGGGTCCAACGGTCCATGTCCTGGTACACAATTGGGACACAGTCCTGGTACACAATCGGGTACACATGCCCTGGTACAAAACTGGTACAATGTCCGTCAAATCGGGGTACACATGTCCTGGTACACAATTGGGAAACTACAAGTCTTCCCCCTTTTAAAACAAAAAAATTAAATATTTACTTTAAAAACTGTAATTAATTTTTCGTAAAAATTGTTCAGTCAGAATAACAAACCTAAATTTATTTTTGCCCCGATAATAGGTTTATTATTTTCATTCCCATAGGGGTTTCCCAAACATTTAAAATATATATAAAAATTTTTCATTAAAATTTTAAAAATTAAATGTCTAATTATAAATTTTAATCACCCAAAAACTAAAAATTTTTTAGTTTTTAAAACGAAAACACAATGTGATACTTGAATTATTTAATGAATTATTGCTGTGATTTAATTCGTTGTTTACAATGTAGTGATGAAAAAGACTTTCGTTTCATAAAAATTTGAATGTAAAACTAATTTATTAAAAATTTTTGAACAAAATTTACTGATATTATTTTTTTAAGTGGTGACGAACTTTAAAATTTTTTCAATGACGTACTAGTTTTATTCAAAAGCCAACACATTTATTTCCTAGATAAATTTTTATTAATTAAAATTATTTTAAAAAAAGTGACCGGTCTGCTTTCAATCCCGGGACCACATGTACCCCCATCAGTGGCCCATCATGAGGCCCTCAGTAGCCCATCATGTGGGGCCCATCATGTAGCCCCATAAAACCCCCCGACGGGCAGTAAACATCACAAGGAGCACACATCTAAAAGCTTAAAGCGTCTAGACATGATATACAATATGTACAAAATTTTTTTTTTTCAAAAAATGAGCCTAAATCCCAAATTTTTATTTTAGGGCAATTCATAAACCCAAAAAAAAATTCTAAATTTTCTAAAAATTCTAACAATTTTCTCGTTCATATACGGAGGGACTGACCAAAAAAATAAATGCCCAGAAAATGGGAAGGGGGTTTAAAATGAGTCACTTCAAGCGGGGTGCTGCTGACCCTGAAAAAATCAGGAAACCTGCTAAAGTTCCCTAATCGGTAGTAGATCAAAAACTTTAGTATCTAACAGGGTTTAAAGAATCAAGGAATTTATTGCCAAAAAAAATTCTATTCACTATTCAGACTCCAAATCAAATTACCGGCCAACAATAACCGGCCAACAAATAACCCGGGCCCAAAAAATATTCCCCGGCCCAAAAATAACCCGGGCCCAACAAATAAGCCACCCAAAATCCCCCAAAATTTCCCCCCCAAAAAATAGGAAAAAAATAGGGCCCCAAAAATATCCGGCCCAAAAATTGACATGGTAAAATAATTATTTTCCCCCAAAAGGCATGGTTGGGAAAATTCAAAAACTTAATTTTAAAACCATTTTTACAGGTTTTAAAAAAAAAAATAATTTGGATTTTGAAAAATCTTTCAAAAAAAATCTTAAGTTTTTTTTTTTTCCCAAAAAAAATTTGGGAAAGAAAAAAAAAAAAAAAAACTTCTTGAGTTTATTTAAACCCCGGTGTTTTAAATTTTCCCAAAAGAATTGGGGGGCTTTTAATTTAAGCAAAATTCCCCCTTAAAAAAACATAAAAAGAATTCAAAAATTTTGGGTGTTTAAAATCTCCAACCCCATTCGAAGGGGTCAATATTTTCGTCCCCTTTACATGTCACCGAACAATAAATCCAATGGAAGACTCGTTGTGGGAAGCGTTTCGGCCGAAAATGATTTTAAAGATAAATTTTTTTTGTATTAAAACGCCGAGAACAGCGCTCTTTCCCCTAAACTAACAATCCCGCCGCCGCCGAGGATTTTGACGGCGGTTTTGGGAAAGTGAATTTACTTTCACAAGAAGACGATTCCCTTTTTCAAATAAAAGCGGGACACTGCGTACCTGTAAAAAAATGAAGAAAAAACTCCTGTATACACAACTCCCTTTGAAAGCTTTTGGAATGCCTTTTGACTGGAGAGAAGGAGAAGAATAAACAAACAGTGTCCTCTCCACAGCGGGAGAATGTTCAAATGGGGTTGTGCAGCCCAAAAAACGTCCTCTTTTTTCCAAAAGTGTCAGCCAAACTCCGCATTCATCACTATTAAGCGATTTGTTTCGCATGTTTTAGAATTAAAACAATTCTTTTCCGCTTTCCCTTTTTTTTTGGGGAGACTGGGAACTCAACCATAAATTTTTGGTTTGTCCCTGCCTGGTTTTCGTTACCTTTATCCCGGAACCCCCGCCCTACCCGTCAAACCAGCAATTGGTGCCCCACATGCCTTGTAAAGTCACATATACCTTACTATTTTACCCAAAGGTTTTTTTCCCTCAGCTTGCGCAGAAAGCCACCGTCAAGCAAAGTCTTTCGCTTCGGTAGCATCTGTTTCGCTTCACGTCATGGTATTTGTTTAATGGCCCTCGAAGGGCTTAGGGGTAGTTGAGGCTTGCGGCCTTTTCCCGATGTTTTTTGTCCTCAAAAAAAAAAAAAGGGGGGGGGGGGGGGGGGGATATGATAGGGCTCAGCTCGAACCTCATCAAATCTTGAAACTGTTCCTGACCTGGGCACTACAAGGAATTTTTGAAGAGTAGGACAGGTCGTAATTCAAACGGAGCAAAAACTGACAACAGATAAGGTTGTTCTTGACAGGGACTTGTCTTTGTCTTTTCCCCTTGAAACGAAAGGAAAATACACAGTCGATGATGGTCAAACCAAAAGGATTTTTTGTATTGTTGCCACTTACGCTTTCTTTTGCCACCATATTTCGATGTGTTTCTCAATGAGGGTCATTTGGGCAAAGGATCTTGAAATAGTTTTGTGCTGATCTTTGAAAGGGAGTTGATGTCTCTCTATAATTCTGGGATCAGTTAATCTTTGTATTGTTAACTTTTGGGGTGAATCATTGAACTCCTGCAAGTCAGTTTTGGCTAAACTTTTTGGGGGGTTTACATTGTCACAATTTTGTTGGCTTTTTCACCTATTTTCATGAGTCAGACGGGCCCGTTTTCTTTATGATTTTAAAGTGTTTGGGCGATGACTAGATCGCAATTGAGGCCTCCAAAAGATTTGCTCGTGACTGAATTCAAGCTCTTAAAGCTTCCTTTAGACATCTGGGTTTTGCTCTCCTATCAACCCTTTTGGTTGCAGGATAAAAAGATTTCAGGCAGCTGTAGTGTTCGCGCAGTAAATATTGCAAGGCTTCGGAAAAAGTAAATGATTTAACAAATGGATCTGCTAGGGTCAACACCGGCATTAGCAAGCCTGATGGTACCAGGTCAACACCCGTGCATTAAACAAGCGCTAATGGATCCAGGTCAACACTCGTGCTTACAAGCTCTGATGGTAACCTAGGTCAAAAACTCGGCATTAGCAAGCACCTGATGGTATCCAGGGCAACACTCGTGATTAGCAACACCTAATGGGATCCTAGGTCAACCTCGTGCTTAGAAACACCTGATGGTATCCTAGGAACACTCGGCATTAGCAAGCCCTGATGGATCCTAGCCATAAATGGGTAATTTTTTTACAGAGTGCTAAAATTTCCTTTCTCTTTCCAAATTATTCACTAATCCTTGCGCTGTAGTGGATACTGAAATTTTTCAAAAGAAGTATCGTTTTTAAAAAAAAGACAAAATTTTTTTTTTTCAAATTTTCCCCACAATTTCCTGCAATCATATTAAAATAAAAAATTTTCACCTTCAGCCACTTGTTCAACAAATTTTAAATCTTCTTTCCTCTGTCGACTGATTATTGTTTTAAGCAGATTCAGAAAATTTGGAACTAACAAAATTTAAAAAATTTCCCTTTTTTGGAGCAGACGATGATAAAATACTTTCCAGCACACGTCATTGTCAAATGTTTTTATTAAAAAGGGGCAAGGCGTTTTCTTCGGTGTTGGGTTCCCTTGGGGGTTGTTTGTTGGGATCTTGTTTGGGGTTGGGGGGGGTGGTTTGTGGTTTTTCTCTGTCAATTTGAGGCTTCTATTGAAAAAAATGAAAATTTTTGTATTGTCATTTTGTCTTGGGCCAAATCATAAAATTGAGTTTTTGAGATGGTAACGATTTTTTTATGTTTCATTTTTGGAACCTCGAATGATTTGAGGTTTTTTTATGATAAACCCTCCTTCACGGGGGGGAACCAGAAAACCTCCCTAAAACACGTTCCGTTAAGGTAAATTAAATTTAAACTAAAGAAAAAAAAATGACATCCCCTAAAATTTTTTCAACCCCCAAAGGGTTTTTTGGGGTTTGGTTTAAACCGGGCCCTTCCCCACCGGGTACCAAAATAAAATTCCAAGGAATTGAGTTAAGGGGAATATTATATTAAACAGCAGAAACGTTTAAATCCGTTTACGGGTTTTTTTTTTTTTTTTTTTTTTTTTGCACTGTGGATTTCCCTTGGACGGAGCTTTTTTTTTAACAACAGATATTTCATTTAAAATGTCAGAAAATGGAATTATGTGCCTTTAAATTTTTAAATTCTCCGAATGTTTGAAAGCTCTTTATTTTTTTTTTTTTTTTTTTTTTTTTTTTTTTTAACTTGGATTCCCTTGGGCTTTTATTTTTTTTTTTTTCTACGGGCGATTTTCTTTTTTTTCAAGTTGGTTAAAATAAAAATTTTATTTTGGTTTTTGTGGGTTTTACTTTAAATTTTGAATAGAGGATGGTTTTTTTTTTCTCCAAATTTTTTTTAGGGATACAAATAAGTAAAAATTTTGGGCAGGGCAACATTTTACCAAAAGGGTGTTTCCCCTGTTTTCCCATTTATTTTCCGATTTTTAAGTTGGTTCAACCTTTTTAAAAACCGGGTTTTTGCTTGGGATTTCCGAAAATGGAAAAGAAATTATTTTATTGAAGATTTAAAAAAAAGGGAAATGGGGGTTTAAAAGAAATTTTGAAAAAAGGAGGTGTGGTTGCTAAGTTTTTTTAAGGAAGAATTCAAATAGGGGTGAAAAAAGACTGGTTTGGGGGGCAAATTTAGGGGAAAAAATGGGGAAAAAGGAGGTTTCATGGTTTTCTGGAGGGGTTATTGGGGGGGGGAAATTGGAAAGGTAAAAATGAACTTTTTGAAAAGGAAAACGTTGCCCCTTCGGAATTCCGGGGTTTTTTGTTTTATTTTTTTTTCGAAAAAGGAAAAGAAAATTTTGTCGATTTTGGGATTTTTTTACCCCCATATTCAAAGGAACAATTTTTTTAAAATTTTTTGCCCTAGTAAACCAGATAGGGATAAAAGGGCAATTTGGTGGTAAAATAGGCGTTTATTGAAAAACAATGTTGGCCCTTTTGGGAAAAAAATTACCTTTTTGTTTGTTTTAACAAGTTCATAAAAGTTTAAGTTTTTATAAAAGAAATTAATTTTTTTTAAACCCTTGAAACTTGATAAGAGGAAGCATTTCAAAGAAAAAAAAAAAGTTAAAACTTTTTTGAACAAAAGAGTTTGAGGGGGGGAATTGGCATAGGTGAAAACGTGAGACGTGGTTGATGAAGAGAGCAAGTGTGGCAATAGGTGAAACGTGGAGACGTGGTTGATGAAGAGAGAGCAAGTGTGGCATAGGTGAAACGTAGAGACGTGGTTGATGAAGAGAGAGCAAGTGTGGCATAGGTGAAACGTAGAGACGTGGTTGATGAAGAGAGAGCAAGTGTGGCATAGGTGAAACGTAGAGACGTGGTTGATGAAGAGAGAGAGCAAGTGTGGCATAGGTGAAACGTAGGGGACTGGTTGATGAAGAGAGAGCAAGTGTGGCATAGGTGAAACGTAGAGACGTGGTTGATGAAGAGAGGAAAAACTGTTGCAGTGACTGGAATACCGATGATTTTGTTTTGGACTTTGTTTTGAAACAGTAAAATGTTGAAATTAAAGTAAAATTGTCTGAATGGCGACTATTATGCTGTTAATAGAGGTTTTTATGACCACTTTATAATACTAAAGCGAACAATTTATAATACTATTTGCCTGCCATAGTAAACCAGATATGGGCATCAAAATGGGCGAAACTGAGTGTTTTTTTTTTTGATAAACTCACCTGGTCAGTTTATCCTCCGATAACCAATGTTAAGGTCCTTCTAGACTCCCGCAGCCAAAATCACCATCTATCACTTCCTTTGTTCAGTTTAACTAAGTCATCATATAAAGATTTACAGTTTTTATAAAGTTATGTATTTAATATTATAACTTCATCTAGAAACATACTGATATAGTTATTTTTCTGGTAAGTCATTTACATAAGTAAAAAAAAAACATTATTTGTATAAATACAGATCCTCGCTACACCTGACTTGTCACATGTCACAAAGGTGACATTTTTCCTCTTATATCTATTAAATTTTTGTTTTGTCTCGGTCAGAAAGTGTTTTATCTATTTTAATTTTTTTTTTACTCCCGCTGTGTTGTAAAGTTTCAAAAATTAGTATTTCATGGGGAAACTTATCCGAGGATTCCATGTCAAATTTCTGTCTTTCTCACAGCTTAACATTGTGGAATCATTTATCGCTTGTTTTTATTTTACATTCATCCTTGACCTCTACTTCAGTTTCCTTTTTCTTCGTAGCTCTCCAGCACATTTCGCTGATTAATTATTTAATATTTTTTTCTTTTACCCTTTGATTAAATAAACTATTTAATATTAATATCATAAATATTATGGAACTTACTGTATATTGGAAAGTAATAGCAAAGAATTATAGACCGAGAGCTCTGACGTTCCACATTATAAAATATTCGAAAGAGTCCTCAGCAGCATAAATTGCCATCCACATTTAATTATGACTTGCACAAGCCAGGGAAACATGGGTTTAGAGCAGGTCGCTCTTTCTCTCGCAACCACTGCACTAGCTCTTACTAGATGATAGCGTAATAACTCACAAAATAGTGCTAAAGAAATAACAGACACAAATGGGTCAGATGGATCTTCAAGTTACTAAGCCAATATAGATACAATTTCGTAATATTAAACAAGTACATCAGCAGTCGGCCATAGTGAAAAGCTCAGTCCCGCGGGACAGTATCCGCCCCATCATGTTCACACAACCTAATATCAACACAGACAGAGCTGTAAACCGTAACACGTGGTCTTGTATTTACATACAGTTGGCTAGAATCTGAGAAAGTGTATTCATTGACTCCTGGTAACCCTTCAGCAGACATAACAAAGTCTTCCAGTGGGCCACGAAAAACAAAGGTGATTTCAAATGGGATTTTTCAGTAACTTGAGGAAAATTAAAGGGAGAACCAGTACACTACTAACTCTAAACCACACAACAGAGTGAAAACTAATGTTACGGACTTGGAAGTGTTTAATGTCAGAGAGCTATCACTTTTCAAGGATCACAACAGTGTCACTATCACATCTGCAAACAAAAATCACAGAACGGAGTAATTAGTACTTATTCAAAACAAGAATGCATGACAATTGGTATCTTTCTTAAAGTTCTCTCTAGCTGGAACTGCTGTAGCGCAACCCAGTTCACGGCAGAGAAAACTGATGATTTAGAGAATGTACGAGTGAGCTTTCACTGAACTTGTTTGTTTAGTCATTCACCTTAATTACTTGATAACAAAATGGTATACAAATACCGACAGGTTTTGGATAGTAGACACATAGGAAACAGTTGCCTAACTGCTGCCTATGTGACTTACCTACCCACCTATTTACTTACTTGCTAGAGTTTGAAGTCCCATACTGTACTCCCTGATGCATGGCGGGAAGATACATCGTAATCTACACTGGAAAATCATAGAGAGACTATTCCCAAACCTACCCATA
This sequence comes from Cherax quadricarinatus, assembly GCF_026875155.1. Classification (NCBI taxonomy): domain Eukaryota; kingdom Metazoa; phylum Arthropoda; class Malacostraca; order Decapoda; family Parastacidae; genus Cherax; species Cherax quadricarinatus. Next base: position 1,612,487 of record NC_069498.1, read on the forward strand.
AAAATCATTCCATATAAGAGCAAAAGACGCAAACGTGTGTCAACATATCCGCCCTGAAAAGCAGGATTGCATGAGTACAACTGAGAAGAAAAACACAATAAATTCCGAGGCCCCAAGACTTTTAACAATATACCCATCAATAAAAAGTTGAATTACCAATAGAGCCCTGGCTGTCTTCAAGAGAGAACTGGACAGATACCTAAAATCTGTGCCCGATCAGCCGGGCTATGGTACGTAAGTTGGACTGCGTGCGGCCAGCACGCGTAAGGCCTGGTCGAGGACCAGATATGCTCTTCCCGTTTAGTTTCAGTTTGACTATATTACGTTTCTTCTCATGAACAATGTACCTTAACTCTCATTTTAATTATCCCAATTATCCCAATTCTGGTAGGCATCATTCTGATTGATCTTGTAGGTTGTTCTGGTCCTTTTGTAGCCACGACTAATTGTCGTCAGTATTAATAATCATTATTACTTCTGAATATGCATGCAGATATACATTTGTCTATATACTGGAAACAGTATGTATGAATGACCCTCTGTAGTGCAGTCCTTGTTAATCCTGTCTAGCTCCTAATTTTACTATACTGAGTTTACTTGGAAGTTAACTTTCACAGGCAAGCGTACGTAGAAAGTAGTGACACCAATATGCCTGAATAAAGATCTTCCAACCACTGTTCACGCAGGGTATACAATCATACATGCACAGTGTTCACACAGTATACAACTACAGTACAACAGTTATTCACACAGTATACAAACATACAAGTACAACAGTGGTGTTCACACAGTAAACAACCTACAGACAACAGTGGTTCACACAGTATACAACCTACATACAACACTGTTCACACAGTATAACAACATACAGAACAACACTGTACACACAGTAATACAACATACAGTACACAGTGTTCACACAGTATAACAACATAGAGTACAAACACTGTACAACCACAGTATGCAACAAACAGAACAACACTGCTCACACAGTATACAACAACAGTACAACACTGTTCACACAGTATACAACATACAGTCCAACACTGCTCACACAGTATAACAACATACAGTACAACACTTGCTCACCAGTAATACAACAAAGAGTACCAACACTGTTCACACAGTATGCAACATACATACAACATGTCACACAGTAACAGCAAACATAACAACACTGTTCACACAGTATACAACATACATACAACCTGTTCACACATTGATACAACATACAGTACAACACCTGATCACACAGTATACAACAACAGTACAACACTGTTTCACACATATACAACATACATACACAGTGTTCACACAATATACAACATACAGTACAACACTGTTCACACAGTATACAACATACAGTACAAGTGTATCACACAGTAACAACATACATGTACCAACACTGTTCACACAGTAATACAACATACATTACAACACTGTTCACACAGTATACAACAAACAGTACAACAACAGTGTTCACACAGTAACAACATACAGAACAACATGTTCACCAGTATACAAATACAGTACAACAGTGGTTCACACAGTATACAACATACAGTACAGCGAGCACTGTTCACGACAGTATACAACATACAGTACAACAGATGTTCACACAGTATACAACATACAGTAACAACACTGTTCACACAATATACAGCCATTACAGTAACAACACTGTTTCACACATATACAACATACAGTACAACATTGTTCACACAGTATACAAACTACATACAACACTGGTTTCACACAGTATACAACATACAGTACAACAGTGTCAACACAGTATACACCATACAGTACAACATTGTTCACACAGTATACAACATACAGTACAAAAGTGTTTCACACAGTAACAACATACAGTACAACCAGTGTTCACACAGTATACAACAAACAGTACAAGGCAGGGCTAATAATAGTACAGAATTTAGAGTGTATTACCCACAGTTTTCGTCGCAGAATCTAATGGTACAGACTCAGATACTTCTTGCTATACAATCATATGAACACTATTCACATACTTCTCTCACCTACTATTCCTTACAGTATCTCATCACAAACTTGTATCAGGAGTGTGAGCTGTAGCTGCCGACTCTAAACTTACGCTTGAGTGAGTATGGGGAGATGTCACTTCTCCAAGGATCAATCAACTCAAGTTCCGATAATCTTTATTCGGTACCTTAAATATGTCAGTATATTGGACTGTGTTTTAACGACTCCTACCTTCATTGTATTTTCAATATTGGGATTGAAGACCACTGTCTTCTCGTTGCCTTACATTCCATCATTTATTTTAGATTTAGCACTCTCTCTCTCCTCTTCTCTCTCTCACTCACTCTCTCTCACTCACTCTCTCTCTCTCACTCGTCCTCACCTCTCTCTCTCTTTCTCTCTCTTTTTTTTTTTTTTTTTTTTTTTTTTTTTTTTTTTTTTTTTTTTATTAATTTTTTTTTTTTTTTTATAACACACAGGGTTTGACAATGTTAAGGACCTAGCTTTATTGACAGCTATTTACAGTTAAGGAATCTAACTAAATTGGCAATCTAAGAGCTGTTTACCTATCATCAAGCTCATTAGAAAGGCATTTTTATTGTATTAGACAAACAAGTAGGGAACAGGAATGAAGTTGTAGCCATCAGTGGGCCTCATATTGCATTTGAATCAACTGACATTATCTCTTACATCATTATGCTGACGAAGTTTCCATACTCGAGTCTCCTGGTATTTATGATCCTCAGATGGAGTGATAGTCTGGGATAATTACAGCCGGAGTGAAGTTGTCTGCCTTTACCTGCCCGTCTTGCGGCATAAAAACTTGTTTCACGGCTGTCCTCGAAGTGGATCCAAGTGTGGATATTTTTGACAAATTGCCTTGTACATAACAAGATAAGGCCCCCACATCCCTCCTTGTTGAAGGCATCCTTCTGAAATGACAGATCGATCCAGGATGGTCCATCGAGAATGAGACGCTTGCACTGTTCTCTACGTCTGTCAAGCATTCCGCCCAGAATTGAGAGGGGGGGGGACAGGCAAACCAAGAAAGTGGAGCTATTCACAAGTGTAATCGTACTGTGTCCTCGTACAGGATCTGCAACCCCTACTGTCCAAGCAATTTGGGAGATACGGCGAAGTGCTGTCAGCTTCCTGGCTGGCCTTGTTTGCAAGATTTACAACGTGTTCTTACATGGTTAGTTTGGAGCAAATTTCACCCCAAGTAGTATCAACTTCTTCTAGTGCCAACATCCTCCCATTCATCCTTACTAACTGCACCATCAATTACCATGCATGTGCCAAGAGACGATCATCATTTGTGTTTTTCTCAGGTGCAAATGTTACTTGCCATCTTTTCCCCAAGCCTGATATAGCACTCAGCTGGTGATTGAAGTAGCTTAGATCAGCTTGCATTTCTCTCTTGGATAAGTGGAATGTCAGTGTAACAGTCGTCTGACATATGCATGTGATTCAGGGATGATAAGAAGACGGTCGTTGAAGTAGACATTCCATAACAATGAGACTCCAGCACGCTTCCTTGTGAACACAATGCCTAATAGGATGTCCTGCTGATTCCATTCCATGTGAGAACTACACTTATAGATCTACCATGAAGGTAATCACTGAGAGACATAGCGTAGACCTGCAATTCCCAGTGCTTGAAGTTTTGCTAAGTGGCCCTGGAGCCACACCCGGTCGAAGCGCCAGCAATGTCCAGTGGGGGGGGGCTTTTAACTCACACAGCTGACTTCGGATTCATCCAGTGATGTGAGCCACTTAGTGGAATAGGGTTTTAACACAGATCAGCAGCAGAGTAACCTTTCCTGAAGCCATATTGACGATCACAAAGTAGTGAGTGGTAGTCAAAAAACTCAGTCATTTGTCTGAGATTATTGTCTCAAGGATCATACCAGTGATTGACAGGAGTGACCACTGGTCTGTAGTGCTGATATTCTGCTCTGCTCTTCTTTTGTGAACTGGGACTACATTTGCCTCTTTCCATAGAGAGGGCCATTTACACTGTAACTAGGCATTGCTAGAAAGATGCGAGGTTAGAGGAGCTGCTAGCTGTCTGCACATCTTCTCAACAATCTTGGGCTCAACTTGTCTGGGCCCACAGCCTTTTCTTAGTCAAGCGAATTTAAGTAGGAAATGCACGCTCCGTGCCTGGCCTTATGTCACCACGGACAGTTTTTGACAGTTCTTGCAGCTAGCCAAGGAGGTCCCCTGCTGGATCAGAACTTGGCATTTTGTAGACAAAGTGTTCAGCAAAGAGTCCGCCTTCTCTTGACTATCTAGTAGAGTGGTCCCATCCTGTCGATTTAGACAAAGTGGAATATTTCATCAGGCAGAAAACCTTGTCTGTCCATGACCAGGGACCCACCAGTTAATGGAGCCGTACCCTACCTGATGCAAACTTTCTTTTTAGTGTCCACCTCCCATTTAGCAATGTACCACTTTGAAACATCACCCATATGCCTACAGGCTGCATGTGCAAGTTCGCTGTTATAGGATGTTAGGATTCTCTTACCTTCGCCATGCTGTTTTTTTTTTTGGTACTTACAGTAGCTAGCCTCGCTACAACGAAAGCCAAACCAAGGCCTGATCTGTAGGCTTCGTCACATATTGCCGGTGAGGAATGGTTCTTGTTGTTAGATTGAATGATGTGTCCCAGTGAAGGCTTTCACTTGGTTTGTCAACATCCCCTTGGAGAAGAAGCATTCCATCGGTGACGGCGAGCTCAAGAGCAAAGGGGCTGGCCAATTCCCTCTTTCCCCTAGCCAGGTTGTTGCGTGTGGACTCCTCACCTCGTTCTGTTTGGGGATCTAAGAGTCGTATAAAAACAGCCTTTGTGGTCAGACGATCCAACATAGCCGAGGGGTTGACAAGTGACTAAGCCCTCTGCCAGATCACTCACTACTGGTGTCAAGGAGGAGCCAGAGATATGAGTCGGGAAATTCAACAAAGTTTCTCATGTCAAACACAGCAAGGAGGTCATCACATTCCCTCTGTATAAGGTGCTGGTTGAGGTCACCAACAAGTTATAATTGTTGAACAGTTGTGTGTGATGCAGAAGGAGTCAATATTTTTCCCATAGGAAGTTGATAGGGTCCTGCATGTTGCCACTGGTGTCTGCACATTGCACATGCGTAGTACGAAGGTACTAGTTTTTATACAGAGCGTTGAGAACATCAATTCAAGATGAGTAGAGGTGGCAACATCAATGTAGTGCTTGGCATGGGAACCCACCTTTATAGAGAAGCACAGAGATGTGCAACACCACCTGTCCTTGCACTTGCCTGTCTCTTCTCATACCATGAGGAGTAGCCAGCAATTCTTGCAAAATTTTCTGGAGTCCTGTCATCCCAAAAGGGTTTTTGTTTGTACAACAACAGCTGATCAAGTGGTCGGGCCGTCGAGTGTTCACAAAACTATTTAGTGAGCTCTCCAACATTAGTGATGAAACCTCTAATTTTGGCCGACAGATGTGATAGACTGTGCTCTCTCATGATGAAGTGGTTCAGCTGATTGGTGGGGGTGTAGGGAATGTAAGGTTCCTTCCCTTGGAGAGAGGTAGGGTACTGAGAGTACAGCTGCAGTGATGTAGGACCTGTGGGACTTGTATAAGGCATAATCCCACCTGCTTGGCTGGATAGGAGTTAGTCTAAGTGGGGTGACGTGTGAGAGTTGTCACCAATTCATAATCCTGCTGGTTTTGTACTGAGGAACAGTTCCTCTAAACAGGTGCCCTGTCTGTCTATGTTCCCTCTTTTCTTCCGACACTAGGTCCCGTCCTATAAGACCTTTCTTGTACAGTAAATTACACCTGGTACTCGCAGGTCAGTTTGTAGGCATGAGTGCCCCTTCCGTGACAGCGGGAGCACAGCCTAGGTGCTCGTGGTAGGGGGACTATGATTTGTTTCACCTCTGTGTTTTGCAGAATTGACACTCAGATTCTGCCGCTTCACTGCTACTTCTCTCTCTCTCTCTCTCTTCTCTCTCTCTCTCTCTCTCTCTCTCTCTCTCATCTCTCACTCTCTCTCTCCTCTCTCTCCTCTCGTCTCTCTCTCTCTCCTCACTCTTCTCCTCTCTCTCTCTCTCGCTCTACTCTCTCTCTACTCTCTCTCTCTCTCTCTCACTCTCGACTCCTCTCTGCTCTCTCTCTCTAATCTCTCACTCTCTCTCTCTCTCTTCTCTCACTTCAACACCCCACCCTCGCCTCCCTCCCTCTCTCTCTCTCTCTCTCTCTCTCTCGTCTCTCTCTCTCTCTCTCTCTCTCTCTCTCGCTCTCTCTCCACTCTCTACACTCTCTCCTCTCACTCATCGTCTCACACCTGCTCCCCACGCCGACTCTCCTCATCTCTTCCTCACGTCACTCTCATCATGCCCATCTCGTCCTCCCCTCTCATCTTCTCTCACGGTATTCTCTACTCTCCTCGTCTCCTCCCGCGGGGGTCTCGTCGCTACTCTCTCTCCTTCCTCGCCCTCTCTCTCTCCTCGTGTCTCTCTCTCGCCTTCGCCTGCCCACCCTTCTTCTCTCTCTCTCTCATGCTCTCGGTCCATCCACTTCTTCTCAACCTCGTCTTCTCACTCTCACTCACACGTCTCTCTTCTCCTCATCTCTCTCTCTCCTCTCTCTCTAACTCTCCTCTCTCTCTCGCCTCTCTCGCTCTCACTTACATATGTTCACCTACAACAAAAGATTCCTCACCATATTCATCCTATATGGTACGGGTCACGAATTCGATAAATTCGCTGATGTGTATTGTCGCTAGTTTCTTCAGACGACAGCTTCTTTAAATCAAACAGACTATTGTTGTTTCTTTTCAGTTTCCGATTTTTTCAATCATAAGCTTTGTTGTTTTGCTGTCATCTGTACTGGTGAATGATGTTGTTGTTATTCTTGTAAAACAATTCGGTTTCAGAACTGACATTTCCCTGCTGCAATTTGCAGTCCCAACTCTCGCTCAGTATATTTCGCGTCTTGCTTTTCTGCAGCTTATATTTTACTCTCTGCACCACTGCCTGAACTAGGGCTCTCTTTGTCTTATTATTGAGTTCTTTTTCTATTAGGTCCTCACACCATTTTCCGCATAGGAACTCGATCATGCGTACAGGAACTCCATCATCCGATGTGTGGGATTGCATTGATTATTGTTCATTATGGTAAAATTTGAGTGGCTCAAGTTGAACTTGACAAGGCTGCTTTACTTGTTGATCTTTTACCTTTGTCTTCAAGCATGCTTTATGCTCGAGAGTCTATTGAGAGCGACCGTCAAATTACATTGTAAGTTTGACTCTGGGAAACGATTTCCCCAGAAGTGCTTCTCCATCCTGTAAATTTTACATCTGCTATAAATTCCACTTGTCCGAGTGTAACTCACTCAAAAAAAAATACAATAATTTTTTGTTTCTGTTCTTTTCAACTTTTCCTTTAAGACTAATCACAGACCTTCTAAAACTCACAGATTTTCAGAACTTCCTGCTTTATTCTTCGTTTCTTGCAGTCCCCACCATATTGCTTTGTCCTGTGTCACTACGTACTCACTCTGCTCTCTTTATCTCTTATGCATAACGTCACTATGATCATCGCTACAAAGTATTCTTCTTTCATTATTTTGATCTGATTCCTCTGCTCCTGCATTGTTCTTTCATTTATCCCTTGTATCAGAAATCTTTCATAGAAGGATAAACTAAGGGCACTGAATCTGCACTCTGTAGAAAGGCGTAGAATTAGGGGATTAGGGGATGGAAAGCTAGAATAAATAATGGGGTTGTAAATAACGTGCTAAAAATATCTATCGAAAACAGAACTCTCAGCAGTGTGTTTGCGTTGGAAAATATTAGATTTAGAAAGGATATAGGAAAACATTGGTTTCCTAACATAGTTGTGGATGAGTGGAACATACTCCCGAGTACTGTCATTGAAGCTACAACCTTGTGTGGCTCTAAAAACAGGTTAGACACGTGTGTGCATGAGTTGGTGTGGGTGAGTGTGAGTTAGACCTACTTAGCTGGGTCTAGTAGGCCTGCAGCAGTGTTGTTTCTCAAGAATAAGGAACACTGCTGTACTGCTCCTTCTTTCTAATGTGTTCTTTTCCATCATCCTAATTTTCTCCAAAGACTCCTCAGTTTTTTTTATTTCGTTTTCTATTATTTCGGCTTTACCTATAGCTGCATTTTTTCCTCCCATACTTTTTCACATACACTAAGAGCGACAGTTTGTGGGAATAAGTCCCATATGCATCATTAAGACATTCATTTAATGAAAGTCTTGATTGTGCACATATTCCATAATTTTTATTTTCACTTCTCTTGCAGTATATTAATAATTATTTTAAATATTTCTACGGTTTCCTTCCATAGAGCAATTTTCTTTTTTATTTCTTGTCCATTTTGCTTTTAAAACCAACCCAAGATCTAAGTATCGCCTCTCATTGTCTTCACTCTATCTCCCGTTCCCACAATCTTCCCTTCCTTTCTAAAGAAAAGTGGCAGTACGCTGAGGTCAGGGGTTCAGTACGTCGAGGGCAGTGGTCACGAGAGGTAATACCTGTCCTAAGCTCTCTCGGAGTTAGCGTGGGGTGTTGCCGAGCACCACGGCTTGTTGTAGTGTTTTAGAATCTCAGGCTAAAGTGTTGAAGAAGGAGGTTCTACTTCTTCAGGAGGAAAATGGGAGGCTGAAGCTTCACCTAGATTGGTTTGGGAGTGAGTGTGAGATGGATGGAGCTGGTAAGGAGGAAATGATCACCAGCAGTGAGAGTGGCAGTCGCTTTAAGTGGCAAGTGGTTCACAATTCAGGATAAAGGAAGATAAGGAGGGTTAATAGAGAAGATGTGAAGGTAGAAAATCGATTCTCTGTTCTCCTGGATGAGTGTGCTTCAGTTGTTAGTGAGGTTAAAGGTATCACTGACTACCCTGCTAATCAAGATATGAATATTCTAATTGTAGGAGATTCTCATGTAAGATATATGGACCATGCTTTTTGTGACAGAGATAGGAAGGTCAGACAGAGGGTGTGCCTCCCAGGAGCTGGTGTTAGTGACACAGTCAACAGTTTAGATAATATTATGTCAGGTAATGGGAACAAGCCCATTATCTGTCTTAGTGCTGGGGGTAATGACATTGGGAAGGGCAAGAGACAGGTGCTACTTGATAAGTACAGGTCAGCCATAGAAGTAGTCAGGTCTAAGGGAGGGATCCCAACCATATGTAGCATCTTGCCTAGAAAGGGAGTAGGCAATGAATGAATGTCTAGGGCAATTGGTATAAATTGCTGGCTAGACAGGTACTGCAAGACACTTGCGATCCCATTCATTGATAACTGGGACAAATTCTATGGCAAATGTGATAGGTATGCAAGGGATGGGATTCATCTCTCTGGGGCTAGAGTGGTTGCATTAGTGAATTTGATTGAGAGGGTAATTGATGATTTGTCTAGGACTTTAAACTGATAGATTATAGAAGAATGGGGGTTGTGGGAAATAATCAGTCTGCAGTATTAGGGTTGAAAACAGCAGATATTACTGGGATATCTCAGGGATATGTTTAAAAGACAATAAACATACTACTATACAAATAGTAGGAGTCTAAGAAATAAGATAGATGAGCTGAGATTACTTGCAAGTGCAGGTAAAATAGATATTATTGTTATAACAGAGACATGGTTCAACCTGAAAGAAAGACAAATGCCTTCTGAATGCTACAGGGTTATAAACTATTCCACACTGATAGGGTCAACAGGAAAGGAGCTGGAGTAGCGATGTATGTCAGAGATAATTTAAATTGTTGTCATAGACATGATATAAGATTAGAAACATCGTGCACAGAATCTGTTTGGCTAAAGTTTCTCGAGGGTCGTGACAAATTAATTTTGGGTGTGATTTAATTATAGGACCCCAAACCTTGATAGGGAGGGCAGTAAGCTGTTATGGGACGAAATTCATAAGGCGTTTAGATATGAAAATGTTGTGTTAATGGGGGTTTTTAACTTTAGACAAACTGATTGGAACAATGTGACAGGAAATCTTGAGTCTAGTGACTTTCTTGATACAGTTCACGATTGCTTTTTAAAACAGTTTGTGACAGAACCAACTAGAGGAAACAATCTGCTTGACTTGGTTCTTGCCAACAAAGACTCACTAGTTAATAATCTTGAGATTAATGATGAGCTTGGGGAAAGCAAGCACAAATCACTTTCTTTCAATATATCATGGAATTACCCAGAAAACTGCAATCAAATCTCTGCCCCAGACTTTTGCTTGGCCGATTTCATGGGACGGAGAAATTACCTGGGTGGGATAAATTGGCTGAAAATATGATAATTTTCAGAGCATAGTTCTAGCTGCCCAGACAACTTTTGTTCCGAGTAGGGAAATTAGAACTATCAAAATTGATCCCAAATGGATAAACAATAGATTAAAACATTTCACTGGTCAAAAGAGAGGCATATATGGGCGTATCAAAAGAGAGAAATCAAAAAAGGAATAAGAAAAGCAAAAAGGAATTATGAGACTAAGGTCGCAAGGGATTCGAAGACTAACCCAAAAGTTTTTTTTTTTTCACGTATACGGAAGTAAGGTTAGGGACAAGATAGGCCCACTTAAGAGTAATTCAGGTCAGATCACTGACTTTGATAGGGATATGTGTGAAAATTTCAATTCTTACGTTCTCTCAGTTTTTACCCAAGAAAATACTAGCAAAATTCCAGAAGTAATAGATTATGTAGAACAGGATGATAATAAACTATGCACGATTGCGGTAACTAGTGACATGGTCCTCAGACAAATAGAGAAATTAAAACCTAACAAATCCCCAGGTCCTGATGAACTGTTTGCAAGGGTGTTAAGGAAATGTAAAGAGGAACTTAGCATACCTTTGGCTAATCTTTTCAACATATCACTACAAACTGGCGTAGTGCCTGATAAGTGGAAAATGGCAAATGTAATACCTATTTACAAGGCAGGTGACAGGTCCTTAGCTTCGAACTATAGACCAATAAGCCTTACCTCTATAGTGGGAAAATTTATGGAATTAATAATTGCCGAAACAATTCGGAGCCATCTTGATAGGCATAAACTGATTAAGGAATCTCAACACGGCTTTACAGAGGAGCGTTCTTGTCTTTCGAATTTACAAACTTTTTTCACTAAGGTGTTAGAGGAGGTAGATCAAGGTAATGAATATATTATGTATATGGACTTCAGTAAGGCTTTCGATAGAATTCCACATCAGAGGCTATTGAGGAAACTTTACGCACACGGAATAGCAGGAGAATTTTTTTCCTGGGTAGAAGCATGGTTGACAAATAGGCAGCAGAGAGTTTGCATAAATGGGGAGAAATCAGAGTGGGGGCACGTCACGAGCGGTGTTCCAAAAAGGTCATTGTTGGGCCTGTTGTTGTTGACAATTTACATAAATGAGATAGATGAGAGAATAAATAGCGACATGAGCAAATTTGCTGATGACACCAAAATAGGCCATCCAATTCATTCTAATGAGGACACTAGAGCACTCCAGGATGATTTGAATAAACTGATGCAATGGTCAGAGAAGTGGCAGATGCAGTTTAATGTAGATAAATGCAAAGTTCTAAATGTTGGACAGGAAAATAACCATGCCACATATAAACTAAATAATGTAGATCTTAATACTTCCGATTGCGAAAAGGATTTAGGAGTTCTGGTTAGCAGTAATCTAAAACCAAGACAACAGTCCATTAGTGTTCGCAATATAGCTAACAGAATCCTTGGCTTCATATCTAGAAGTATAAATAATAGAAGTCCTCAGGTTCTTCAACTCTATATATTCTGGTTAGGCCTTATTTAGATTATGCTGCACAATTCTGGTCATCATATTACAGAATGGATTTAAATGCTCTGGAAAACGTACAGAGGAGGATGACAAAGTTGATCCCATGTATCAGAAATCTTCCCTATTAGGACAGACTGAGAGCCCTGAATCTGCACTCTCTAGAAAGACGTAGAATTAGGGGAGACATTATCGAGGTGTATAAATGGAAAACAGGAATAAATAAAGGGGATGTAAATAGCGTGCTGAAAAATCCCAGCCAAGACAGGACTCGCAGCAATGGTTTCAAGATGGAAAAGCTCAGATTCAGGGAGGATGTAAGAAACCACTGATTTGGTAATATAGTAGTGGATGAGCAGAACAAACTCTCGAGTACAGTTACAGGGGCTAAGACCTTGTGTAGTTTTAAAAATTGGTAAGATAAATACATGAGTGGGTGAGGGTAGGTGTGAGTTGGACCTGACTCGTGCTACTAAGTCTGATGCCATTTAAGTGGAAGGGACCTGACTAGTTGAGTCATTGGGCTAAGCCGGAGGGTGACATGGACCTGCTTCGTATGAGTCAGTAGGCCTGCTGCAGTGTTCCTTCTTACTTATGTTCTTATTGAGTCCTATTAATTTTATTTTCCATTTTCTTTACCAGTTGGTTCTCAACAGTTCTTGTATTTTAGCCAAGGGAAGTGATGGAGGGTCTGTCAGTTAATATCCTTGATCGATATTCTGATAACACTCAGTTTGTTGAACATAGGCTTCTAATACCAGTAAGTGAATAGTATCTAGCCCTTCGATTAGTGTGTGTGTACTCACCTAGTTGTACTCACCTAGTTGTACTCACCTAGTTGAGGTTGCAGGGGTCGATTCCAAGCTCCTGACCCCGCCTCTTCATTGGTCGCTACTAGGTCACTCTCCCTGAACCGTGAGCTTCATCATACCTCTGCTTAAAGCTATGTATGGATCCTGCCTCCACTACATCGCTTCCCAAACTATTCCACTTCCTGACTACTCTGTGGCTGAAGAAATACTTCCTAACATCCCTGTGATTCATCTGGTCTTCAACTTCCAACTGTGTCCCCTTGTTGATGTGTCCAATCTCTGGAACATCCTGTCTTTGCCCACCTTGTCAATTCCTCTCAGTATTTTGTATGTCGTTATCATGTCTTCCCTATCTCTCCTGTCCTCCAGTGTCGTCCGGTTGATTTCCCTTAGCTCTGGAACTAGCGTTGTTGCAAGCCTTTGCACTTTCTCTAGTTTCTTTATGTGCTTGGCTAGGTGTGGGTTCCAAACTGGTGCCGCATACTCCAATATTGGCCTAACGTACACGGTGTACAGAATCCTGTTCTGAGGTTTTCTAGGCGCCCATATACTGCAGCAGTTATTTGGTTGATGTGCGCTTCAGGAGATGTGCCTGGTGTTATACTCACCCCAAGATCTTTTTTCTTGAGTGAGGTTTGTAGTCTCTGGCCCCCTAGACTGCACTCCGTCTGCGGTCTTCTTTGCCCTTCCCCAATCTTCATGACTTTGCACTTGGTGGGATTGAACTCCAGGAGTCAATTGCTGGACCAGGTTTGCAGCCTGTCCAGATCCCTTTGTAGTTGTGTGTGTGTGTGTGTGTGTTGTGTGTGTGTGTGTGTGTGTGTGTGTGTGTGTGTGTGTGTGCTCACCTATTTGTACTCACCTAATTGTGGTTGCCAAGGTCGAGACTCAGCTAATGGCTCCGCCTCTTCACTGATCGCTTCTAGGTCCTCTCTCTCTCTGCTCCAGGAGCAGGGAGAGAGTAGGTTAATGCCTCCACTACATCACTTGCCAGACTTTTTCACTTTATGACAACTCTATAATCAAAGAAATACTTCCTAATATCTCTTTGGCTCATCTGAGTCTTCACCTTCCAACTGTGACCCCTTGTTTCTGTGTCCCCTCTCTGGAACATCCTGTCTCCGTCCACCTTATCTATTCCTCTCAGTATTTTGAATGTCGTTATCATGTCTTCCCTAACCCTCCTGTCCTTCAGTGTCGTCAGACCGATTTCCTTTAACCTTTCTTTGTATGACATTCTCCTTAGCTCTGGAACTAGCCTTGTTGCAAACCGTTGCACTTTCTCTAATTTCTTGACGTGCTTGACCAGGTGTGGGTTCCAAACTGGTGCTGCATTCTCCAGTATGGGTCTGACGCACACGATGTACAGAGTCTTTAACGATTCCTTACTGAGGTATCGGAACACTATTCTCAAGTTTTCCAGGCGCCTATATGCTGCAGCAGTTATCTGGTTGATGCGCGCTTCAGGAGATGTGCTCGGTATTATACTCACCCCAAGATCTTTTTCTTGGGTGAGGTTTGCAGTCTTTGGCCACCTAGCCTATACTCTGTCTGCGGTCTTCTTTGCCCTTCCCAGATCTTCATGACTTTGCATTTGGCGGGGTTAAATTCGTGGCGCCAGTTGCTGGACCACGCGTCCAGCCTGTCTAAGTCTCTTTATAGTCCTGCCTGATACCCATCTGATTTAATTCTCCTCATGAACTTCACATCATCTGCGAACAGGAACACTTCTGAGTTTAACCCTTCCATCATGTCATTCACATATATCAAAAATAGCACTGGTCCTAGGACTGACCCCTGTGGAACCCCTCTCGTCACATGCCTCCACTGTGATACCTCATCACGTACCACGACTTGTTGTTGCCTCCCTGTCAAGTATTCTCTGATCTATTGCAGTGCCCTTTCTGTTGTACGTGCCTGATCCTCTAGCTTTTACACCAATCTTCTGTGAGGAACTGTGTCGAAGGCCTTCTTGCAGTCCAAGAAAATGAAATCTACCCACCCATCTCTCTCTCTCTCGTGTCTTACTTCCGTTTCCTTGTCATAAAACTCCAGTAGGTTTGTGACACAGGATTTGCCTTCCATGAATCCATGCTGGTTGCCGTTTATAAACTGGTTCCATTCTAGGTGCTCCACCACTATCCTCCTGTGTGTGTGTGTGTGTGTGTGTGTGTGTGTGTGTGTTGTGTGTGTGTGTGTGTGTGTGTGTGTGTGTTTGTGTGTGTGCTTGTACTCACCTATTTGTGGTTGTAAGGGTTGATTCACGGTTCGTTGCCCCTCCTCTTCGCTCGTCGCTACTAGGTTCACTCTCCCCATTCTCTCTCAGCTTTATCGAAATCTTCTTAAAGCTATGTAGGATTTCCCCCCCATACATCCCTCCAAATTTTTCCCACTTTCCGGGACAACTCTAAACCAAAAGAAATACTTCCTAACGTTTGAGTTGTTAACTTCCAGTTGTGACCGCTTGTTGTTTTTTTCCCCCCCTGGGAAAAACTTTTTGGGTCCCTGTCCCCCTTTGTCAGTTTTTCTCAATACACGTCTTTTTAATCATGTCCCCCCTACCCTTTTCCTTCCCCCCAAAAGTTTTCTTTCATTTTGAGTTCCCTTAAACCTTCAGTAGGTTTTCCCATTTAAATTTCCCGGGGAAGTCTTGTTGAAAACTTTTGCACTTTTTTTCCCCAATTTCTTGACAGATTTTACCGGTGTGGGGTTCCTTTCTGAGCCTGATGTACACGGTTTGCAAACGTCATTGGGAAAACCCCCCTTACTTAGAGTTCCCATACCTATTTTTTAGGTTTGCTAGGGGCCCCCAAAATGCCCTTTTAAACCCGTTTTTTTTGGGGTTATTTTTGCCCCAGAAAAATATGTTTGGGGTGATGCCCCACCAAGATTCTCTCCAGTAGTAATTTCGCAACCTTTTTCCCCTAGGGCAAAGCTCCGTTGAGGTCCCTTTTTGTCCTTTTTCCCCCAACTTCATTATTTTGCCATTTGGGGGGGGGGAAATTTCCCGGGAACCCCTTTTTAGGAACCCGGCTTGTATCTTGTCCGGATCCCCTTGTTGACCCTTTCCTGTACTCGTCCCCCCATTAGTTTAATGCCCCCTCCTTTTTCTGTTCCCTTTATTAAAATTGGGACTATGTTTTTAAGGGATTTTACAAACCCCCAAAGTTGGGCCCGTTTTTGGGAAAGATTTATTGAAGAAATTTCTCTTAGTGTACACACGTGCGTCCTTTCTCCCTTCCTCAGGGGGCCCCGGGGGAGGGTGTTAAAACTGGGCCCCCCCATTTTCGAGATATATAGTTTAAACCCAGCAGTTTTTCATCTCCCCTTAGTTGATGTAGTGTTTCCATATTTCCTACTGTAAACCCTTTAAAAGCCTCGGTTTTTCTGGGAAGGGTTTCTGTCTTCAAATGTGAATACCTCCCTCCCAATTTTTTGTGTTTGGTGTGAGTGTGTGTTTTGTGTACTCACCTAGTTGTACTCACCTAGTTGAGGTTGCGGGGGTCGAGTACCGAGCTCCTGGCCCCGCTCTTCACTGATCGCTACTAGGTCACTCTCCCTGAGCCGTGAGCTTTATCATACCTCTGCTTAAAGTATGTATGGATCTGCCTCCACTACATCGTTTCCCCCCAAACTATTCCACTTACGGGACTACTCTGTGGCTGAAAAAATACTTCCTAACATCCCTGTGATTCATCTGTGTCTTCAGCTTCAACTGTGTCCCCTTGTTACTGTGTCCAATCTCTGGAACATCCTGTCTTTGTCACCTTGTCAATTCCTCTCAGTATTTGTATGTCGTTATCATGTCCCCCCTATCTCTCCTGTCCTCCAGTGTCGTCAGGTTGATTTCCCTTAACCTCTCCTCGTAGGACATACCTCTTAGCTCTGGGACTAGTCTTGTTGCAAACCTTTGCACTTTCTCTAGTTTCTTCACGTGCTTGGCTAGGTGTGGGTTCCAAACTGGTGCCGCATACTCAATATGGGCTAACATACACGGTGTACAGGGTCCTGAATGATTCCTTATTAAGATGTCGGAATGCTGTTCTGAGGTTGCTAGGCGCCCATATGCTGCAGCAGTTATTTGGTTGATGTGCGCTTCAGGAGATGTGCCTGGTGTTATACTCACCCCAAGATCTTTTTCCTTGAGTGAGGTTTGTAGTCTCTGACCCCCTAGACTGTACTCCGTCTGCGGCCTTCTTTGCCCTTCCCCAATCTTCATGACTTTGCACTTGGTGGGATTGAACTCCAGGAGCCAATTGCTGGACCAGGTCTGCAGCCTGTCCAGATCCCTTTGTAGTTCTGCCTGGTCTTCGATCGAGTGTATTCTTCTCATCAACTTCACGTCATCTGCAAACAGGGACACCTCAGAGTCTATTCCTTCCGTCATGTCGTTCACAAATACCAGAAACAGAACTGGTCCTAGGACTGACCCTGCGGGACCCCGCTGGTCAAAAGGTGCCCACTCTGACACCTCGCCACGTACCATGACTCGCTGCTGTTTTTCCTGACAAGTATTCCCTGATCCATTGTAGTGCCTTCCCTGTTATCCCTGCTTGGTCCTCCAGTTTTTTGCACCAATCTCTTGTGTGGAACTGTGTCAAACGCCTTCTTGCAGTCCAAGAAAATGCAATCCACCCACCCCCTCTTTTCTCTTGTCTTACTGCTGTCCCATGTCATAGAACTCCAGTAGGTTTGTGACACAGGATTTCCCGTCCCTGAAACCATGTTGGCTGCTGTTGATGAGATCTTTCCCTTTCTAGGTGTTCCACCACTTTTCTCCCTGATAATCTTCTCCATGATTTTGCATACTATACATGTCAGTGACACTGGTCTGTAGTTTAATGCTTCATGTCTGTCTCCTTTTTTAAAGATTGGGACTACATTTGCTGTCTTCCATGCCTCAGGCAATCTCCCTGTTTCGATAGATGTATTGAATATTGTTGTTAGGGGTACACATAGCGCCTCTGCTCCCTCTCTCAATACCCATGGGGAGATGTTATCTGGCCCATTGCCTTTGAGGTATCTAGCTCACTCAGAAGCCTCTTCACTTCTTCCTCGGTTGTGTGCACTGTGTCCAGCACTTGGTGGTGTGCCCCACCTCTCCGTCCTTTCTGAGTCCCTTCTGTCTCCTCTGTGAACACTTCTTTGAATCTCTTGTTGAGTTCTTCACATACTTCACGGTCGTTTCTTGTTGTCCTCTCCTCCTTCCTTCCTTAGCCTCATTACCTGGTCCTTGACTGTTGTTTCCTCCTGATGTGGCTGTACAACTGTTTCGGGTCAGATTTGGCTTTCGCTGCTATGTCTTTTCATATTGTCTTTGGGCTCCCTTCTTATCTGTGCATATTCGTTTCTGGCTCTACGACTGTTCTCCTTATTCTCCTGGGTCCTTTGCCTTCTATTTTTCTTCCATTCCTAGCACATTTGGGGTTTTTGCCTCCCTGCACCTTTGGGAAAACCCATGGGCTCACCCTGGCTTTTTCATTAATCTGTTACCCTTGGGTACAAACCTCTCCTCAGCCTCCTTGCATTTTGTTGCTACATATTCCATCTCTCATTAACGGTTTCCCCTGCCAGTTTTCTGTCCCACTGAACCCCTTTTCGGGGTAGTTCCTCATTCCTGTGTAGTCCCCTTTCTTGTAGTTTGGCTTCTTGTCCTGGCCTTCCTGTTTTCTCCCCCACTTGTAGCTCTATGTGTATTCGAAGCTTAAAACCACATGGTCACGGGCCCCAAAGGGGGTCTTTCATATGTGATGTCCTCGATATCTGCACTACTCAAGGTGAATACTAAGCCCAGCCTTGCGGGTTTCATCCTCTCCTCTCTCTTGTAGTGTCCCTTACGTGTTGGCACATGAAGTTCTCCAGTCCCACCTCCATCATCTTAGCCCTCCATGTATCTTGGCCCCCATGTGGGTCCAAGTTCTCCCAACGATCTCCTTGTGGTTAAAGTCACCCATGATCAGGAGCTTTGCCTGCATGCATGAGTCTTCTGGCACTCTAGCCAGTTTTTCAACCATCGCACTATGCTCTCGTCGTTACTCTTCCCTTTGGGCCTCCTTCTGTTCTGTGGTGGGTTATACATCACTGCTATTACCCCCCTTGGGCCCTCCAGAGTGAAGTGTTCCCACTATGTAATCACTTTCTTCTCCCCTATCTCCTCTCTCCAGCTCATCAAAATTCAGCGATTTTTGATCAGCAACGCCACTCCTCCCCCCCCCCTTTTCCCCTCTGTCTTTTCTCAGGATTCGGTTTATCCTTTGGGAAAGATGGCATCTGTTATCATACCTGTAAGCTTGGTTTTCTGTGAGAGCTATAAATGTCCGGTGATGCTTCTTTGACTCTTTCATGCCACTCCTCCCACTTATTTGTTATTCCATCAGCGTTTGTGTACCATCCCTTCAGTTTCCTTTCCAACACTGTGGTTTGGGGGCCTGTGAGGGTGGGAGACCTTGTGGGATACTGTGGGATTCTATAGCTCATGTTGGGTGGAGGCTGTGGGTATGGATTGTAGTGTGTGTTGGGATGGTGTGATAGGTTGTATGGTTCTGAGAGTAGTTGTGTGTGTGCTTGCCCTTGCTGTTCTGTTCTGCTCTGACTGACCTCTGCTGGTTCCCTCCTTGTCTCTTTTCCTAGCTCCTTTCGCTTTTTTGTCCTCTCCCTCAGCTGCTGTCGTTCTGATTTTGTTCTGTCTCTGTCTAGGAACACCCTCTTGTACTCTTCCGAGTATTTCAATCGTGGTTTCTCTTGGAGGATCCTGTTCCGCACTGTTTCCGTCCTGAGAATCAGCTTGATTGGTCGGTTTCTCCCCTTCGAGTACCCCCCTATTCTCTGAAAATTTACAATCTCGTCCATCTCTTCACCTATTTCCGTGATGATTTTCTCAATCTCCTTTCTTTCTTCCTGCTGCCTTTCAGTGTGTGTCCTTTCCTCTCTCTCCTGAAGCCCATGGATAAACACTGATTTTGCCCTTTCTTCCTCCGATTGCCTCACCCTCTGTGACTCTGGATCCTGCCTGTATGTGGTCAGTTTCCCTTGATTTTTCCAGTGGCTCTTGATAGCCTTGTTGTGCCTCAGCATTCGACTATCACCCTCTCCATCTGCAACCAGCTGATCTTCCCTTTCACTCCTTGGTCCTCCTTGGCAGATTGATGTGACCTTAGCATAATTCATAATTCCTTCCTTCCTGTTCGGCCTCGCAGCTTCATATGCTGTGTCTTCTCTGGTCACTGCCCTGTAACTCGCTTCAGCCTATTTATCTCAACTTCTAGGACCCTTATCTTGGCTACTGCAGTTTCGACTTGTGCCTCCCAATTCTTTGTCTCCTTCTCCAACCTCCTTTCCAATTTCACAGAGAGCTCTTTCTCCATTTTTTCAGAAAGCTCTCCTAATTTTCTCTCCCACTCTTGTTCCATCCTTTTCCACTGCTCCTCCATCCACTCCTCCCTACCAGAACCATTCTCATCTGATCCTTGGTTCCTGTGTGTGTGTGTGTGTGTGTGTGTGTGTGTGTGTGTGTGTGTGTGTGTGTGTGTGTGTGTGTATGTGTATGTGTGTGTGTGTGTGTGTGTGTGTGTGTGTGTGTGTGTGTGTGTGTGTGTATACTCACCTATTTGTACCCACCTATTTGTGGTTGCAGGGGTCGAGTCTTAGCTTCTGGCCCCGCCTCTTCACCGGTTGCTACTGGGCCCTCTCTCTCCCCGCTCCATGAGCTTTATCAAACCTCGTCTTAAAACTGTGTATGGTTCCTGCCTCCACTACGTCATTTTCTAGGCTATTCCACTGCCTGACAACTCTATGACTGAAGAAATAGTTCCTAATATCTCTCTGACTCATTTGTGTCTTCAACTTCCAATTGTGGCCTCTTGTTTCTGTGTCCCCTCCCTTTAACATCCTGTCTTTGTCCACCTTGTCTATTCCACGCAGTATTTTATATGTCGTTATCATGTCTCCCCTGACCCTCCTGTCCTCCAGTGTCGTCAGGCCGATTTCCCTTAATCTTTCTTCCCTTAATCTTCTTGTGTGTGTGTGTGTGTGTGTGTGTGTGTGTGTGTGTGTGTGTGTGTGTGTGTGTGTGTGTGTGTGTGTGTGTGTGTGTGTGTGTGAGTAACTTATAGCTACAAACATTTATATGATAAAATTGGTTAACATATATAAGATAAAACTGGTTGACATGAATATTAAAGTTTACAATCTATGACAATAACTCAAACAATTTGGGTTATGAGTGATTTTTTTTTCTTAACGAAAATTTTTTATGCATTTGGTGGCTATGGTGAATATTGAGATATAAAAGTGGAGAGAGAATAGAAATATACACACTAAAAATATTTAAATAAACACAGCTGATGCTGATAAATTGTGCTTTAACATAAGTCTATGTAACATATCTCCACCTCCCCTTCAAATTACAGGCACTGTACTTCTCACCTCCAGGAATCCAGCTAACGAGTTTCCCTGAATCCCTTCATTTAAAGTTACTTGCTCATACTCTAACAGCACGTCAAGTCACAGGAAAACATTTGCCTCCACTTGCTCCACACAATTTCAGAGAGTTTTCTAACTTTCTCCATCATAGAGTTCAGAGTTACAAATCCTAAGGGCTCTCTTAAACATAGAAGTGAATCCACTCTGTGTGGATATCTGCACATCATCCACATACCTAAACTATTTGGTGTTTGGAAGAAAGATATTTTTGAGTATTGTGGTTTCAAAATACCCCATGTACAAATAGGTGATAATGGATTACCTAATGGGATGCCAGATTTATCTATGTAGAATTTGTTATTGAGCACAAATTTACAATCCAAAATGTACAATTTAATCAACTCAATTACTTCATCAGTGAAGATCATATCAGGGAAGATCATATTTTGGATGGTTTCTGCAAGAAAATCCAACTGGTCATCTACTGGTATGTGAAGGCTTACTCAGCCCTGTAATAACTTCAGACAGTATTACGAAGGCTGGCTCCTCCTCAGGAAAATTAATGAATAGAAAAAGAAATAATAACAGACAAACATAAACACTTTATTATATAGAAAATATAAAATCTAAAACACTTGAATATGA
This sequence comes from Cherax quadricarinatus, assembly GCF_026875155.1. Classification (NCBI taxonomy): domain Eukaryota; kingdom Metazoa; phylum Arthropoda; class Malacostraca; order Decapoda; family Parastacidae; genus Cherax; species Cherax quadricarinatus. The sequence continues at coordinate 1,634,176 of NC_069498.1, forward strand.
AATATTAATCCTACATTAAAGAAAATAAAAAATGAAAAATATAAATGATAACTGAATTCAACGCTAATTTAAAACTTGGGTGTCTGGTGTTGGTGACACTGCTTGTTGAAGTCGTAGCCGTTGCCGATGATGGGGGGGGTCGCAGGTGTTGGTTACAACCCACTGGCTAGTTCTTCACAGTATAGCCTTGAGTATTCTATCCCGATGACAGGAAAGCAGGTTCTTTACCGCTGCAATGATGAGGGGTTACGTCCTGCAATTTCATACAGGTGCACAGGTAATTAAATCCAAAAAGGGGAAGTCTCAGGACGTTAGTCCATCTCCATCAGTTCATCTCGTTGATTGACAGGTGACCCTCTCTGTCATCCAAGAGTAGTGCTGGGAGCTGTGAGTCTAGTGATTACTGTTTGGACCTGAGCCCCACACGTCACCTTTCGGGGGGGGGGGGGAAGAAGGAGGGGAAGGGATAGCGGGAGCTAGACTGACCCTACCTTAACAAGCAGCCGGCAATCAAACTATCACTTTCGGGGTGGGGGAAAAAAGGCGGGAATAGCGAGAGCTTGACTTACCCTACCTTAACAAGTAGCCGGCAATGAAACTATTGTTACTATATACTCCTTCGCTACTCCTATCTATTGAACTTTTCCCTCACATGGTAGTTTAGTAAACAATGATGTAACATCAAAGCTAATGAGTTTGAAATCATTAAACGTTGAAATCTAGAAGTATATTTAACAAAAAAAAAAAAAAAAAAGGCACAATACCGTGACTTTGTAAATGGTCCAAGTCGGACTGAAACGTAGTCGTAAGTTCCTCTCTTCTACGTGCGGACTATTTTTGTAGAAGTATATTTACCAAGAGGTGTAAATATCTTAGTGTACAGTATATATACAGATTGTTTGCTTTCTTTTTCTATGTTATAGGCGTTTTAACATTCTTCAGTTTTAGAATTAGGTAACTTGCAGACTTTATTTCCCCACAAACTGAAGACATAGAGTTTGTAGTCATAACTCTTGTGTTAATTAGACGTTGACGCATTTAACCCATTAAGACGAACCACTGGTCTCCAGGTGGCAGGGTCTGGTAACTCAGAGATAACTAACTCTGACAGTGGTCGCAAACTTGTCTTTGTCACTTTTAGATTGCTTGTGATGAGTTATCAATAATACCTCTTCTGATTCCCTTCAAATTTTAAAAGGTCATATTTTTGTCGCACTAGCGTTCAATGATGTCCAAGTGACAGAGGTTATGAAACAATGGGATATCTTTCTCCGATCCCACTGAAACCGAAATTAATCTATTTTTTGTTATGTTGGTCCCTATTTCCTTTTTTGTTTAATAGATGAATCTGTCAGCATTTTGATACAGGTTTCTATGCGATAATTTATAATTTCATTGTTAAACTGCCTTCACCTTTCAGTGCTGGTAACATTGTAATTCAAATTGTGACTGACTTCAAACTTAATAACTTGAGTATTTTAGTATATTGATCACTCTGAGATAAAAGTAAAATTTCTCTTAAAGTTGACGACAAAGTTGCTGTTACTTAGAGTAAGTTAAGCTGAGGGTTTTATCTCTCCTAATTTGCATATTTATTGAACAAAATGACTTACAGATTTCTGGAGTTATGCAGTACGAGGACCGAAATACATCTGGTTAACATAAGTTGTAGATTCATTATCTTAGTTCTTGAGTAAAGTGAACGAAAAGCAAAAAACTGGAGGGAAAAATTCTGGCATTTACTGGACGGTCCCTATTGATAATACCCAAGTGTTACTGTCGGACACAACAACGTAAGTGTTACTGTCGGACACAACAACGTCTTCAAATGTTGGTACATAGAATTCTACAGTTACAATGCTTGAATAGTTCACTTTCTTTAATGGCAACTGCCCACCTGTGACGTAACCTCCAGCTACTTCACCTTACCTGTCCCCAGTACATAGCTTCTTTCCCCTGCATGTGCTCACATGCTAATTATCCGAAACTCCAGTATCACATCTTCCACATTTTTTTCTCTATTTTCTATTGATAAAGTCATTGGTTGTCAAAACATTTCCACAATAAAGACACCAAGTGCTGCACAATTGTCTCTTTCTTCTACTTAAGGATTTTATAAACAATTTATATACATGTCTGTCATCGAACAGATTTAAAATATAAGATAGTTTGCCTGGAAATAATAGTGAGAAGCACTGTAGCCTAACAGGCGCACACCAGGTAATTCATAAGATGTTGAGAAATGTTTGAATTGAGTCAACAGATATCAGAACCTACTAGAAGTCTGCTACAACTGGAACAGTTGCCCAGTCTTCTGACATGACCTACTGCCACTAGTGAACTCTGCCCACCTGTGATGCCGCCTCCACATGCTGTATCTAATATACAAGAACTTTCCCTGAGTAAATGCTGTATTTTTTTTCAAGACTCAAGTAGTTCGGATATTACCGCAAACTTTCTTTTAACATCCATCATCGTCTTTCTCATGGGTATCTTCACTGTGGAAACGATTCGCTAACCAGTGGCTTTATTTGTTTTAATAAAATCAAGCAATTTGGATAAAGCCAAACATTTTTTTATAATAATTCCTGTCTAATATGGAGCATCTTGGAAAGTGGACAGAGAGAATTCTTTTAACAACTCCCGTGCATATGTTACCTACTACCATAACTTACTTTCACTAGTTGACTATCAACCCATAACGCCATTTCCAACTGCTTCGCCTCAACAGACTTCAGCATATAAGCCCCTTCCTGGTGGATATACTGTTCTTTTATCAAGACTGGTGGACTGATTACCTCATCTCAAGGCTAAGTGACTGATTACCTCAGGTTCCTTCTTCACGTTCTCGATCATTTTTCCCTGTATAGAAGTGATAAATCCTCTGGTTGACGAAACCAGTGATTCATTCTTCTACTTCCCCTTGTCACAACCACTTAATAATATCTACCTAACAAAGAGTCTTTGAATCTTGGTACAGAGATATTTGCCTAACGTACTGGCATAACTTCTGCTAATGGACTGTGTCCACCTGTGACGCGCCGCCTCCACTGCCTCGCCTCATTTGTCTCCACTATATAAGTCGTTACCGTCAGCATTTACTCTACTTTTATCTAGGATGATGGACTGAACACCTCAAACTCTCTTTTCACATCTTCCAACGTTTTCTCTGCAATAGACTGATAAAGTCGCTTGCAGGCGAAACGTTCTCTCAGGAGAGCAACAGAGTGTTGCACAAGTGTTTCAGTTACCTACTTGTCGGTTTTTTAATAATTTAAATAATAATACCTGTCTGACACAGGAATATCTTAAAATCCTGGAAGAATGAATTATTCTTCGTCTCCAGCTCCTGTCTTATTTTTTAGCATGATCTTCTTCCAATAATGGACTCTACAGATCATTGACTCCGACGTCAACTGCTTCTCAACATCTGTCTCCAGTATATGAGACCTTTCACTGTGCACGTGACGTTCTCTTATCTCGAGGCTCAGGAAATTATTTACCTCAAAATTCCCTTTTCATATTTTACTATTTTTTCTATGTATTGCACTGACACAGCTGCTTGATGAAACGTTTCCACATTGAAGATTTCCGATTGTTGCACTAGCAACATGTATGTCAGAAAATATCTTCTCAGTCTTAGAGTGGTACGTAGGTGAACTGAGCCAGTGTGAGTGGTGGAGGAAATCTCCGCACTCAGATACAAGGACACATATGATTAGCAACAAGACTCCAGTGAACCACAATTAAGAGATAGGGCCATGATCTGAAACTCAGCCCCCGCACACACACACACACACACACACACACACACACACACACACACACACACACACACACACACACACACACACACACACATGCACACACGCATGGGTTCATGGAAGGCAAATCCTGTGTCACAAACCTCCTGGAGTTTTATGACAAGGTAACAGAAGCAAGACACAAGAGAGAGGGTTGGGTTGATTGCGTTTTCCTAGACTGCAGGAAGGCCTTTGACACAGTTCCCCACAAGAGATTAGTGCAGAAGCTGGAGGATCAGGCGCATGTAACAGGGAGGGCACTGCAATGGATCAGGGAATACATGACAGGGAGGCAGCAACGAGTCATGGTACGTGAAGAGGTATCACAGTGGGCGCCTGTGACGAGCGGAGTCCCACAGGGGGTCATTTCTAGGACCAGTGCTATTTTTGATATATGCGAACGACATGATGGAAGGAATAGACTCTGAAGTGTCCCTTTTCGCAGATGATGTGAAGTTGATGAGAAGAATTAAATCGGATGAGGATGAGGCAGGACTGCAAAGAGACCTGGACAGGCTGGACATGTGGTCCAGAAACCGGCTTCTAAAATTCAATCCTGCCAAATGCAAAGTCATGAAATACTTGCGCTGACAGCGGTGTGATGACTATCTACCACCTGACTCAGCAGTGTTGCAGCAACCACTATCTACCACCTGACTCAGCAGTGTTGCAGCAACCACTATCTGCCACCTGACTCAGCAGTGTTGCAGCAACCACTATCTACCACCTGACTCAGCAGTGTTGCAGCAACCACTATCTGCCACCTGACTCAGCAGAGTTGCAGCAACCACTATCTACCACCTGACTCAGCAGAGTTGCAGCAACCACTATCTACCACCTGACTCAGCGGTGTTTCAGCAACCACTATCTACCACCTGACTCAGCAGTGTTGCAGCAACCACTATCTACCACCTGACTCAGCAGTGTTGCAGCGACCACTATCTACCACCTGACTCAGCAGTGTTGCAGCAACCACTATCTACCACCTGGCTCAGCAGTGTTGCAGCAACCACTATCTACCACCTGACTCAGCAGTGTTGCAGCAACCACTATCTACCACCTGACTCAGCAGTGTTGCAGCAACCACTATCTACCACCTGACTCAGCAGTGTTGCAGCAACCACTATCTACCACCTGACTCAGCAGTGTTGCAGCAACCACTATCTACCACATGACTCAGCGGTGTTTCGGCAACCACTATCTACCACCTGACTCAGCAGTGTTGCAGCAACCACTATCTACCACCTGACTCAGCAGTGTTGCAGCGACCACTATCTACCACCTGACTCAGCAGTGTTGCAGCAACCACTATCTACCACCTGACTCAGCAGTGTTGCAGCAACCACTATCTACCACCTGACTCAGCAGTGTTGCAGCAACCACTATCTACCACCTGACTCAGCAGTGTTGCAGCAACCACTATCTACCACCTGACTCAGCAGTGGTGCAGCAACCACTATCTACCACCTGACTCAGCAGTGGTGCAGCAACCACTATTTACCAACTGACTCAGCAGTGGTGCAGCAACCACTGTCTACCACCTGACTCAGCAGTGTTGCAGCAACCACTATCTACCATCTGACTCAACGGTGTTACAGTAACCACTATCTACCACCTGACTCAGCAGTGTTGCAGCAACCAATATCTACCACCTGACTCAACGGTGTTGCAGTAACCACTATCTACCACCTGACTCAGCGGTGTTGTAGCAACCACTGTCTACCACCTGACTCGGCAGTGTTGCAGCAACCACTATCTACCACCTGACTCAGCAGTGTTGCAGTAACCACTATCTACCATCTGACTCAACGGTGTTGCAGCAACCACTGTCTACCACCTGACTCGGCAGTGTAGCAGCAACCACTATCTACCACCTGACTCAGCAGTGTTGCAGCAACCACTGTCTACCATCTGACTCAACGGTGTTGCAGAAACAACTATCTACCACCTGACTCAGCGGTGTTGTAGCAACCACTATCTACCACCTGACTCAGCAATTTGGTGTTGCAACAACCGCTATCTACCACCTGACTCAGCAGGTTGGTGTTGCAACCACCACCATATGGTGGTGGTTGCAACACCAAACTTGAGTGATCAGTTAGGAGATGCAACAATCACCATCCACCACTTGACTGAGCAGTTAGGGGTTGCAACAATCACTACCACTTGACTGAGCAGTTAGGTGTTGCAACAACCACTATCTACCACTTGACTGAGCGGTTAGGTGTTGCAGCAACCGCTACACCACTATCTACCACCTTTGGACTCACAGGTAGTAGATAGTGGTTCCTGCAACACTGGTGAGTCAGGTGTTATATAGTGGTTGCTGCAACACTGCTGAATCAGGTGGTAGATAGTGGTTGCTGCAACACTGCTGAGTCGGGTAGTAGTGGTTGCTGCAACACCGCTGAGTCAGGTGGTAGATAGTGGTTGCTGCAACACAACTGAGTCAGGTGGTAGATAGTGGTAGCTGCAACACTGCTGAATCAAGTGCTAGATAGTGGTTGCTGCAACACTGCTGAGTCAGGTGGTAGATAGTGGTTGCTGCAACACTGCTGAGTCAGGTGGTAGATAGTGGTTGCTGAAACACCGCTGAGTCAGGTGGTAGACAGTGGTAGCTGCAACACTGCTGAGTCAGGTGGTAGATAGTGGTTGCTGCAACACTGCTGAGTCAGGTGGTAGATAGTGGTTGCTGCAACATTGCTGAGTCAGGTGGTAGATAGTGGTTGCTGCAACGCCGCTGAGACAGGTGGAAGATAGTGGTTGCTGCAACACCGCTGAGTCAGGTGGTAGACAGTGGTTGCTGCAACACTGCCGAGTGAGGTGGTAGACAGTGGTTGACGCAACACTGCTGAATCAGGTTGTAGATAGAGGTCGCTGTAACACTGCTGAGTCAGGTGGCAGCGGTTGCTGCAATACGGCTGAGTCAGGTGGTAGAGAGTGGTTGCTGCAACACAACTGAGTCAGGTGGTAGATAATGGTTGCTGCAACATAGCTGAGTCAGGTGGTAGATAGCGGTTGCTGCAACACGGCTGAGTCAAGTGGTAGATAGTGGTTGCTGCAACACTGCTGAGTCAGATAGTAGATAGTGGTTGCTGCAACACTGCAGAGTCAGGTGGTAGAGAATGGTTGCTGAAACACCGCTGAGTCAGGTGGTAGACAGTGGTTGCTGCAACACTGCTGAGTGAGGTGGTAGATAGTGGTTGCTGCAACACTGCTGAGTCAGGTGGTAGATAGTGCTTGCTGCAACATTGCTGAGTCATGTGGTAGATAGTGGTTGCTGCAGCACCGCTGAGTCAGGTGGTAGCTGCAACACAGCCGAGTCAGGTGGTAGGTAGTTGTTGCTGCAACACTGCTGAATCAGGTGGTAGATATTGGTTGCTGCAACACTGCTGAGTCAGGTGGTAGATAGTGGTTGCTGCAACACTGCTGAGTCAGGTGGTAGATAGTGGTTGCTGCAACACTGCTGAGTCAGATGGTAGATAGTGGTTGCTGCAACACTGCTGAGTCAGATGGTAGATAGTGGTTGCTGCAACACTGCTGAGTCAGGTGGTAGATAGTGGTTGCTGCAACACTGCTGAGTCAGATGGTAGATAGTGGTTGCTGCAACACTGCTGAGTCAGGTGGTAGATAGTGGTTGCTGCAACACTGCTGAGTCAGGTGGTAGATAGTGGTTGCTGCAACACTGCTGAGTCAGGTGGTAGATAGTGGTTGCTGCAACACTGCTGAGTCAGATGGTAGATAGTGGTTGCAGCAACACTGCTGAGTCAGATGGTAGATAGTGGTTGCTGCAACACTGCTGAGTCAGATGGTAGATAGTGGTTGCAGCAACGCTGCTGAGTCAGATGGTAGATAGTGGTTGCAGCAACACTGCTGAGTAAGATGGTAGATAGTGGTTGCTGCAACACTGCTGAGTCAGATGGTAGATAGTGGTTGCAGCAACACTGCTGAGTCAGATGTTAGATAGTGGTTGCAGCAACACTGCTGAGTCAGATGGTAGATAGTGGTTGCAGCAACACTGCTGAGTCAGATGGTAGTTAGTGGTTGCTGCAACACTGCTGAGTCAGATGCTTCACACTTACAACACTCTACAGTTTTTCCAACAACTTCTCTTCCTGTGATATAGATAAACATAAATGCATCCTCTGTTTTTTTCATTATTACATATATGTGAATACTGACCATAGAGCACTCACATATATGTGAATACTGACCATAGAGCACTCACATATATGTGAATACTGACCACAGAGCACTCACATATATGTGAATACTGACCATAGAGCACTCACATATATGTGAATACTGACCACAGAGCACTCACATATATGTGAATACTGACCACAGAGCACTCACATATATGTGAATACTGACCACAGAGCACTCACATATATGTGAATACTGACCATAGAGCACTCACATATATGTGAATACTGACCATAGAGCACTCACATATATGTGAATACTGACCACAGAGCACTCACATATATGTGAATACTGACCACAGAGCACTCACATATATGTGAATACTGACCACAGAGCACTCACATATATGTGAATACTGACCACAGAGCACTCACATATATGTGAATACTGACCACAGAGCACTCATATATGTGAATACTGACCACAGAGCACTCACATGTATGTGAATACTGACCACAGAGCACTCACATATATGTGAATACTGACCACAGAGCACTCACATATATGTGAATACTGACCACAGAGCACTCACATATATGTGAATACTGACCACAGAGCACTCACATATATGTGAATACTGACCACAGAGCACTCACATATATGTGAATACTGACCACAGAGAACTCACATATATGTGAATACTGACCACAGAGCACTCACATATGTGTGAATACTGACCACAGAGCACTCACATATATGTGAATACTGACCACAGAGCACTCACATATATGTGAATACTGACCACAGAGCACTCACATATATGTGAATACTGACCATAGAGCACTCACATATATGTGAATACTGACCACAGAGCACTCACATATATGTGAATACTGACCACAGAGCACTCACATATATGTGAATACTGACCACAGAGCACTCACATATATGTGAATACTGACCACAGAGCACTCACATATATGTGAATACTGACCACAGAGCACTCACATATATGTGAATACTGACCACAGAGAACTCACATATATGTGAATACTGACCACAGAGCACTCACATATATGTGAATACTGACCACAGAGCACTCACATATATGTGACTACTGACCACAGAGCACTCACATATATGTGAATACTGACCACAGAGCACTCACATATATGTGAATACTGACCACAGAGCACTCACATATATGTGAATACTGACCACAGAGCACTCACATATATGTGAATACTGACCACAGAGCACTCACATATATGTGAATACTGACCACAGAGCACTCACATATATGTGAATACTGACCACAGAGAACTCACATATATGTGAATACTGACCACAGAGCACTCACATGTATGTGAATACTGACCACAGAGCACTCACATATATGTGAATACTGACCACAGAGCACTCACATAATATGAATACTGACCACAGAGCACTCACATATATGTGAATACTGACCATAGAGCACTCACATATATGTGAATACTGACCACAGAGCACTCACATATATGTGAATACTGACCACAGAGCACTCACATATAATGTGAATACTGACCACAGAGCACTCACATATATGTGAATACTGACCACAGAGCACTCACATATATGTGAATACTGACCACAGAGAACTCACATATATGTGAATACTGACCACAGAGCACTCACATATATGTGAATACTGACCACAGAGAACTCACATATATGTGAATATCATATAAATATGTCTCATAATTGTACCTCAGAAATGCTTAACCTCAGACCCAATCAAACTTTGTTATTTTTTAATTACATTACCTAACAGAATACTCCATTCCACTGATTGCACAGCAACACATTAGATGACCGTATGATCTGTCTTTGTAATACTCATTTGTGTTTTATTGTTATCTGTTTACAATAATGTTTTACCACTGAATATATCATTGCTTTGTTAATCTTAAGTTAATTTTCAGCCTGTCCATAATGCTCTGTATACAAGGGGCTTTGGCATGCTGCACTTTACTGTATTCCTTTTTTACTTCTCTGTATCATGTTCAAGTTAATAAATAATTAAAAACAAATAAATATAAAAATATTGACCACAGAGAACTAGCATATATGTGAATACTGACCACAGCGAACTCACATATATGTGAATACTGACCACAGAGAACTCGCTTATATGTGAATACTGACCACAGAGCACTCACATATGTGAATACTGAACACAGAGCACTCACATATATGTGAATACTGACCACAGAGCACTCACGTATATGTGAATACTGACCACAGAGAATTCACATATATGTGAATGCTGACCACAGAGCACTCACATATATGTGAATACTGACCCCAGAGCACTCACATATATGTTAATACTGACCTCAGAGCACTCACATATATGTGAATACTGACCACAGAGAACTCACACATATGTGAATACTGACCACAGAGCACTCACATATATGTGAATACTGACCACAGAGCACTCACATATGTGTGAATACTGACCACAGAGAACTCACATATGTGTGAATACTGACCTCGGAGTACTCACATATATGTGAATACTGACCACAGAGCACTCAAATATATGTGAATACTGACCACAGAGCACTCACATATATGTGAATACTGACCTGGGAGAACTCACATGAATGTGAATACTGACCACAGAGCACTCACATATATGTGAATGCTGACCACAGAGAACTCACATTTATGTGAATGCTGACCACAGAGCACGCACATATATGTGTGTGCTGACTACAGAACATTTACATATATGTGAGTGCTGACCACAGAGCACTCATATATGTGCGTGCTGACCACACAACTACACACACACACACACACACACACACACACACACACACACACACACACACAGACACACACACACACCTACACACAGACACACACCTACACACACACACACACACACACACACTCACACACACTCACACACACACACACACAGAACACAAGAAGAAAGGACTTCACTGAAAGAGAGGGTACAGAGACGCAAGGAGGAACGATAGGCAATGACGAAAATGAGCAGGACCCAGACACAGGAGGAAGGGCAAACACACCCCACAGAATATCCCACCAAAAGACTCCAACCGCGACATTCCCAACGCAACTGAGCAACCTATACTACAACCCACTCACTGTTCCCTCTGCCACCAACCCTCATATCACAAACCTCTGCCCAACAGCTGTCCTTTATGGGCATTCTGACCCCACCCCCATCATCACAAACCCCACCTACACCACAGCCCCATATAGGCCCCCACCAAGGCTCTCGCTCCCCCAACCCCAATATTCTTGCATGACCACAATGATAGAAAAGAAACTGAAAGTTTGGTACACAAACGCGGATGGAATAACGAATAAACATGAGGAGTGGAACGAAAGAATCAGTGAAAAATCCCCAGACATCATAGCAGTCACAGAAACAAAACTCGCTGAGACAATAACAGACACAATCTTCCCAACAGGATATCAGATCCTGAGGAAAGATAGAAGGAGTAGAGGGGGAGGAGGGGTTGCACTGCTCATAAAACACCGATGGGGATTTGAGGAAATGGAAGGCATGGTCATGATTGGAGAAAGAGACTACATTGTAGGTACAATTCAGTCCGGAGAACATAAAGTAGTCATTGGAGTGATGTATAACCCACCACAGAACTGCAGGAGGCCAAGAGAGGAGTACGAAGAAAACAACAGGGTGATGGTGGACACACTGGCTGAGGTGGCAAGAAGAGCTCACTCGAGCAGAGCAAAGTTACTGGTAATGGGCGATTTCAACCACAGGGAGATCGACTGGGAAAACCTGGAGCCACATGGGGGTCCCGAAACATGGAGAGCCAAGATGATGGATGTGGTACTTGAAAACCTCATGCATCAACATGTCAGGGACACAACCAGAGAGAGAGGGGAGGATGAGCCAGCAAGACTGGATCTTGTGTTCACTCTGAGCAGTTCAGACATTGAGGACATCACTTACGAGAGGCCCCTTGGAGCTAGCGATCACGTGGTTCTGAGTTTTGATTATATAGTAGAGTTACAAGTGGAGAAGGTAACAGGAACTGAAGGGGCAGGCCAAACTATAAAAGGGGGACTACACAGGTATGAGAAACTTCCTGCAGGAGGTTCAGTGGGACAGAGAAATGGTAGGAAAATCAGTAAACGAGATAATGGAATATGTGGCAACAAAGTGCAAGGAGGCAGAGGAAAGTTTTGTTCCCAAGGGAAACAGAAATAATAGGAAGACCAAAACGAGTCCTTGGTTTACCCGAAGGTGTAGGGAGGCAAAAACTAAGTGCAACAGAGAATGAAAAAGGTACAGGAGCCATAGGACCCAGGAAAACAAGGAGATTAGTAGAAGAGCCAGAAACGAGTATGCACAGATAAGGAGGGAGGCCCAGCGACAGTATGAAGAAGACAACAGTCAAGGACCAGGTGATAAGGCTGAGGAAAGAAGGTGGAGAACTCACAAGAAACGATCAAGAGGTATGTGAGGAGCTCAACACGAGATTTAAGGAAGTATTTACAGTAGAGACAGGAAGCACTCTGGGGGGACAGGCCAGATGGGGACACCAGCAAGGAATACACCAACAAGTGTTGGACGACATATATACAGATGAGGAGGAGGTGAAGAAACTGCTAAGGGACATCGATACCTCAAAGGCAATGGGACCGGACAACATCTCCCCGTGGGTCCTTAGAGAGGGAGCAGATATGTTGTGCGTGCCACTTACCACAATCTTCAACACGTCCCTGGAAACTGGGCAACTACCTGAGGTATGGAAGACGGCAAATGTAGTTCCCATTTTTAAAAAAGGAGACAGAAAAGAGGCACTAAACTATAGACCTGTGTCATTGACGTGTATAGTATGCAAAATTATGGAGAAGATTATCAGGAGGAGAGTGGTGGAGCACCTGGAACGGAACAAGAGTATAAATGCCAACCAGCACGGATTCACGGAAGGCAAATCCTGTGTCACAAACCTTCTGGAGTTTTATGATAAAATAACAGAAGTAAGACACGAGAGAGAGGGGTGGGTTGATTGCATCTTCTTGGACTGCAAGAAGGCCTTTGACACAATTCCTCACAAGAGATTAGTGCAGAAGCTAGAGCATCAGGCGCATATAACAGGAAGGGCACTGCAATGGATCAGAGAATACCTGACAGGGAGGCAACAACGAGTCATGGTAAGTAATGATGTATCACAGTGGGCACCTGTGACGAGCGGGGTCCCACAGGGGTCGGTCCTAGGACCAGTGCTATTTTTGGTATATGTGAACGACATGATGGAAGGGTTAGACTCAGAAGTGTCCCTGTTTGCAGATGATGTGAAGTTAATGAGGAGAATTAAATCTGATGAGGACCAGGCAGGACTTCAAAGAGACCTGGACAGACTGGACACCTGGTCCAGATAATGGCTTCTCGAATTTAATCCTGCCAAATGCAAAGTCATGAAGATAGGGGAAGGGCACAGAAGACCACAGACAGAGTATAGGCTAGGTGGCCAAAGACTGCAAACCTCACTCAAGGAGAAAGATCTTGGGGTGAGTATAACACCGAGCATGTCTCCGGAAGCACACATCAATCAGATAACTGCTGCAGCATATGGGCGCCTGGCAAACCTGAGAACAGCATTCCGATACCTTAGCAAGGAATCGTTCAAGACACTGTACACTGTGTATGTCAGGCCCATACTGGAGTATGCAGCACCTGTTTGGAACCCGCACTTGATAAAGCACGTCAAGAAACTAGAGAAAGTACAAAGGTTTGCCACAAGGTTAGTTCCAGAGCTAAGGGGAATGTCCTATGAAGAAAGATTAAGGGAAATCGGCCTGACGACACTGGAGGACAGGAGGGTCAGGGGAGACATGAAAACGACATATAAAATACTGCGTGGAATAGACAAGGTGGACAAAGACAGGATGTTCCAGGGAGGGCACACAGAAACAAGAGGCCACAATTGGAAGTTGAAGACACAAATGAGTCAGAGAGATATTAGGAAGTATTTCTTCAGTCATAGAGTTGTAAGGCAGTGGAATAGCCTAGAAAATGACGTAGTGGAGGCAGGAACCATACACAGTTTTAAGACGAGGTTTGATAAAGCTCATGGAGCGGGGAGAGAGAGGGCCCAGTAGCAACCGGTGAAGAGGCGGGGCCAGGAGCTAAGACTCGACCCCTGCAACCACAAATAGGTGAGTACAAATAGGTGAGTACACACCTACACTCACACACACCTACACACACACTCACACCTACACACACTCACACATACACACACACACACACACACACACACACACACACACACACAAACACACACACACACACACACAGGGTGAGTATAACATCGAACACATCTCCTAAGGTGCGCATCAATCAGATAACTGCTGAGGCATACGGGCGACTAGCAAACCTAAGAACAGCATTCCAACATCTCAGTAAGAGTCGTTCAGGACCGTGTACACTGTGTACATCAAGCCCATGTTGGAGTATGCAGTACCAGTATAGAACCCGCACCTGACCAAGCTAGTCAGGAAATAAGAGAAAGTGCAAAGATTTGCAACGAGACTAGTCCCCGGAGTTAAGAGGTATGTCCTACGAGGAGAGGTTAAGGGAATTCGACGTGACGACACTGGAGGACAAAAGGGATAGGGAGGGGAAGGGACATTATAACGACATATAAAATACGAAGAGGAGTCGACAAGATGGATAGAGGCAGGATGTTCCAGCTAAAGACTCAGATGAGCCACAGGGATGTTAGGAAATATTTTTTCAGCCACAGAGGTGTCAGGGATTGAAACAATCTGGAGAGTGACGTAGAGGAGGCAGAAGAGGAAGAAGAGATACGATAAAGCTCATGGAGCAGGAAGGGAATGGTCCCAGTAACGACTATTGAAGAGGCGGGACCAGGAGCTGTTGCTCGACCCCTGCAACCACAAATAGGCGAGTACAAATAGATGATACACACACACTACTATACTGCTACTACTACAATGTTTATCATGGGCCATTTAGGGTTCTTCAGTGCTAATAATTTTTAATATATGTTGACTCTGTATCACTATATTGTTTGTAACAAACTTGCAAAACTCTGCAGAGCGAAACGTTGCACAATAAAATTACACGTTAATTGAATGTGTAATTTTATTGAAATTTAACTTTTCGCGTAATGCTGCTCGGATATTTTAATTTTCTGTATATTTGGTGCTTACTCAGTGAAACACCTGTTAACCCTTATTGAGCCTATTTCCTTTTCCTATTGTGTATCCATATGCGCTACCATCCACAGGATGGATATGAAGTACACAATAAACTAGCCACTACCATCCACAGGATGGATATGAAGTACACAATAAACTAGCCACTACCATCCACAGGATGGATATGAAGTACACAATAAACTAGCCACTACCATCCACAGGATGGATATGAGGTACACAATAAACTAGCCACTACCATCCACAGATGGATATGAGGTACACAATAAACTAGCCACTACCATCCCACAGATGGATATGAGGTACACAACAAACTAGCCACTACCATCCACAGGATGGATATGAAATACACAATGAACTAGCCACTACCATCCACAGGATGGATATGAAGTACACAATAAACTAGCCACTACCATCCAAAGGATGGATATGAGGTACACAATAAACTAGCCACTACCATCCCAGGAGGATATGAAATACCAATGAACTAGCCACTACCATCCACAGGATGGATATGAGGTACACAATAAACTAGCCACTACCATCCACAGGATGGATATGAAATACACAATGAACTAGCCACTACCATCCACAGGATGGATATGAAGTACACAATAAACTAGCCACCACCATCCACAGGATGGATATGAAGTACACAATAAAAATAGCCACTACCATCCACAGGATGGATATGAGGTACAAAATAAACTAGCCACTACCATCCACAGGATGGATATGAGGTACACAACAAACTAGCCACTACCATCCACAGGATGGATATGAAATACACAATGAACTAGCCACTACCATCCACAGGATGGATATGAAGTACACAATAAACTAGCCACTACCATCCACAGGATGGATATGAGGTACACAATAAACTAGCCACTAAACCATCCACAGGATGGATATGAAATACACAATGAACTAGCCACTACCATCCACAGGATGGATATGAGGTACACAATAAACTAGCCACTACCATCCACAGGATGGATATGAAGTACACAATAAACTAGCCACTACCATCCAAAGGATGGATATGAAATACACAATGAACTAGCCACTACCATCCACAGGATGGATATGAAGTACACAATAAACTAGCCACTACCATCCACAGGATGGATATGAGGTACACAATAAACTAGCCACTACCATCCACAGGATGGATATGAAATACACAATGAACTAGCCACTACCATCCACAGGATGGATATGAGGTACACAATAAACTAGCCACTACCATCCACAGGATGGATATGAAGTACACAATAAACTAGCCACTACCATCCAAAGGACGGATATGAGGTACACAATAAACTAGCCACTACCATCCACAGGATGGATATGAAGTACACAATAAACTAGCCACTACCATCCACAGGATGGATATGAAGTACACAATAAACTAGCCACTACCATCCACAGGATGGATATGAGGTACACAATAAACTAGCCACTACCATCCACAGGATGGATATGAGGTACACAATAAACTAGCCACTACCATCCACAGGATGGTATAGGTACACAATAAACTAGCCACTACCATCCACAGGATGGATATGAAATACACAATGAACTAGCCACTACCATCCACAGGATGGATATGAAGTACACAATAAACTAGCCACTACCATCCACAGGATGGAAATGAGGTACACAATAAACTAACCACTACCATCCACAGGATGGATATGAAGTGCACAATAAACTAGCCACTACCATCCACAGGATGGATATGAAGTTTCACAATAAACTAGCCACTACCATCCACAGGATGGAAATGAGGTACACAATAAACTAGCCACTACCATCCACAGGATGGATATGAAGTACACAATAAACTAGCCACTACCATCCACAGGATGGAAATGAGGTACACAATAAACTAACCACTACCATCCACAGGATGGATATGAAGAACACAATAAACTAACCACTACCATCCACAGGATGGATATGGGGTACACAATAAACTAGCCACTACCATCCAAAGGGTGGATATGAGGTACACAATAAACTAGCCACTACCATTCACAGGATGGATATGAATTACACAATGAACTAGTCACTACCATCCACAGGATGGATATGAAGCACACAATAAACTAGCCACTACCATCCACAGGATGGATATGAAGTACACAATAAACTAGCCACTGCCATCCACAGGATGGATATGAGGTACACAATAAACTAGCCACTACCATCCACAGGATGGACATGAGGTACACAGTAAACTAGCCACTACCATCCACAGGATGGACATGGGGTACACAATAAACTAGCCACTACCATCCACAGGATGGATATGGGGTACACAATAAACTAACCACTACCATCCACAGGATGGATATGGGGTACACAATAAACTAGCCACTACCATCCACAGGATGAATATGGGGTACACAATAAACTAGCCACTACCATCCACATGATGGATATGAGGTACACAATAAACTAGCCACTACCATCCACAGGATGGATATGAGGTACACAATAAACTAGCCACTACCATCCACAGGATGGATATGAAGTACACAATAAACTAGCCACTTCCATCCACAGGATGGATATGGGGTACACAATAAACTAGACACAACCATCCACAGGATGGATATGGGGTACACAATAAACTAGCCACTTTCATCCACAGGATGGATATGGGGTACACAATAAACTAGCCACTACCATCCACATGATGGATATGAGGTACACAATAAACTAGCCACTACCATCCACAGGATGGATATGAAGTTCACAATAAACTAGCCACTACCATCCACAGGATGGATATGAGGTACACAATAAACTAGCCACTACCATCCACAGGATGGATATGAAGTACACAATAAACTAGCCACTACCATCCACAGGATGGATATGAGGTACACAATAAACTAGCCACTACCATCCACAGGATGGATATGAGGTACACAATAAACTAGCCACTACCATCCACAGGATGGATATGAAGTACACAATAAACTAGCCACTACCATCCACAGGATGGATATGAGGTACACAATAAACTAGCCACTCCCATCCACAGGATGGACATCAGGTGCACAATATGAGGTGCACAATATGAGGTGCACAATTCATGTAAAATTCTTATGCATTGTGCATAAAATTATTCACATTTAATATAGTTCATAAATTACCCAAAATACCATGAAAGAAAATATAGAAAATACCTTTGGTATATATTAGTCTAACATTGGGAATAATATTAGAAGTGATGTAAATAATGAATGCGAGCATCACTCCGTCGCCCTGGACGGGGAATCCAGTCCAGGGCGATGGAAAATGAGAGGGAAACCTTTCCATGGGGGAGGAATATGACAGGGAAACCCGTCCAGAACGATTGAAAATGACAATAAAACCCGACAGGGGAGATGGAATAGGAGAGGGAAACCCGTCCTGGGTGATTCAATGTGACAAGAAAACCCATGCAGGACGATGGAAGATGACAGGAAAACCCGTCCAGAGCTATGGAAAATGATAGAAATAACCTTCTAGAGCGATGGAATATGACAAGGATATCTGTCCAGGGCAATAGAAAGTGACAAGGAAATCTGTCCAGGGCAATAGAAAGTGACAGGAAAACCCTTCCATGCCTATGGAATATGACAAAGAAACACGTAAGGAACGATCGAATATGACGGGGAAACCCTTCAACAGCGATGGAAAGTGACAAGGAAACCCGTCCAGGGCGATGGAAAGTGAAAGGGAAACTCTTCCAGTGAGAGGAAATATAACGGAGAAACCTGTCTAGGGAGATGGAATATTACACACGGCGATGGAAAATAATAGAAACATGTCCAGAGCGGTGGAAAATGACATGGAAACCCATCCAGAGTGAAGAAAAACCCTTCCAGGGAGATTAAATTTGACAAGGAAATTCGTTCAGGGAGATGGAATATAGCGGAGAAACCAGTGCAGGAAGATGAAAAATGACAGAGGAAAACCATCCAAGGAGATGGTATGACAGGTAAACCAGTCCTGGGTGATGTAATATGACGGGGAAACCTGTCCAGGACGATGGAAGATGACAAGGAAACCAGTCCAGTTTGATGGAAAATGACAGGGAAACCCGTCCTGGGTGATATAACATGACGGTGAAACCTGTCCAGGGCAATGTAAAATGACAGAAAAAAAACCAGTCCAAGACGATGTAATATGACAGGGAACCCATAAAGAGCGATGGAATATGTCGGGGAAAACCGTCAAGGGCGATGGAATATGATGGGGAAACTCGTCCAGGATGATGGAGTGTGAGAGAGTAACCAGCCCAAGACAACAGCAAATGATAGGGAAAAACCTTCCAAGGCTATTCAGAATGACAGTGAAACCCGTCCAGGGCGATGGAATATGATATAGAAACCCGTCCAGGGCGATGGAATATGACATAGAAACCCATCCAGGGCGATGGAAAATTAAATAGCAAAACATTTAGGGCAATGTAAAATGATAGGCAAACCTTCCCATGGCCATGGAAAATGACAAGGAAACCCGTCCAGGGCAATGGACAAATGACAGAAACGCGGGCAGGAAACCTGGAGAGGGCCATGGAAGTCAACGCCCCCGCGGTCCGGTCTGAGACCAGGCCTCGTGGTGGATCAGGGTCTGACCAACAAGGCCATTAATGCTGGCCACAAGCAAACTGACGTACAAACCACAGCCTGGCTGGTCAAGTACTGACTTTAGGTGTCTGTCCAGCGCCTTCTTGAAGACAGCTAGAGGTCTATTGGTAATATCCCTCATTTATTGTGCTGTCTCTTAGCGTACTCGTGGTACCCCTGCTTTTCATTGGGAAAATGTTGTACCTCCTGCCGAGTCTTTTGCTTTCATAGGAAGTGATTTTCGTGTGCAAGTTTTGTACCAATCCCTCTAAGAATTTCCAAGTGCATATTATCATGTTTCTTTCTTGCATTCTAGGGAATACAAATCAAGGGTCTTCAACCGTTCCCAGTAATTTAGGTGCTTTATCATACGTATGTGTGCCGTTAAAGTTCTCTGTAAATTCTCCAGGTCAGCAATAACGCCTGCCTTGAAGGGGGCAGTCAGTCTTCAGCAGTATTCCAGCCTAGAGAGAACAGACGGTTTGAAGAGAATCATCATGGGCTTGGTGTCCCTAGTTTTGAAGGTTCTCATTATCCATCTTATTATTTTTCTAGCAGATGAGGTAGATATATTGTTGTGGTCTTTTAAGGTGCTATCCTCTGACGCTATCACTCCCAGGTCCTTCACATTAGTTTTTCGCTCAACTGAGTGGTTAGAATTTGTTGAATACCCAATAAAGTTTTAATTTAATCAAGTTTTTCATATCTGAGTAGCTGAAATTTCACTGAATTTCATATTGCTTTCTGATGCCCATTTAAAGATTTGGTTGATGTCTATTTGGAGTCTGGCAATGTGTTCGATGGAGGACAATGTCATGGTAATTCGGGTGTCATCCGCAAAGGAAGACACGGAGCTTTGGTTTACATCTCTGTCTATGACTCACGAAATCGTAATGACACGATTGCAAACAAACCATATCAGTGGCTAACGCGACGGTCTGGAGTTTTGAGACTCTCTGACCGCGGGTTCAATCCCGCCCGTGGTATGATCTCTGTCTATGTCAGATATAAGGATGAGGAACAGGATGGGAGCGAGTGCTGTACCTTGTGGAACAGAGCTTTAAACTGTAGCCACCTCAGGCTATACTCTGTTTATTATTACTCTTTGTGTTCTATTTATTAGGAAGTTATAAATCCATCTACCAACTTTTCCTGCTATTCCTTTATCACACATTTTGTGCTCTATTACACCGTGGTCGCATTTGTCGAAGGTTTTCGCAGTCTGTTTATACTACATCTACATTTTGTTTATCCTCTAATGTATCCAGGTTCTTGTCATAGTGGTCCAGTAGCTGGGACAATCAGGAGTGACCTGCTCTAAACCCGTGGTTCCCTGGGTTGTGTAATTGCTGGGTAGTTAAGTTGTTGTCGATCTTGCTTCTTAGAATCCTTTCAAAGATTTTTATGATATGGTATGTTAGCGCTATCGGTCTTTAATTCTTTGCAATTGCCTTACTGCCACCTTTGTGGAGTGGGACTATGTCTGTTTTTTTTTTAAAAATTGGGATGACTCCAGTGTACATGCTCCCTCTCCATAGAATGATGAAGGCACCTGACAGGAACTTCTTGCTTGTCATTAATTGCCCTTTTTAAGTCTTATGGAGTTACGATAATGTCAGAGATTCTTGAAATGACGAAATTTTGGGTCTCTGTCATCATAAAACTTATTTAATTTGTCATTCCTTAGTCTGTTTAACGGCTCGCTAAATCCCTGAATCGTATTGGGACTTTAGTATCTCACTCACTTCTTTGCTGTCATCTGTGTAGGTCCAATGTCGTCTAAGAAGGGGTCCAATACTGGAAGTTGTTTTCGTCTTAGGTTTGGCATAAGAGAAGTATTTTTTTTTTCACTTTCAATAATGCTTAAAGTTCTTTCTGAGATTTGTTTTATAACCTGATAAAGTTTTAATTTCCTCAAGTTTTCCATATTTGAGTAGTTGAAATTTGTCCCCAATGAATTTCATATTGTTTTCTGCTGCCCATTTAAAGATTTGGTTAATGTTCGCTTGGTGTCTTTCAGTGTCTTCGATGGAGGACAATGTCATGGCAATTCGGGTGTAATCCGCAAAGGAAGACACGAAGCTATGGCTTACATCTCTATGTCTGATATGAGGATAAGGAACAGGATGAGAGCGAGTACTGTACCTTGTGGAAAAGAGCTTTTCACTGTAGTCGCCTCAGACTTTATTCTGTTTACTGTTACTCTGTGTTTTGTCAGAAATTTATAGATCCATCTACCAACTTTTCCTGTTATTCTTTTATCACTCATTTTGTGCACTATTACGCAGTGGTTGCACTTTCGATGCCTTTCACAAAGTCTGTGTACTTCACATTTGCATCCACAAGCAGTCTCTTGATGTAAGGCATTTTGTTTGTTGATGGCAAAGATAAATGTAGTTAAATTGTTGGAAGTAAGAGGGATTTTGTTTGCTAGCATTAATATCTGTTGTTTTCAGTTGGTGTAGGATTTCTTTAATTTGTTACCAGTCTTTTTTCCTTCCTGGCAGTAAAAAATCTTCTCTGTAGAGGTTTTGGCTCCCCTATTTTGGTTCCCATGGTCTGGATGATCTGTATTGTCTTGTCCGCTTTAGACTGCATGCACATGCATTAGTTGCTACACTGATTGAGACCCATGCTATGGATTCTGGTGATCACATAATCCAGGCGTTCTTGGTCGACAACCAAGACCACATATGAAAACCAAATAGAACATATTGGTTGGAAAACCAATTTGTTCGAAAACTAGTCCGTTCAACAACCGAGGTTTTACTGTATATTGTTAGCTGTCTTGACAGTATCATGAGTGGTATTAGGAACATTCCTGTTATCTGTCTCAGTACTGGAGGCAACGATGTTAGAAGGTGTAGGAGGACCTGATTAACAGATTATGGTCAATGATAGACGTAATTAGGAAGAAAGGAGGGCACCCTGTAATATATGGTATTTTGCAAGGGAGAGGAGTTGGAAATGAATGGTTATCCAGGGCAACCAGTGTACACTGTTGGCTGGACAAGCACTGTGAGAACATAGAAGTATATTTATTGGCAATTGGGACCTCTTCTGTGACAGAAATGACATGTATGCCAGGGATGGGGTTTGCTTATCTAGGGCTGGTGTGAAGATAATTACAACAGAAATTGTGAAAAAGGAGTGATAAAAAGGCGAAAAAAAAACACGGATGAAAAATAATTACATCAGTAGTGAAAATAGAAACCATTCAGATGAGTCATCCTCCAGTTATGGCGCGGATTTCATCGCATCATATTTACCTTAATGGAAACGAAACATATTAGATACTATCCTGGCCCTAAGATGCTTCAGCCATTAACAAAAAAAAAAAAAAAACACTATTTTACACATAAAATAGCCTAATCCGCAGCTTCACAAGTGAATTTTACACTCTGGCGTCTTTTTTTTTTTGGCACCTTTTTCAAGGGTTTCAAAGTACACCTCAAAGTGTTTCCGAGGCATTCCAGTATGCTGGAATGGATTCTACAATTTTGTATGCACTGAACATCAACATTACAATTGATAAAATGTACAATTGGTCCCGGTTACCTTACAAAAGTGATGGAAATTTGAAGGCGTTCTCGAGTTATGAGCGAAATAAAATCGAAAAGTTTTAGGAAAAAACAAGAGAAAAACAACTCTCAGACAGCATCTTAAAGGTATCTTTTCAGGAAAACTTAATTTGTCAAATTAAATTTTTTTTTTTATTGTCTCACTGTAGGTGGGTTAGATATAGTGTCTAAGTGTTGAACTGGAACCAGAAACATTATTAATTAAAAAAAATATTTTTGCAAACAGATTTTTGAAAACATAATTTGTTGCATTTATTCATAAAGAATATTAGAAAAAAAAAAAACTTGGTGTGGAAGTAGACTCGATGATGTTGGATAAGGTGACTGCTGATTTGGGCTCAAAATAATTAACTCCTAAATCAGAAATTTCACACATTTATTCTGGACACTACTCAAACCACAGTCTGGTAAGACGATGGTAGTAAAGGATGGAGATTGGTCAAGTGGTAATAAACACGACCTTCACAGTACGATTCAAGTGACAATGATTACTGGGATGGCTTGCTGCAAGCGTAAAGTCGTTATTTCTGAGTGTAAGCCCTAGCCAGCCTGCTGCAGGCGTATTCCAGCACTGTGGGAGGCTCTTCAGTGGAAGATTCCCGGGGCCTTATGGGGATGTGGCCATCAGCGTGGACGAAGTAAGCGATGGAGGTGCGGGGCGACTTTCGTTGTATCTCCTCGGCAGGAATCACCACTTGGTGAACCTACCAACACAAATGAAGAAAAAACATAAGTAAAAAGACCTAACTTCATTACCATAAGAATCGTTAAATGGATATTTTGAAAAATGGTTTAAACTGAAGTAAACTTTTTTTGTTTGTCTAAATAGAAAATTATTTATGTGTTTTAGGCTCGTGTGTTTTGGCTCAAGATGAGCTTGCAATGAATTTATTATACACTAAGAAAGTAATAAAAATTAACAGCTTTATTAAATGCTGTTTTCTTTCTTATCATGTTCAGGCTGACATGCGAGTGCACCCCCCCCCCCACACACACACACATTCACAAGAGAGTGCTAAGAGAACTAGATATATAAAAAGCGATGGGTCCTGAGAGAGGGAACAAAGGCGCTCTGTGTACCAATAACAAAAATCTTCAACACATCTATCGAGACAGGGCGACTACTCATTAAATGTAGTCCAAATTTAAAAAAAATGAGACAGACATGTAGCATAAACTACAGACCATTGTCACAGGCATGTGAAGTATGCAAAGTCATGGAGAAGATTATCAAGAGTGATGGACGACCTAGAAAGGAATAAGCTTATGAACGACAACTAGCACAGAATCAGAGATGGGAAATCCTGAGTCACAAACCTACTAGAGTTCTATGACAACGTGACAGCAGTAAGGGAAGAGAGAAGGGGAGCTGGGTAGACTGCATTTTCGTGGACTGTGAGAAGGCTTTTGACACAGTTCCACACATGAGATTAGTGCAAAAGCTGAAGAACCAGGCAAGTATAGCGGGAAGGGCACTGCAATGGATCAGAGAATACCTGACGGGAAGGCATCAGCGAGTCATGGTACGTAATGAGGTGTCAGAGTGGGCGTCTTAGAAGAGCGGGGTTTCACAGGGATCAGTTTTAGGACCAGTGCTGTTTCTGGTATATGCGAACGACATGACGAAAAAAATACTCAGAAGTGTCCCTGTTTGTAGAGGATGTGAAGATAATGAGGAGAATTCAGTCAGAGAAGGGCAAGTGAAGACTACAAAATGATCTGGACAGGCTGCAGGCCTCGTCCAGTAACTGGCTCCTGGAGTTCAACCCAACCAAGTGTAAAATCATGAAGATCGGGGAAAGGCAAAGAAGATCACAGATAGAATACAGTCAAGGGGTCCAAAGACTATAAACCTCATTCAAGGAAAAGGATCTTGGAGTGCACATAATGCCAAACACATCTCCTGAGGTCCACATCAATCAAATAACTGCAGCAGCATATGAACGACTAACGAACCTAAGATTAGTATTTCGGCATCTCAGTAAGGAATCGTTCCGGTCCCTGTACACCGTGTACTTCAGGCCCATATTGGAGTATGCAGCTCTAGTTTGGAACCCATGTCTGGCTAAGCACTTCATGAAACTAGACAAAGTGCAAAGGTTTCTAGAGACTAGTCCCGGAGCTAAGGGGCATATCCTACGAGAAGAGGTTAAGGGAACTCGAACTGTCGACACTGGAGGACAGGAGAGACATGGAGGACATGATTATGACTATTAAAATACTGGGAGAAGTCGACAAGGTGGGTAAAACAGGATGTTCCAGAGATGGGGCACAGCAACAAGGGGTCACAATTAGAAGTTGAAAACTCAGATGACTCACAGGGATGTTAGGAAGTACTTCATCAGTCGTAGAGTTGTCAGGAAGTGGAAAAGTTTGGAAAGTGAGGTAGTGGAGGCAGGTACCATACACAGCTTTAAGGAGAGGTATGATAAAGCTCGTGGAGCAAGTGGGCCTATTGGCGGCCAGTGAAGAGGAGGGACCAGGAACTATGAATCGACCCCTACAACCACAATTAGGTGAGTACAATTAGGTGAGCACACACACACACATGCATTGGAAATCCTGCATTACAAACCTACTGGAGTTCTATGGCAGGGTGACGGCAGTAAGACAAGAGAGAGAGAGAGGGATGGGTAGACTGCATTTTCTTGGATTGTAAGAAGGCGTTTGACACAGTTCCACACAAGAGTCATGGTTCGTGGCTAGGTGTCAGAGTGGGTGTCTGTAACGAATGGGGTGTTACAGGGATCAGTCATAGACCGGTGCTGTTTCTGGTATTTGTGAACGACATGATGGAAGGAATAGACTCCGAAGTGTCCCTGTTTGCGGATGATGTGAAGTTGACCTGTACTTAGGATGTTGTGTGACCTGTACTTAGCTCACTGGTGACCTGTGTGCTCTCTGTGAATCTGAACCAAGATGTCCTCTCTTGAGCAACTCTACCAGCAGCTTAGGGTTGCTAAGCTGGAGATACGGCGATTAACGGAGGAGAACAAGAAGATTCGTAGTAATCATCCTGTTGTGAGTCCTCAGGTTAAGAGTGGAACCTGGTCAGTGGCCGGGCAACATGGAAACAAACTGAGGATCAAGAAGACTGTTGGAAAGGCAAAAACAACAAAGAACCAGAAGACTATTGTGGAAATTTCCAACCCATTTTCGGTACTACCTGACGAATGTGGGTTGCCTACTGGGAACGTCACAACAAGCACCAAGGAAGCATTGGCAGACGTGAGCGAGACATCCCTTGAAAATCCAGCGAAGACCATCGAGAACGTCACGACGAATTCTACAAGTGAAGGTAAGAACATTGCTTTAATTGGAAACAATCAGGTTAAGTTTATGGATAGGGCCTTTTGACTTAGGGACAGGAAGAGGAGGCAGAGGGTATATTTTCCTGGGGCTGGGATGGGGGATATTGTTAGCCATCTGGACGACATCATAAAAGGTAATGGGAGTAATCCTATTCTCTTCCTCAGTGCAGGAGGCAACGATGTTGGCAGACATAGGAGTGAGGACCTGATTAGCATGTATAGGTCAGCAATAGAGATAATTAGTAAGAAGGGTGGGAACCCTGTCATATGTGGTATTTTGCCAAGGAGAGGAGTTGGAAACGAATGGTTGTCCAGGGCAATTAGTGTTAATTGCTTGCTAGACAAATATTGTAAGGAAAATGCAGAAACATTCATTGACAACTGGGACCTTTTCTATGGCAGAAATGACATGTATGCCAGGGATGGGGTTCACTTATCTAGGTCTGGGGTGGGGGCACTGGCAACGGCAGTGGAGGGAGCTGTTAGGACTTTAAACTAGTAATAGTTAGTGGTATGGGTTTTGGCGGGAATACAGTGAAGTCGCAGTGTAATAATATTATGAGTTCTAGGGAAACTAGTAATAGGCAGAATGAGGTGGATATTGGAAAGCCAGTATCACTAGGTGACAAGGACAGTAATAGGTTTAGTGGAAAAACAGAAATGAGCAGGAAGGGTAAAGAGAAAGGAGGGTCTTTAAAAATATATTATGCTAATAGCCGTAGTTCCAGGAATAAGATGGACGAGTTGAGATTAGTTGCTAGTGCAGGTAACATTGATGTATTTGCCATCACTGAGACATGGTTTAATTCCAAAAGTCGGGACATAACTTCGTAATGTCACATTCAGGGTTTTAAATTGTTCCAGGTAGATAGAAATATCGGTAAGGGGGCTGGGGTGACACTGTATGTCCGAGATCACTTGAACTGTTGCATAAAAACTGGTATTAAGTCTGAAGCAATACATACAGTCTGTCTGGATAGAATTTTCAGAGGGGCATGAAAAATTGATTTTAGGAGTGATTTACCATCCCCCAAACTTAGATAGGGACCAGGGGAGATTACTATGGGAGGAAATTGTTAAGGCCACAAGGCCTTAACTTTAGTCAGATTGATTGGAAATTCTTGACTGGGAATTTAGAATCAAGCGACTTCTCAGAAGTAGTTCAGGATTGTTTTTTGAAGCAGTTTGTGACAGAACCTACAAGGGGTAATAACCTGCTTGATTTGATTCTGGCAAACAAGGAAACTCTTGTTAATAATTTAAAAGTTGCAGAGGAACTTGGCACAAGCGATCACAAATCAATTACCTTTAGCATAGAATGGAAATATGACAGTAGGAATAATTCAGTAACGGTCCCAGATTTTCGCTTAGCATATTACAATAGGCTTAGAGAACACTTATCTATTGATTGGGGTAACGAAGTGAGCTATCAATAAGTACATTTATCCCGTATAAAGAAATTAGATCGAATAAAAATGACCCAAAATGGATGAATAATAGGCTGAAATATCTTTTAGGGCAGAAGAAAGGAATCTATAGGCGTATCAAAAGAGGTGAGGGTCATCTTATGAATCAATATATTGACATTAAGAGGGACGTTAAAAAGGGGATAAGAAAAGATAAACGGGAGTATGAAATTAAAGTTGCTAGGGATTCGAAAACTAACCCAAAAAGTTTTTTCCAGGTGTTAAACAAAAGTTAGAGATAAGATAGGTCCCCTTAAAAATAACTATGGGCATCTTACTGACAAAGAGAATGAAATGTGCTTGATTTTAAATAATTATTTTCTCTCAGTTTTTACACAGGAAGACACTAACAACATCCCAGTAATTAATTTTATAGTGGGCTAGAAGAAGATAAATTATGTAACATCACAATCACTAGTGAAATGGTTATGAAACAAACAGACCGACTGAAACAATATAAATCGCCGGGTCCTGATGAGGCTTTTTCAAGGGTTCTTAAGGAATGCAAAATGGAACTCTGTGAACCATTAACTAATATTCTTAATTTATCTCTTCAAATAGGTGTAGTGTCTGATATGTGGAAGATGGCTAATGTAATTCCCATTTTTAAAGCAGGGGACAAGTCGTATCCGTCAAATTACCGCCCAATAAGCCTGACCTCAATTGTAGGCAAATTGCTAGAGTCAATTATAACTGAGATTAGAAGAAGCTATCTGGTTAAGCATAATCTGATTAATGATACTCAGCACGGATTCACGAGAGGCCGTTCTTGTCTAATTTATTAACTTTCTTCAGTAAAGCTTTTGAGGCTGTTGATCACGATAAAGAATTTGATATTGTTTATTTAGATTTTAGTAAGGCTTTTGGTAGAGTACCGCACCAGAGACTGTTAAAGAAAGTGGCAGCTCATGGCACTGGGGGAAAACTTCTCTCATGGATCAAGTCATGGCTCACAGACAGAAAGCAGAGAGTGTCCATAAATGGGGTTAAATCCGAGTGGGGATCTGTAACAAGTGGCGTTCCAAAGGGATCAGTCTTGGGCCTGTTGTTGTTTTATAATATATATCAATGATCTTGATGAGGGTGTTACTAGTGATATGAGCAAATTCGCCGATGACACAAAGATAGGTAGGATAATTGATTCAAACGTAGATATCAGGTAACTTCAGAAAGATTTAGACAAACTTAATACCTGGTCAGAAAAGTAGCAGATGCAGTTCAGTGTAGATAAATGCAAGGTTCTGAAGCTCGGGAGTGTCCATAACCCTAGCACTTATAAGTTAAATAATGTAGAACTTAGCTATACAGATTGCGAAAAGGACTTGGGGTTATGATAAACAGTAACCATAAACCAAGACAGAAATGTGATAAATGGTTGTGAAAACCGACAAGTTGAAGATTGAGACACTTATGCACCATATGGGAATCTTTATTTAGGAAACGTTTCGCCACACAGTGGCTTCATCACTCCAATACAAAGCAGAAAGATGCAAGGAGAGAAGTTTCAGGTAATTAGTCCCTCAGCCTGGAGTCGATGTGTTCAGTCCATCAATTTTGTAGATTGATGGACTGAACATATTGATGAACCATCCCTACGGTCAGTGCTGTTTCTTGTATACGTAAATGACATGACAGACAGGACAGAGTCAGAGGTGTCCCTGTTAGCAGACAGCGTGAAACTAATGAAGATAATACAAGCGGAGAAGGAGCAGAAAAGGTTATAAATGGATGTGTAAGCCTGGTATGACAAATGGCTCCTGGAGTTTAACCATACCAAGTGCAATGTTATGAAGCTTGGATGACAAAGAAGACCCCAGACGGAATATAGGCTCGGGAAGAGGGGCGGGAGTGAAAGGCTGCAAATCTCAATCAGGGAGAAAGACCTTGGGGTGAGTATCATACGGAGCATATCTCCTGAGACACACATCAACCACATAAATAATAAATGCGCATCTGACAAATCTAAAAACAGCTTTTCGACATCTAAGGAGTTATTCACGACAATGTACACCGTGTACGTCAGACCTACACCTGGTCAAGCATATGAAAAAATTGGAGAAAATGCAGAGGTTTGTAATAAGACTAGTCCCGGAGCTAAGGAGTATGTTCTATGAGGAGAGATTCGGGGAACTCAATCTGACGACACTGGAGAGAGTAAGATAATGGCGTACTATCACTGTTTATTCACCTAGCAGTAGACAGATAATTACCTTGGTGATAATTGATTGTTGTGGGTCTTATCATAGGAAGAATAACCAAACGCATATGATGATGATAATACTGATGGTGAAAGTAATAATAATAAGAATAAGAATACTTATAAGAATGATAATATTAACAATAATAATAATATAATAATAATAATAATAATAATAATAATAATAATAATAATAATAATAATAATAATAATAATAATAATAATAATAAAGACGGACCACGCCGATCATTGTTCTTTTCAAGTTTGACTAACGTTTTAGAATCCAGACCTCTACAAGGGGGGCTCCTTGGTGTGGTGAAGAGGCTCTTGGTCTGAGGAATTAGACCTGTCGGTCTCCTTCCTCAGACCGAACCTAATTACCCCCCAATCCTCCCTTCCCTATCCCATCCTCCCCATCCTCCCACTTTTTCCTTTCCTCCTCCTCCTCCCCACCCCTCCCTTTTGCCCTTCCTCTTTTTAGCCTTTGGGATTTTTCCCACAGGCACGCTAGTTCCTAGGTAGGGGGAAGGATACCGGGGTCCATCCCATTCCGTTGAGGTTCTTGGCGGTGGTGTAGTTTGCCGTGGAATGTGGATCGACTGGGGATGTCCCAGTCCCTCTCCGGTATCCCGGAGGGTGGCTTTGGGTGTCTTTCGGGCGATGGGTGTATCTCTGGAAGCCACCTTTTGGATTCCAGAAGGAGGTATGCTTTGTGGCGGATATCCGGCCGCCCTCTCTTTTGTCCACCGAGGTAGCTCAGCAGATGTGAGGTTGCTATCCCAAATTGCTGGTTTACTGGCATGAAGGGTAGGGTATGGCACGGGTTTCATGCTGCATCTGCGCTACTTGCAGTGTTGAGGTCCTCTTGGGCGAGGAGGGAGATTTCTGGCCCTTTCATTCCTCCTAGGAATAATCCCTCCCCGGTCCCCCCCTTTTTTTTTTTTTTTTAATTTTTATTTTCTTTCTTTTTTTTCTTAAAAACAAAAAGAAAGAAGTAACCTAACCATGGAGTCCCAAATCCATGACCCCGCTACCCCCGGGCCCCTTATTGCTACCGCACCCTGTTCTGACCTCGCCTCATCTTTTGGCCACTCTTTAGACACTCTTAAGGCCCTTGTACCTCTTGCTGGTGCTGTTTCATCCCCCGCTTCAGGTGCCGGGGTTTCGACTGACTCCTTTGATTTGTCTGACCTCCGCTCTCCTTTGACTATGCTTCTGGCCTCTCCCTCTACGGTGCGGCAATTTTTGAATCGCCAGCCCGTCCCACGTCGGACTGACTCTGGTCCCACTTCTGAACGCCAACGACAATCTCCTGATGATGTTACTTCGTTACCTTCCCATTCTAATCGGAAAAGACCGACACGTCACGCACTCCCTCTCCACACTCAGTTTCGGACCACACAATGGACTAAATTCTTTACTTTAAGACCAACTTCTTCTACTGCCTATCTTTCTGGCCATAGTATTGGCAAAGCGCTCCTATGCCACGTTGGTAGAGATATTTCCTTTCATGCTCTTAAGAGTGGTACATGCATCATCACAGTCCAGAATTCTACCTAAGCTCATGATCTTTCTCTTCTTTCACATATCGATACTATTGCTATCACTATCGAAAAACATCATTCCCTCAATTCTTGTAGTGGTACTGTTATTCTGCCCAATACCATAGTCCAACAGAATTTCCAGACATGTGGCAATGACATTCTCGAATAGCTGGAACTCCAAGATCTCCCAATTCTCACGGTAGACACTTATGCTCTTCCTGCCCGCGTGCAAAGACGATACCCTTCCAATATGGCTCGTTTAACTTTTCACAGCCGTGAACTCCCATCCTCTGTTTATGTAGCAGGACATCGGTTACAAGTTCGGAAGGTGATCCCTACACCGCAACAGTGTAGGAATTGCTGGTGATTTGGCCACCCAGCAAAATATTGCAGATCTATAGCCGAATGACCAGTCTGTGGTGCCGATGACCATTCTAATACGTCTTGCAGTCGAACTCCCTCTTGCCTTAATTGTCATGAGGCTCACCCTTCATACTCTCGCCGTTGCCAGGTCTACTTAAATGAGCGAGAAATTCGTTGCCTCAAAGAGGCAGGTCTCCCTTATGCAATGGCAGTTTTTCATCTCTGCCTCCAAGGGAAACTACCCTGTGTTTCTTATTTTCGTATTTCAAAATGCCCCCCCACTTCTGGGGTCCCATCTTCTGCAGCCTCCTCTGCGGTTGCCAGTCCCATAGTCACTCCTGTATCTAATTATTTTGCTGTCCTGGCCTCAGACGTTCCTACTTCAACACCTCAGTCCGTCCTAACTTCTTCGTGTTCTCCCTCACAAACCCTGGTATCGACAAGACCTCGTACGACACCCCCTCCCAATCGTCCCTCTACTTCTCAGAGGTCCAAAAAATCTCCTTTAACCCCTCCTTCCCTTCATCCACCTCCACATTTTACCTTCACGGTCTCTGTACCTGGGTCTTCCCCTTTCACTGGCTCTGTTACAAGTGTGGAGGTTCATCCTCCTCGTACTGTGCCTTCCTTCCCTGTCCCCTCCCAAGTTTCTCCCTCTTCTGCCACCTCCCAGGTTTCTGTCTCTTCTGTCCCCTCCCACACTTCTCCAGTTCCCTCCACCCTTTCGCCTCCCCCCTACCTTAGTATAGTCCATTACAGTTCCGATCTTTACTCAAACTCCTCCTCCTTCCATCTACAATATTGTCTCTCATACGACGTCTCTGAGCTCTGAAACACTTGAATCAATCTCTGAATATATTGCAGAGACCAAACCATCAATGGGCACTGATCCACCCTCTGTTCCTTCTCTTTCCTCTTCTCCATCTGTGCAACTCCTTTCTTCACAGTGCACCATTCCTTCGCTGCTTGAACGTTTTCCTTTGCCACCGCATGTGGACTTTTCTAACCCCTCTAGTCCGTAGGTACCCTTACCTGCGGATTTCAGGTATCTTTATCATTGCCAATCATGGCCTATTTACAGTGGAATATAGGTGGCCTCAGGGGTAATCGGGGTGAGCTTCAGATGTTGCTCTCCCAGTTTTCCCCTGTTGGTGTTTGCTTACAGGAACCAAAATTACACTCTGCTGTTATCTATCCCATCTCAGGCCATAATTTATTGTATTCTTCAGATCCTTTCCCTGATGGGACCTTTAATGAAAGTGCCCTTCCTCTGCACACTTATATTCCATACCACCAGCTATTTGTTCATACTTCACTGCATTACACAGCAGCCCGTATCCACTTGCATAGGTGGTATACACTCTGTTTTTTGTATCTCTCTCCTTCTTGGGCATTATCTATCCGGATATTGCCATTCTTGTTTCGTCATTACCGCCACCACTTCTGTTACTTGGCGATTTGAATGCCCATCATTTCCTCTGGCGGGGGTCTCACTGTGATTCCCGTGGCATTCAGTTAGAGGCTTTCTTGCTACCCACCCCCTCCATGCCATGTTCTAAATACAGGTACTCATACCCATTTTGATCCCCGTACTCATACTCTCTCTTCCATGGATCTTTCAGTCTGCTCTTCCTCCGCCGCATTAGACTTCACCTTGGATTTACATGACAGCAATCATTTCCCAATCATTCTTACTTCCCCTTCACATTCACCACCTCTTCATAACACACGCTGGCAATTTGATCAGGCAGATTGGAACCTTTACTCACGACAGTTTTGAGTGAGGTTCCTTCTTCGTCCTCCATTGATGAGCTTTTACACCTCTTCTCGTCCTCTGTTTTAACCGCAGCTTCTCATTCTATACCCCAAACTTCGGGCAGGCATTCTCAGAAATGCGTGCCTTGGTGGTCTCCTGCTTGTGCTCGTGCAGTACGTTTGAAACGAGCTGCGTGAGGCAGGTACCGGTACAATAGAACCACGGAAAGACTACTTGATTTTAAGCAGAAGCGTGCGATCGCTCGCTGTGTCATCCATGACGCTAAATGCACTTGCTGGCGAGATTGTCTCCACCATCACCTCTGCTTCCTCTATGAGTGCAGTCTGGAAAAAAGTACAAAAACTGAGTGGTAAATATTCTCCTGACCCAGCTCCTGTTCTGCGGGTTGCTGGTGTTGATATAGCAAACCCACTAGATGTTGCCAATGAAATTGGCAATCATCTGGTCCATATTTCTCCGGGGCTCCATCTATGCCCCTCGTTTCTTTCCTCAAAGTCTGCCAGAGAGTTAGCACCCTTGGATTTTTCTTCTCTCAGAGAAGAACAGTATAATGTGCCTTTTACACTTCAGGAACTGGAGGCAACACTCTCAGATTGCCGATCATCGGCAGCTGGGCCCGACGACATTCATATTCGTATGCTACAACATTTACATCAGTCAGGCCTTGCAGTCCTATTACGCCTTTTCAATCTTATTTGGTCACAAAGAATTCTTCCACAGCTGTGGAAATCTGCCGTTGTTCTCCCTTTCCGCAAACCGGGCACTACAGGACATTAAGCCTCCCACTATCGTCCCATTGCTCTTACCAGTGCAGTTTGCAAAGTGATGGAACGCCTGGTAAATAGACATTTAGTGTGGTATTTAGAGACACACAACAGTCTCTCCACTCGTCTCCACCCGTTACTACGCTTGGATACGTATGTTCGTAATGCCTTTGCGAATAACCACTCAGTTATTGCCATGTTTTTTGACCTTGAGAAGGCATATGACACAACTTGGAGGTATAATATTTTGGCCCAAGCCCACTCCTTAGGCCTCCGAAGCAATCTACCATCCTTTCTTAAGAACTTTTTAACTGACAGACATTTCCGTGTTCGGGTTAATAATGTGCTCTTCCCAGACTTTATCCAAGCTGAAGGTGTCCCCCAGGGATGTGTTCTGAGCACAACACTTTTTCTCCTTGCAATAAATGATTTGGCCTCTATTCTTCCATCCTATATTTGGTTATCACTCTATGTTGATGACTTCGCTATTGCCTGTGCAGGCGCTGACTGTCACCTCATTACAGTTTCTCTCCAGCATGCGGTCAACTGTGTTTCCAATTGGGTCACCACACATGGGTTTAAATTTCCAGTACCAAAACTCACCAAATTACTTTCACTGGACGTTCCTCATCTCCGATCATCCTTTGTACCTCTATGGCTCCCGTATCCCTGAACGTGATACAGTCAGGTTTCTAGGCCTCCTCTTTGACCGTAGGTTATCCTGGAAACCTCACATTACCTCTCTGAAGGCAACTTGTCACAACCGGCTGAACCTTCTTAAAACCCTTGCTCATCTTTCATGGGGAGCTGATCGTCGAACTCTCCTTCGCCTACATTCCACCCTAATTTTATTGAAACCTGATTATGGTGACCAGATCTATTCAGCGGCCTCTCCTGCTACTCTCTCTAGCCTTAACCCCATTCGTCACAAAGGATTATGTTTATACCTTGGTGCTTTTCGCTCTTCCCCTGTCGAGAGCCTCTATGCAGAAGTGAACCTTCCATCCTTATCCGATCGCCGTGATGTCCATTGCCTTCGCTACTATGTATGCTCTCATGATCTCCGCAATCCTTCCATTTATAGAATGGTCACCGATATTAGTAGACTTCTTTATTTGTTCGCCACTCCTGTTTGCTCCGTCCCTTCTCTCTTCGCCTACATTTGCTCTTGTCTTCTCTTCAATTACCACCTTTCTATGTTCATGTAGCATCTCACTTTTCCCTACCTCCCTGGGAAGTCTCAGCTGTTCGAGTCTGTTTTTTCTCACTCCCTTGCTCGAAAGCCCAACTGTCTATGGTAGCTTCCCGCTCTCTTTTTCTTGACCACTTCCACTCTCATTCTCATGCCATTGCAGAGTACACAGATGGCTCCAAGTCTTCTGATGGTGTAGGATTCGCAGCATTGTTTCCGGACGAGGGCATTTACTATCTTCGGCTAGTATTTTTACTGCTGAACTGTATGCCATTCTTGCAGCACTTAACCGTATTGCATCTATGCCTGTGTCGTCATTTGTGGTTGTCTCAGACTTCCTTAGTGCTTTACAGGCTATACAGAAATTTGATACACCTCACCCCTTAGTCCTCCATATCCAACTTTGGCTATGCCGCATCTCTATCAAATATAAAGATATTGTTTTTTGTTGGGTCCCTGGTCATGTTGACGTACAGGGCAATGAACAGGCAGACACTGCTGCACGGTCAGCAGTACATGACATATCAGTTTCATATAGAGGTGTTCCATTTACGGACTATTTTGCTGCAATAGCTACCCACCTTCACAGCCATTGCCAACAACGTTGGTCTACTCTGCTCGGTAACAAACTTCAATCTATTAAACCGAGTATAGGTTACTGGCCGTCTTCTTGTCACCAGTGTCGAGGTTGGGAGACTACTCCCGTCTTCGCATTGGCTATACTTGTCTTACTCATGGATATCTCATGGAGAGGTGCCCTGCTCCTCCATGTGAGAATTGTCAGGTTCCATTATCAGTCAGCCACATTCTGTTGGACTGCCCACTTTATCAACGAGCACGCAGAATTTACCTCCGACGTCGTCTTCGCTCCGCTGCTCTCTCTTTACCTTCCCTTCTCGCTGATGGACTCACCTTTCATCCGGACTCTCTCACTGACTTTTTGACAACAACTGACTTACTTCACAAACTCTGATGATACCTTCAGCCCTTTCTACCTCAGTCTCTTGCTACCCTCTACCCCCGTACTATCCCCTGCCCCGCTGTTTTCTGTAACCTACTGATCATCCCTCCCCCATTCTGCCGCCCAATACCCTCGCTTCCTTCCCTACCCTGCAGCGCTGTATAGCCCTTGTGGCTTAGCGCTTCTTTTTGATTATAATATTAACAATTTAGAATCCAGATGGAACACTGCCAATAACATAGGGGATGAGACACTCGTTTCAGAGCAGACTTCTATGAGGAAAACGTTTTGGCCTGATCTGTGTATAGCTTTAAACACAACGAAACTTTGTTCAAATAAAAACTTTCTCTGCAACTTGAGTGTTTTTTCATCCTAATCATCTTCCTCTGCTATTCAGCAATATCCAGTGCAACTCACCGCAGCGACCACCTTGTTGTCTGAGTAGTACTTGAGAAAGTCTCCGGCCAGTATGAGGATGGTGCCTGGGGCGGGTCCAGCATCCAGCCACTTCCCGTCTTGGTCACAAACCTTCAGAGGGAAATGTAGCTTATTAGGTTTAATGTCTGACGATTGTGCTTAAAAAGCCTTAGATAATTCAATCTGCAGCTACCTGAATACTAAGAAAGAACTCTGAATGTTCGAAACATGGTTTAATGCAAACTTTCAGTGAAGTTGCATAGAGAGATTAACACTTTTAAATATTACGTTCATAAGACATCCTTGAACCCGTAGGGTTCATAGAACTCATAGAGGATGGGAGGTAATCAGGTTTGATCAGAGAAAATACATGACTCACCCTCCTAGTGGGTGTGAGAGGGACATATTTTAGTGTATAATTGTTTAAACTGTTATCATTTAATTGAAGCCCCGCTACTGAGGTCATGATGGGCATTTTGTATTTTTATCGTAAATATTCAAAGCCCATGTCATTGCCAAATGATGTTTGTTGAGTAAAAGCTTCTATATATTCTTGAAACAAGAAAATGTTCACCTGTAATTAACACATATCATCCCAGAACATATGAACCAGGGTAAAAAAAAATGAGCGTCATTGTCATTCCATAACTATGTTATACATACTTGTGGAGGATTAAATTACCTGCATGAGCCTCATTATATTCATTCCAGTAATTTAATAAATGCAACAAAGATAACTATTTCTTGCCAATTGCTACAACTCTGAGGCATGTAGGAATATTTTGAGACACACTAAGTCACAAGACGAATGTCTCTCTGCGACACCCATTACCCTCATACAATCCCACAAGTTACTCTGGACCTATAAATAATAACTTTAAATTTAATAAACACAACCAGTAATTCTGGTATTAATATTTACATTAAAATTATGTGGACTGTATAAATGGGATATAATGACGGAAGGAACGGGGGAGGGATACGTGTATTAATACATCATATGAGAAAAAAATATTTATGTTACCACCA
Source organism: Cherax quadricarinatus (assembly GCF_026875155.1). NCBI lineage: Eukaryota > Metazoa > Arthropoda > Malacostraca > Decapoda > Parastacidae > Cherax > Cherax quadricarinatus. The sequence continues at coordinate 1,672,606 of NC_069498.1, forward strand.
CTCCCCAAATTTGTCTGGAGATCGCTTGGTGCAGCTAGGTCACCCACAACCCCTGCCTAGATGTGAGGAACCTAACTGGCCAGAAGTTCAACATCTTAGCTGTGGGAGTTGATTGCTTCTTATAATCCCCCTTTTTCTATCTAATTTCCAAGTCCTGCCAAGTCGCTGGTTTCGCACATTCGGCAGGACTGTAACTCCGATTCTTCGGAGTTACAGTCCTTAAAACCCATTTAGTCCTTAAACCCCATTTAGCCTCCAGAACCTCTGAATAATTCCCTCAAATTTCAATGTCGTCTTGTTTCTCCAATTCCAATAGGACGTCCTCCCCCACCCGACGTTACTTATTTTGCTGGTTCCCTTTTATAATTCCCAAATTAATTTTAACCGATAACAATGTATTTCATTAAATTACATGTTAAAATGCACTATAATTTCGGAAAATGCACAATATTTTGCACAACACTTATACATTCTTTAGTGTATTAGTATGTTTAACGTATGTTTAATGTTAATAACGAAAGAAGTGTTTAAACACTTTAAGAATATCGTTTCATTTAAGACTGCAAATTAAACTCATGAAGTGCTCCTACCAGCTGGTCGCATACTGAATGTTCATGTTTATCGTCACCCAGAGTTCCGCTGCTAGGTTATACCCTGGCTGTGTTGCTACAACTAAATTTAGGGTGCTATAGGGCAAATTTCCGCGTGCGCTCACCCAAAATTCGAAAAATTATGGAAATTGAGTTATATATGCCGAAAAATAGCCTAACTCTTTGGCAACACAATAGTACCAGAATGAATGTTCTACGACGTTTCTACAAGAAATTATAGTAATTTATATCAGGTATGGTGACGGTGATATTGGTAGCGAGTCTGCTCACGGCCCGTATATTTTTTGGAGTTTTTTTTCCTTGCTTTTTATCGCTTTTTCTTGCATTATTCTTTCTAATATAATAACTGACTATTTGGCATCATAAAACAGTAGGCGGAGCTTATCCCTAGACTTAGAGTCAACCAGGAACCATATGGGAACGCTCGGCAGTGTTCCAGCTCCAGAGAGTGCTAGGAGAAATTACTTAAATAACAAAAAAAGGCACAATACCGTGACTGGAGCGATACACAAATAACCCGCATATAAAAGAGAGAAGCTTACGACGACGTTTCGGTCCGACTTGGACCATTGACAAAGTCAATGGTCCAAGTCGGACCGAAACGTCGTCGTAAGCTTCTCTCTTTTATGAGAAATTACTTCATTATTATGCTTATATATCAACTCTATGGCTTATTTGTCTATCAGAATTGATCTAATATGATATAATAAACACTATAAATAACATACAAACATGTTATATACTCTAGACTGAATAAAATAGGCCATAATATGGCGAGACTATTTGGAATATTTCGATATTATTGAGCTACTCCTCTCCATGTCGTATTCTTTGGTCTCTGAGTAAGAGAAAACGGTGTTTTGAAGAGGATAACTACACTAGAACATCAGTTTACTAAGAAATACACCCAAACAAACGTGATTTTCGCGATTTTTTTTTTTTTTTTTTTTTGAGACGGGGGCCGGCCGGCGCTCCCGGCCGATATCTCGCAAGTAACTTATTCACCTAAAGTCCATAATTCTTCCTTTATTACTTAATTAAATGGAATAATATTCACAGAAATTGTAGAATAATGATTTCTCTAATTTCCAATAAGAAATTTTTGGAAATATTCCAAATACTTTGGGAGTTATGTGGGAGTAAAGGACAGATTTTTTTGCAATATTCCAGGAACTAACAAACTTTATTTTTTTTTGTGAAATAAGGATAAGTTATTTAGAGAAAAGGTCATAGGGAAAATAAGTGTTAGCATTGTTCTCTCGGCACCAAGTGTCCAAACAACCTTACGTAGTCCCATATAATAAATTTGGGCACAAGGGCATTTTCAGTAAATCAGTCTTTTCTCAGTTGTTGTTTGAGGTATATTTCTGATAAATATTTTCAAGAAAGAGTGAAAACACTTTGTCTTGTGCACCAAAACTGGAGAAAATCGGACGGTAAACAAAAGAGTTACAAATTTTGCCCTACCGACGCTATTCTTCGCTATCTCCACTTCCCCGCTTTCTCATTACCTGAGAGTTGGTTGGCCATTTTGTAGTGGCCGTAGTAATATAATAGTACTAGGAGTACTAGTAATTCTTGCAGTTTTAGGAGTATTAGTAGCATCTGAATTAGTGACTGGGGGTTGTTCTAGCCTTAGTAAAAAACAGTTGTTTGTAAAGGGATATTGTATATGTTATGATGGGGGAGAAGCAAATGACCAAACCCTCGAACACTAGTCCCAAAAGGACTCAGTAATAATGAAGCAAAACAGAAAAGAGGAGCACAGCGATTGGTCTACTGGTTTATGCAAGGTTAGAAATATTAGGCAAAGAGAAAGTCAGAAGACAGTAATGTCGGAGAAAATACGTAAGACACTGCAAAAGAGAAGGTGAGATTAGGTCACGTCACGAATGTTCTGATAATGAGAGCTCTTCAAACGTATTGAGAAAGGCAGACATCTACAAAAACAAAAATTCATGTTAGGAATGTAGCGTTTAAGGTGCCATTCAACAAGAGGGCGTTTGTGAAGACTAGACGAAGTTTAGAATTTTTAGCAGAGTACCTTTGTATACAATGACTATGTTATCTCCTGAATCATGACTGTCAGCGAGTCTAGCACTTTTGTTATATTCTTTAAATTTGCCAGAAAGTGGCAGACTAATTTCACCAAAGTTTCCTACTACTTCTATTATTTTGACAACTAGTACTACAACCTATATCTCTAATTACACGACTACTACTACTACTGCGACTACGACTACTACCACTTCTTTAATTAATTATTAGTTCATCTACTACTACTATTACTTCTACTACTAATACTACTACAACTACTGCTGCTGCTGCTGCTGCTGATACTACTACTACTACTACTACTACTACTACTACTACTACTACTACTACTACTACTACTACTACTACTACTACTACTACTACTACTTCTCAACCTGTCTCTCGGTCTACTCAGCAAATTTCTCGCTTTATCATAACTTGAATCATAATCCAGGACGAATCGAAATGTTATGATAATTTTCCTGTTCTATGTTTGGTCTACTTGTGAACTAATGCTTCCTGGTAGAGCATAAACATGTTATGTAACAACATAAAATTAGTTGCATATAAAAACAAAGTATATGGATGGGTACAGAGTACCGACACGGTGGACAATATTTTCTAATCCATGAGACTACCTGAAGGCCACCCATGTCATCCTGAAAGATGAATGTGAAGGTGGTGTAGTCAGTGTGGGCACTGAAGCGGGTAGTGGTGCCCTCGGGCAGTGTAGAAAGGACGGGCGGGTAGTGGTTCACACGCAGGCAGGGTACGCTGTTCTCCGTGCCCACTTCCTGATGCATGGATACGAAGTAGTCTCGCTCCTTCCCTGCAGGCACGAGAAAGATCAAATTACAAGTCTACAGAAATGCTTTTGAATGAACAGAAGCCTAGCTGAAAATTTAAGTTCGGATAAAACACACGTAGAAAAATATTTTTTTCTTGAGACTATGCTTCGTTCCGTGAAGAGCTTTATCAAGTCACACGAGTGAAGCTTTATGTCAATAAAAGCTTGTTCTTCAACATGTGTCTTTGATGAATATATGTATCTCATTTATCACCCAACTGACTTCTGACAACGTCTTCAACAGCTGCAGATCGATACATCTTCTGCAACTTCTTCGCTAAATCCGAGGCCTGACCTACTTCCATTAATGGGACCACTATTTATTTTTTAAATAGTGGTCCCACCAGAAACCTAGATAAGTGAACCCCATGCCTGGCATACATGTCATTTCTGCCATAGAAGATGACCCAGTTGTCTATGAATGTTACTGCATTTTCCTTACAGTGTTTGCCCAGCCAGCAATTGACACCAGTTGCCCTGGGCAATCATTCATTTCCAACTCCTCTCGAATAAATGTGTGTGTGGAAAGGATTTTGGAGCCACATTCATGGAGTGAGCCTACTGCAATGTTCCTTTTTTCTTTTTTATTAGCTTATAGCCTGATATGTTTAATTTGAATTGCCTATACACGATTTTCTTGCTTATCTATTTAGAGGTTTGAATTATCTGCAATTTACCATCGTATTGGACAACCTTTACCATTATTATTAAAAGTGCGGACAAGTAGACGTCATTGAAATTGGGTACATTTACCAGTAGGTCTCCTACAGCGTATTTTGCCTGACTGAGTTAGGTATCACCTAGCTGGGAGAAATGTCAGCTTTGAGTGAAGTGTCACCTCAGTATTTAAAATAAAATGTGCTCCTCTTGCCTCTTCTTCCTATTCCTTTGCAAATATGTATTTAAGCACATCAGGTTTGTTGGTGTTTATCCTGGTAGGTGATGTTGATAGCAAGTTATTGTGCCATAACCTCGCAGAGGGAGAGAAGGCAAAGGTCAGTTTAAGTCATAAGTGTTCTGAATATTAAAACATCTAACAAAAGAATTGAGAAAAATATGTATCTATTGAAACTTAAAAGGGACTATTATTCGTGTTTGGAATGTGAATATGGGCCGAGTGAACAAGACGACGTCTGTAAAGGCTAAAAGAGTAGATAGGTTTACTATTTAGTATATGGATGGTTATGAGCTGTACCATTAGGGTAAAGAACGTTGTTAGTGTCAGTAATGTGAACATTGTTTTGTGTTCTATTAGGCTATCATTAAGAGAGCGGCCATTTTTACCAAGGTATTGAAGGTGGTAGCTGAAGCAGGAAATGAAACAGACACAGAAAATACCATTAACAGTGGTATGAACTAGACTGTTACGAAGTATATTAATCTGGTGAAATGCAAGCTTGATATCTAGAGGAGGGTGGATGTTAATAAGATTTTGAAACAGAAATATAGGGAAGGCAAAGTACAAGAGGGGTTTGCTGAAGTAATGGGTTTAGGAGAAAAGAAACCATACCCCCGGCCGGGATTGAACCCGCGGTCATAGAGTCTCAAAACTCCAGCCCGTCGCGTTAGCCACTAGACCAGCTAGCCACAATAAGATTCATCCAACTAGCTGGTCTAGTGGCTAACGCGACGGGCTGGAGTTTTGAGACTCTATGACCGCGGGTTCAATCCCGGCCGGGGGTATGGTTTATTTGCAATCGTGTCATTACGATTTCTTGAGTCATGTTGACGAGAAAAGAAACTCCGTTTAGCATGGGAGTAGGCAGAGTTTATGAAACTGGAAGGGCAGCTTAGACGGGAGAATGACCTGATAACTGTTTCAATTTTACAGTCGAGAAATTGAAAATCACAGTTGCGAGGAGCACCGAGATTAACAAGAATACTCTTCTTAACAGGATAATGATAAGAAAAACCAGTGAATGAATATGTCACTGTACAGAGGCTTTTAGTAGACGAAACGCGAAATGCCTGTCACAGAATGAACATGTGTGTGGGTGTGTATGTACTCATTTATTTGTAGTTGTAGGGGTCGATTCATAGCTCGTGTGTGTGTGTGTGTGTGTGTACTCGCCTAATTCTCACCTAAATGTGACTGCATGCGTCGATTCATAGCTCCTGGCCCCGCCTCTTCACTGGTCCCTACTAGGTCCAATCTCTCTGGTCTAGAGCTTTACCATACCTCTTCTTAAAGCTATGTATGGACCCTGCCTCCACTACATCACTCTCCAGACTGTTTCACTTCCTGACAACTGTATGACTGAGAAAAAGTTCTCACATCATGTGGCTCATCTGAGTTTTCAACTTCTAATTGTAACACCTTGATGCTGTGTCCCATCTATCAAACAACCTGTCCCTATCCACCTTCTTAGTCACACCTCCTCTCAGTATTTTATAAGTCGTTATCATGTTGTCCCTGTCTTTCCTGTCCTCCATTGTTGTCTGGTCGATTTCCCTAAACCTCTTCTCCTAGGACATTCCCCTTAGCTTCGGGACTAGTCTTGTTGTTAACCTTAACACTTTCTCTAATTTCTTGATGTCCTTGACCAGGTGTGGGTTCCAAACTGGTGCTGCGTACTCCAGTATGGGCCTGTCGTACACGCTGTACTGTCTTGAACAATTATGTGTGTGTGTGTGTGTGTGTGTGTGTGTGTGTGTGTGTGTGTGTGTGTGTGTGTGTGTGTGTGTGTGTATGTACTCAAATAATTGTGGTTGCAGGAGTCGATCCATAGCTCCTAGCCCCGCCTCTTCACTGGTCACTACGTGTGAGTGTGTCAAGACCCATTTATATATACATTTACGTGTGTCGAGACATTTCCCGTATGTACAGTGATTTTTGTTGTTAGAAACTCTTGTGTCCTAGTGTACATTTTTGTTCTTAACTTCCGTGTGTTACATGTGACTCGATCTCAAAATATTTCCCACTGCCGTGTTATCGCTCATTTTTGAGTTGAATTTTTTAAATGTTTGTTATTATTTCCAATTCTCTCCAACCTGAAGTAATATTTTCTCTTGTACACGTTTTAATATTATTTGTCTGTTGTGTGGAGTATTTTTTTTTAATTTATCAATCATTCACTCCTTGTGAACTGTATATGTTTACCATTTGTGTTCTTTAAGTGTTGTGAAATCTGTCTTATCTCATTATTATGTACTATTATTTTTCTTGTGTTTTGACATGTTTCCATTGTATTTTCCTGTGTTTTTCTGCTAATTCTGTGTGTTGTTTCATTAATTACTCTTTCTCTAGTTTGCTAAATTACCATTTTCTTCCTGTGTGCCATTATTTTTGTGTTAATTATTTTATATATGCAGCGTCTCATTCGTTTCAACATTCGCAGCCGTAGTGCCATTTCTTGCATGCCAAGCATGACAATTAACTAATTTATTTTTTCAAAGCATGACCGTAGTCCACGAAAATTTACACAATAAGTGTAGTGAGGGAACATTGATGTTTTATCTGCAGCTTTGTAAGTGTTTAATTCCCAGTTCTGTATCTTGTATCACTGATAATTCTTTGAACAAATTCACTCTTAGTATAATTCCTTAAGTTTTATCATTGCTCTTTTTTAAGTAATTTGTTTTGCTTACTTGAGATTAACACTTAAATGTTCAAACCAGTTATTTCTTGATGTGTTATAATCTTTCTAAGCTATATTTTTTTGTGTGTGCAATTTTTATTGATACTTTGACTAATTTTGCAAATTATTTTAATTGTGCAATTTGTTTGTCCTGCATTTGTACTCTGTTATTTCTATGTTCTGATTTTTCAGTAATTAATAAGTATTTTCAAAAGATAATCCAGTGCAATGTTCTCAATATATTACTAATAGACTGTCTTGTTTTTTATCTTATTTTATTTTGCGTTCATCATTGCATAATATTTTTTGTTTTCGTGTTATCTTTAGAAAAATTATTTTCCCAGCATATTTGCATTTGCATACAATTTATTGATTTTATTTTATTATTTTTTCCTTGCTCTACAATTTTATTAGCAAAGTCCCTTTATTAAATTGAGAGTAAAGTTAACTCACTTTTGAAATTAATTAAAAAAAAAAAGTTACAGTATCTTTACCAAGAAAATTTCAGTGAGTTTTTTTTTTTTCTCATTCATTGTGTCTTATATTTTTTATTTATGCAGAGTTAGTTAAGCATCTTTAATTTTAATTTAAGTAAATTTTGTGTCATACACTTTTATTTCATTATTCTTTGCTTTCATTGTCTTCGTATAAGTTCTCAGAAATCATGTCTCAACTATCTTTGAGCAATGCCATCAATGTCTCAGCGAATAACGTCGGTCAGGCCATTGTTGTACCTGTGCAAAATCCTAATGGTCCCTTACCGACTGATAGACCACATCTGACTCCGAGACAATTTAGTTTTTCACGTGACTCTCTCGATGCTTTGCATTTATTCTATGGCAAGCTAAATAATCTTGAAGCATAGTTTATTGCCATCCGTTCTAGAGTTAGGAAGTCTTGCCAGTTCTCAGTCTGCTGTAAACATCGTTAACCTTCTTACCGTGCGTGACTCTGAGACTTTTACTAAGTGGTTAGAGTATGAGAATTTGATCCATTCTTTTCTTGTACCAGTGACAGATTCTGATCCGTATATCATCCTTAAGGAAATAGTGATTGCAACACCTATGTCAAGTGAATCATTAAATGGCTTTGCGATTCGATTATCGAAACTTTTATCATCATTCATTAAAGCAGTACAATCTTCATAATTTATATCTGAAGAGTGTAAACATGCAACTGCAGAATCTGGTATATTGGCAGCTTTTGGTGCTATCAAGGAATTAATGCAGCCTGCTTCCTTATATGCTTATAACTCAAATGCTCCAACTGTGAATATGGAATCGCTAGCAGTCCTTGTTCATGCATGTGCCATATGTGCTCCTGGTACTTTCCCGTCCGTCAATCCTACATTAACTAATTCCATGAATCCTTCAGCACCCTTCCCCTTTGTTTGTGTAACAACGAAAGGTCCTGATAAAAGTCAGTCACGTCAGTTGTCCAAGGCCAGTGTAACGAGAAGTTACTGTGCTCATAGTGCTGGTAGTGCATTCAGTAACTATAGTACTAGAATTAGTTATAACTGTGGTTACCGAGGTCACACTGCAGCTAATTGTACGAGTCGTCAAAGTAAAAAGCCTAACACTGAATATAACTCTTAAACCAACCTGCCATACTGCACTTTCCACAGAATATATGGACATGATACATCTGAGTGTAACGCTCTCTTTAACAGTAGGTACTACAAATCCTTCCATGGTCGTTCCTACCGTAGAACCAGGAGAGGCAGTAGGGATATTGGTTCTCAGAATAACCAGAACCAGTCTCAGTTTTCAGATTCGGAGACATCCTCAAAATTCAGTTGTAAATACCAATTCAGATCCTCCTTAACCACATTATGTATTAGCTGTTGTAACAGAATTTGATTTCCCAAATGTAAATCTCAACCTAGCAGAGATGGGGTTCAATGTAAATAATCTCTATAGATGATTAATACAGTATAAAATGTGTTTCAACTGTGCATCTACTCTGTCAGCTTACTGATGATTATTTTTTTTGTGTGTTCACGTTCTCTCTGAATTCTGAGAATTAACAGTAAAAGACTTACATGCACCCAGTCTGCGTTTTCTGTTAAATTTCTTCAAAATCTATAGATCACATGAATACAGATCGATCCCCTTCTCTTTCTCTTTGTTGATCTGTTTTGTTAAACTGCATCATCATTGATTCAATCATTGTGAGGGAAAAGTTCAATAGATAGGAGTAGCGATATAGTAACAATAGTTTCATTGCCGGCTACTTGTTAAGGTAGGGTAAGTCAAGCTCTCGCTATTCCCACCTTTTTTTCCCCCCACCCCGAAAGTGATAGTTTGATTGCCGGCTGCTTGTTAAGGTAGGGTCAGTCTAGCTCCGGCTATCCCTTCCCCTCCTTCTCCCCTCCCCCGAAAGGTGACGTGTGGGGCTCCGGTCCAAACAGTAATCACTAGACTCACAGCTCCCAGCACTACTCTTGGATGACAGAGAGGGTCACCTGTCAATCAACGAGTAGAATTGAAGGAGATGGACTAACGTCCTGAGACTTCCCCCTTTTGGATTTAATTACCTGTGCACCTGTATGAAATTGCAGGACGTAACCCTTCATCATTGCAGCGGTAAAGAACCTGCTTTCCTGTCATCGGGATAGAATACTCAAGGCTATACTGTGAAGAACTAGCCAGTGGGTTGTAACCAACACCTGAGACTTGCTCCCCCCATCATCAGCAACGGCTACGATTTCAACAACACGCAGTATCGCCAGCACCAGACACCCACGTTTTATATACATTAGCGTTGAATTCAGTTATCATTTATATTTTTCATTTTTCATTTTCTTTAATGAAGGATCAATATTTCATATTTAAGTGTTTTATATTTTATACTTTCTAAATAATAAAGTGTTTATGTTTGTCAGTTTTTATTCATTTTCTATTCACTAATTTTCCTGAGGAGGAGCCAGCCTTAGTAATACTGACTGAAGTTGTTACATGGCTGAGTAAGCCTTCACAAGTGGCGACCTTGCCAGGATCAACTCTACTGAATCAAGATTCAACTCCATCTCGAATCTACCAATGGAACTTCAACGCTGCATACCACAGACGGTTACCACCAGCCATGAGTAATCATTCTATATGGTAGGACTACAGTACAGGTATTTAAAATATTTGGTGATTGTTATAGTCTCAATTTATTGTAAGTCAAGTCAAGGCAGGAATACTAGTTAATTCTGCCATCTATTTTTGTGTGAGCTTGAAACACTTTGGAGGATTAGACTCTAGGGACCCGAGATTTTCCAGTGACAATTTGTTTCATTGAGCTCTTTATTATATCAAGAGAACTGTCATAGGACACTCTTGATTTGTTGGTGAGAAGATTGGATGGTCAAGTGACCCCTTTCTACTTACTGTTTGCTCGGAGCCAGCATAGAACCCTTCGTTTTAATTAATACATATTGTTTAAATGAAGTAGGGATCGAGCCCTCTGGTTTATTTACAGTTTGAGTGGAGCAGGAATTGAATCCTCCGTTTTCTTTAATACCCGTTTCATTTCCCCTGATAGTTTAAGTTATTCTTGCAAGTATGGAGGAATACCAGTTTTGGATGAATGCTGGAAGTAAGTTAGGAATAACAGGGAAAAATTTAGAATCTTTCATTAGTGCTAAGATTCAGGAAAGACTTAAAAGAGAGAGAATTGAGAGAGAAGAGAGACAGAAAGGAAAAGAGAAGAAGGAAAGGAGAGAGAGAGAATCGAAAGAGAAGAGAAAAAGGAGAGAGAGAGAATTGAGAGAGAAATCCAAGAAAGACGGTTAGAAAGAGAAAGAGAAGACAAAAAGGAGAGTGATAGACTTGATCGTGAAGAAAGAGGTAGAGAACGTGAGGAACAGGCTAAAATACGTGAGGAACAGGCTAAAATAAGAGAATTTGAGGAAAGAGCAAAGGATAGAGAAGTTGAGGAAAAAGCTAGAGAACTTGAGTTAATAGAGAGAGAAAAGGATCGCGAGCTCGAAAAAGCTCGCCTTGAATTAGAGAATAAAAAGTTAACTCTTACACAACAACAATTAGAGGAAGGAGTAATTGAACATCATGCAGCTAGTGCACATATTCCAACACCTAATTTACCTCCCTTCAAAGAGGGGGAAGACATAACATCATACATTATCAGGTTTGAAAATACCACTACCCTCTGTGAATGGCCTGCTGACACCTGGGCTACCAGGTTAGGAATGTTATTTTCTGGTACAGCCTTGAATATCTATGCAACTTTGTCGCAGCATATCATATGTAATTATAACCTACTGAAGAAGGCAATCCTTAAAGCATATCAAAAAACCACTAATTCTTAAAGGAAACATTTCAATTATGCCACCTTACAGCCTGGCCAGAACTTTCAGCAGTTACAGGTAACACTCTTTCGTTTGTTCGACTTTTGGATAGAGAGTTCAGGAATTGATCGCAGTTATGAATCTCTTAGAGACTTCATGGTTGCTGACCAGTTCCTGACAGCTCTTCCCCATCAGATACGAACATTCATCAGAGAACGTAATCTGATTAAAGCTGAGGAAGTTGCTGAGGCCGCTGACTTGTATGCTGAGGCTCACAATTCCTATAAAGACCTAAAGGGATCGAACCCTAAGGGCAAAGGTTCATCAGACCTTAAGAAATCAAAGCCTCTAGTGGAAAGTAAAATTATTTCTTTTATTCCTGTTTGTCATTTGTGTGGTGTTAAGGGACATAAACGTCCAGATTGTCCTTCTAAGGAGGTCCAAAAAGTTGGAAGATATTTTAAAGACTGTAATGACCAAGCACCCTTCTGTTCAGGAACAGTTAATGGACTTAATGTGTCTACCATTTTACGAGACACTGGATGCACATGTATAGTCATTTCTGATAAGCTGTTCCCTAACCTTAAAGAAACTCATTCCTCTGCTATACTTTCAGACTACTTGGGCCGTAGGGACACTTTTCCTACCATCCGTTGTTACATTAGGTCTAAAGGGTTCAAAGGTTGGTTTTGAAGCCGAAACTAGCCCCCCATCACTTCTTGCTCCGACTAATAGGTAATGAAAAGGGGCCATTTTCCTTCTGAATTGCCTTCCATCCCCAAAGGTGGACATAAGCTTTTCAGATCTTCCTGTAAAAATCAAAAGAACCCCCTCAAAAAGTTCAAAAAGACAATGTCCCGCGATTTTTCCATGGGGTTTTAAAAAACCCAAAGGGGATGCTACTCTCGAAAGCGAGGTAGTTAGGATCCCCTTTCACTTCTTAGATGAAAGGGAAGAATCCCTCCAAAACCAATAAATGTCTTGCCCAAGGGTTTCAGCCCCAAAGCCCGGCTTCTCCAACTACCCCCCTCTTTTTTTCCCCCTGACTTTAACCCTTTTAAAAAATATCGAAAACCCCCTTTGTTTTTTTTAAAACGAAATTTGGCCCTTCTTTTCAAATTGCCAAAATTTCCCCCCTAAAAAAAAATCAAGTTTATTCAAAGGAAAAACTTTTAATTTTAAATTTTTAAAAAATAAAAGGGGGGGAAAATTTGTAAAATTTCCCAGTATTCAAATTAAATTCAGATGAAAAGGGGGGACTATTCCATCTTATTTGTTCCAAGTCTTTTGCGAGAGACTGTTTTTAAAAGGGCCCTCATGCCCCGCCAGTCCCGGAATTTTGGGCACCCAAAAACCTTAAAAAAAATTGGGGAAAAACCTTTTTTTGGGCCCCAAAAAATGCGTCAGATATCACTACCAAATTGAAGATGTTTTTAAATTTTTCCCAAATTTTCCCCATCCTCCCGAGGTCCCCGGCGATTTCCCAAGGGTTTAAAAAGGCCAGTCTTTACGGTACCCTTTCGAAATAGTAAAAAATTGACATCTTTGGGGTCCTTTTCTCCACTTTTTTTCGGGGGGGAAAATAGATATCTTGATAAATTAACATTATTTGGGAATTAGGCTTCGAGTTTCCCCTTTAAAGGGGCATACCCTTAAAAAACCAAAACAACTACAAAAGGTGGCTAAAACCCCTTTTGTCCTTTTTTTTTTCTCCAAAGGGGGGCATCCCTAAAAAATTTTTGGGCCCTGACCTTTGGGACAAAATTTTCACATCTGACTTAATCAACACTATACCAACTTCGGGGAATAAAGCCCTCTTCCCCACACTCATCATCCCAGCTTGTAATGGAAGGATTGAGCGCCAGCATTCGATTCTCAAGTCCTTTTTAAAAAGGGAAACTTTGTCCCTTAAACCAAAGGAGTGGCATCGTTCCCTTTACCCTTTGGCTTTTTTTTGCCATGGGGGAAATTTTTCCCCGTGCCCTTTTTGGGGGTTTTTTTAAACCTTTTTGAACTTCTCTATGGTGGGACAGGCCAGGGGGCCCATTGCCCCATCCTTCTTTAAACTTAGGGGACAAAAGAGGAGGGAATGTTTGGGGGGTCCAGCCCTTTCTTAGCAGTTTTTCTCTTTGCCCTTAGACCCAAAAATTTGAGGAGAACTCGGGAACATATTTTTTCCAAAAAAACCTAAGCTTTTTAAATGGACCAGTAAAAAACCCTATTTTGTTTCCCAAAAAGGGCGGGAAAAGAAGTTTAAAGTAGGGGATGAATTTTTGTACTTTTGCCATAAAAGTCAAAAAAATTTTATTAGTAGGGGAAAGGGCCCCCACATAAAGAAAGAAAAAAATTTGTTAACTCCCCTTAATAACTTTGATTAGTTTTTCCAACGAACTTGAAAAAGACAACGAAAGTTTTTAAAGGGTGTGTGTAATTAAACCACCCCCTTTAACAAAAGGACTTTTGATGAAAAAACTCCATTCGGTGACTTTTTGCCCCACTCTTTCGAAACCAAACCCAAAAAATTTTAAATAAATTTTTTTGGGGAACCATAAGAGACATGAACTACTTCAATGTGTGAAAATTTAAATTTTCAGATTTTTTACTTTATATTCCCCGGTTTTTTCCTCCACGGTAGTCCATAAGATTGACTTAGTGGGGGACAACCTATTTAAACGAAAATTATACCCCCGTTCCCCCCTTTACCTTAGGGAGCATTTGACCGAGAGGGAGAAAATTATTAAAACAAAGATCATTGATCCTTTTAATTTTTCGGAAAAATTGCCACCAGTAGTCTTGGGGTTTAGAAGGAGGATAAATTTATATAACTTGCTATTGACTTCAGAGGCCCTTTAAAGCTATCACTCGGTGGGGAGGGTGAGCCTATCCCTTTAAAAGATACGATCTAAACAAATTTTTTTGGGCGCCCTTCCCCTTTTTTTTAAGGGTTGGGAAAATTTCGCAGGCATATCAACAAGTAATGTTAAAATCCCTTTTTCTAAGCATTCACCGCTTTTCCTAAAAAAAACACCAAGGACTATGGGAGTATTGAACTATGCCCTTTGGTTTTTGGGAACTGCCTGTTTCTACCAAAGGAGACTGATGAGAAAGGTCTTGGGAAAAATTTCCAAAAATTTTTTTAGTTTTTTTTTGATAACCCTTTAGTAATGACAAACCACGTGGGGCGGCATATCCAAACATTAAAAATCATTTTGCATAGGTTACCTCACAAGGGCCCCACTGCCCAACCGAAGAAATGCTTTCCCTTTTTGGGATTTTTCCCAAAATTAGTATTTTGGACTGAACCTTTTTTAATAACCCCCCTTGCAGCCTCTCCCCAGTAACATCAAAGCTTATTAGAAATTTTTTAAAATTTCCCCCAAAAAAAAAAACTTTAAAGGTGTAGCTTTTTGGTTCTGTAAATTTTTATGCACGGTTTATCCTGAACCTTTCTGATTTTTACCCGGCCTCTTATTTTGACTTCCCTTTAAAAAATCTGTGAAGGAAAACCCCTTTTAACTTTTGACATAGCTCGGGGGAAAAATTTTTTAAAGAAATTTTATCTTTTCGGGAAAAACCCTAAACTTAAGATTCCAGAATTAATAAAACATTTTGCTTAAGGAAAATGATTCCTCCAATACTGGTTAGGTGCGGTGGGTTTCTACAAATTAAACCCGGGTGGTACCCCTTTCCCTTTAGCTTTTAAGCCGGAAAAATCCTTCCCTCAGAAAAAGAGATAAACCCCCCAATAGAAAAGGAAAGTTTACCCTTTTGTGGGGGGAATTTCCCAACTTAAATTTTTTTTTTGCTGGGAAAAGAATTTTTATTTTAAAAATGACCACAAAACCCTTTTATTACCCAGAAAAATTTTTTAAGGGGAAACCCAAAAGGTTTGCCTTTGAGGTGGACATTGGGACTCCAGGCCCTTTTAAAATTCCATATTTTTGTATACAAAAGGTTTTTAACCCAAATTTTTTTTTCTCTGACTGGTTTAAATCCCTGACCCCGTCAAATAGAAATTTTGTTGCCCTTTCACGACTTCCCCCATGTTAGAACTTTTTTTCCCCGCGTATTTTTTCTAAATCCTTGACTAAAAAACTATAAGTTTTGGGATGGGGGATTGTGAGGGAAAAATTCAATAGTTTGGAGTAGCCCAAAATAGTAACAATATTTCATTGCCGGCTACTTGTTAAGGGAGGGAAAATCCAGTCGGCTATCCCCCCCCCCTTTTTTCCCCCTCCCCGAAAGTGATAGTTTGCTTGCCGGCTACTTGTTAAGGTTTAAGGAAAATCCCCAGCTCCCCCACTATTCCCCCCTTTTTTCCCACCACCCCAAAGGATAGTTTTATTTTCCGGCCCGCTTGTTAAGAAAAGGGTCAGGCTAGCCCGCTATCCCTTCCCCTCCTTCTTCCCCCCTCAAAAGGGGGAGGTGGGGCTCCGGTCCCCAAAAAGTAATCAAATAGACTCAAAAGCTCCCACACTACTCCTTTGGGTGGGCAGAGAGGGTCAAACCCGCCAATCAACAGTAGTTAGGGTTTGTTTAATTGTTTATTATGCCCCCCCATACCCCTCCTGTGGGCGGTAAATCAAAAAATTACAAAAGGTACAAAATTGGCCAGGGGGCTGGGGCCCCAAAGTTATTTATTTGCTGAGGGGAAGGTTTCAGAGGCAATGAATTCACAATTTTTTCAAAAGGGAATGAAAATCACCAAATTTTCAAAGGTAAGAACTCCAGGTAGGTCTAGTCACAACATTACAAGTTTTTCCCAAAAGGGGGTTTACAGATTTCAGGGTACACAATTTGGGGCCAGGGGGCCGGGCTCCAAAGTTTTGATGGCCTGAATAGGTACAAGGTAAAGAACTTTACAAGTTACAAAGGTAAAAATCACAAGTTACAAAAGGGAAAAGAAAAAAATGTAAGAATGGTTTTCTTACGTTTTTTTCATGGCTGCAATCCCTGAAAAAAATTTTAGAGAAAAGAGCAATTTCCCCACTTTCCCCACCCGGGGCACAACTGTAAATGAAGGGTTTTTGGGTGCAAATGGGTTGGGTTTTGAGGGCTCTCTCTCTCTCACACACACAAAACCCCCACACACACACACATACAAATTCATACACACACACACATAAACACACACACACACACACACACACAAACTCATACACACACGCACACACACTCATACTCACACACACTCATACACACACTCACACTCATACACACACACACTCATACTCACACAACAACACACACACACACACACACACACACACACACACACACACACATGCACACATGTGGTAATGCTTTATTTACAGCTAGCAAAGTCAGGGTATTTCTCAGAATGGTCTGTAATATACCACTGTGGATAAAATACTTAGCCATTTCTTGAACACTTCTGAGTGAGTTGTTTCTAAATTCATTAATTTTATCGCACTCCAGTACAAAATGACGCAGGGTGTGACAATAATCCATCGGGGGCAAATTTTCATTTCGTTTGGTCTACATGTGGTGGGGATTTAACCTGCCAAAGATACTTGAAACCCACCCGGAGCCGGGGGTATGACATCCAAGAGTCTGCTTATTTTGTTGGATGACATAGACATGGGGCTCCTCCTGCATGATAGAATGATGATAGATGGATCACGGGTTTCATCTCCCTAGCCAAAAATCCATAAAATTCAGCGAAGTTTTTTTCGTTTTATTGTTCTCAAATCTACCTGACAACCCAAGATTGTAATTCCCCTTTTGAAAGCATACAGCTTACCCAATTTTATCATCCTACATGCTCAAAAGCCATGTGAGATGTCCACACATGTGCACTCTGACTCCACTTCCACAATCCTACCAACTGTGTCTGGCTTCTGCACAAAAATTGAAGGAGAGGGACTAACATCCGAGACTTCCCCTTTTTGGGATTTAAACCTGTGCCCCTGTATGAAATTGAGGGGCGAAACCCCCTCATCTTTGCAGTGGAAAAAACCCTGCTTTCCGCTTTGGGATAGAATACTCAAGGCTATATGGAAAAACTAGCCAGTTGAAACCCAACACTGCGACTCCCCGCCCCCATCATCAGCAACGGCTACGTTTTCCAACAACCACGTGTCACCAACAACCAGACACCCACTTTTTAAATGCTTTACGTTGAATTCAGTTATCATTTATATTTTTTTTTTTCATTTTTTTAAGTAGGATCAATTTTTCATTTTTAAGTGTTTATATTTTATACTTTCTAAATAATAAAGTGTTTAGCTGCAGTTTTATTTTTTCTATAAATTAATTTTCCCGAGGAGGAGCAGCCTTAGTAATACTGACTGAATTTTTTCAGGGGTGATAACCCTTTACAAAAATTTACAATATTTTTGAAAAAATATAATTTGTAATACATTACAATCACACCTTAGTATAGTTTTTTTATGTTTTAATTGTTTAGTACATTTATATTGTATAGAATCAGCCCCGAGTCATACTGCTACAGTCATTAATGGGTTTAAGTTTGCTCTATGTTGTACATCCCTGCATTACCTACCGAGTTGTCAAAATGTTACTTGTGCAGTCCATGCGTAGATCCGCATTTTAAGATATGCTTTCCCCCTACTTGTGACGCCACGAGACCCCCCCCATGTACAGCCAGCTACAGGTCTCTCTCTCTTCCCCACTAGGGTAGACTGGACAAAGCAAAGGCCTTTTTCAAGACTCTCATAATTTAAATTATACACCTCCAAGGGGTCTTGCCTGGTGGTTAACGCTCTGCTTCGCACGGTGAGGGGCCCGGGTTTGATTTCCCCGCCAGAAGAAACATTGGACGTGTTTTTTTTCCACCTGTTGTCTATGTTCCCCATCTAAAATGGGGACCTGGGGGTTAGTCGACTGGTGTGGGGCGCATCCTGGACACTGACCAAGGAGGCCTGGTCACAGACCCGGGTGCGGGGGCGTTGACCCCCGGAAAATCTCTCCAGATAAACTCCAGAAGACATCCCAAGGGGTGTATTTTCTTATGCCTATCTCCTGACAATCCCACGATATAGTGTGTGTGTGTGTTTCACGTGTGCGTGTCGTGAGTA
>NC_069498.1:1691530-1716530 GCF_026875155.1 Cherax quadricarinatus
GTGTGTGTTATGTGAGTGTGTGGGTTGTGTGTGTGTGTGGTACTCACCATTTTGTACTCACCTATTTGGGGTTGCAGGGGTCGATTCACCCCCCTCCGGGCCTCGCCTCTTTACTGTTTGCTACTAGGCCTCTCCCCCCCTCTCCTGGTTTTATAAAACCTCGTCTTTAAACTTTGTATGGTTCCTTCCTCCTTCACGTCGCTTTCTAGGCTTTTCCCGTTTTTCCTGACAACCTGTGACTGAAAAATACTTCAAATACCTTTTTGACTCACAGGAGTTTAAACTTCCAATTGTGACCATTGTTTCTGGCCCACCTCGGGAACTCCTGCTTTTTTCCACCTAGTCCACCTCGCATATTTTATAGTCTTTATCATGTCTCCCTTGCCCCCTCCTTCCTCCATTGTCGTCCCCCCCCGAGCCCCTTTAACCTTTCTTCATAGGTCAATCCCCATAGCTGTTGGAAAAAAGGTCAGTTGCAAACCTTTGCAATTTCTCTAATTTTTTGACGTGCTTACCAAATGTGGCCCCAACGGGGCTGCTACTGCAGTATGAGCCTGATGTATATGGGACAAGTCTTGAACGATTCCTTTCTGAGGTATCAAAGGGTTTTCTAGATTTGCCAGACGACCGATGCTGCAACATTATCTTTTGATGGTGCCTCGGGAGATGTATTTCGGTATTAAACTCACCCCAAGTCTTTTTCCTTGAGTGAGGTTGCAGTTTTTGGCCATTAGACTATACCTGTCTGGGGTCTTCTTTGCCCTTCCCGATCTTAAAGACTTTGAAATTTGGGGGGGTTAAATTCAAGGGGGGGCAGTTGCTGGCCCAAGGTTTGTAGTCTGTCCGGGTCTTTTTTGTGTCCTCCCTGTCCTCGAACCGATTAAATTTCTTCTAAATTACCTTTATATCATCTAAAACAGGGACACTTCGATCTACCCTTTCCCTTTTTTCCCCTTTCAAATCCCAAAAAACAGCACGGCATAGGGCTAACCCCCTGGGGAAACCCCCCGCCGCCACAGCGCCCATCTGACACCTCTCCGTCCCAGATTCGTTGTTTGCCCCCCAAATGTCAGATATTCTCTGAACCATCAGAGCCTTTCCTGTTATAGGGGGCCTATCGCCCTAGTTTTTTCCACTAACCTCTTGTGGGGGAACGCGCCCCAAGAAAATCATCTTACTTCTGTTACCTTGTCTTTAAACTCCAATAGGTTTTTGTGACCCAGGTTTTTTCTTCCCTCTTAAAACCAGCGGTTTTTCGTTTATAAGTTGTGTTTTTCAGGTCCCTGCAACCACTCTCCCCTACTGATGTCTTCTCCATGATTTGCATAAAACAAAAGTCTTCCCTCTCACGAAAACACAGCACTGCTGAAAGTTTGAACCCAATCAGAATAACCCTTTCCCTATGCTTTGAACACCCTTTTATGGCCATTTCATACACGTTAAACGGGATAAGCGCTGCGCATCTCAAATTATAAAAATTGGTTATAAATAAAACCTTTTTTTAAAAAAGGGTGGACCGGTAAGCCAGGGGAAAGGGCTTCGTCAGATAACCAAAAGCTCCAACGGGGGTCACACGACTAAGACTCGGTCAGGAAACACTTTTCGTTTTCCTGACAAACATTACCTAAAAAGAACATAAGAAAGAAGGGAAAACTAGCAGGCCACTACTCATGCAAAGCAGGTCCATGTTACCCCCCCGGCTTAGCCCAATACCCACTATCAAAGGGCACTTCCACTTAAGGAAGGGGGCACGACACAACAATACACAACTATCAGGTCCAACCACACCCCACCTACACACACTCAGTATTTACTAACCTATTTTTAAAAATACCAACTTTTACTTGAATAACTGTATCGTGATTTGTTCCCTAAACCACAACTCTATTACCAAACCAGTGCTTTCCTATATCCTTCCTGAAAACTGAATTTTCAAAATTAAACCATTGCACGATCTTCTTGGGTGGGAAAAATTTTAGCACAACCCCCCCCCCTCCCCCCCCCAAAAATTCCTTTTTTTTCCCCAAAATTTTTCACCTCTCAAATCCCCCACCCCAACCCCCCCTTCCCCAGAAAACCCAACCCGGGCCCTCCGCAAAACCCAAAAAAACAACAAAGGGGAAAGTCATCCCCGACTTTTCCCAGGAAATCCACGAAACGGTGACCAAACGGGAGCAATCAAATAGGGGCCTCCAAAAATTTTGGTTTAAAACAACCTGAATTCATTTTATCTTTTAAATGAAGGCCAAAGTTTCTTTTCTTTAATTGCTCCTTGTACTTTGGGTTTTTTTAGATTTAAATTAAAACCGAAAGTTCAAATCCCTTTTTTCCCCCAATAAAATTAAGACCTTCATTATTTTAATTTTTTTGGCAAGGATTTTCCTTCAACATTTTTAAACTTTGCTTTTTTTAAAAATTAAAATGCCCTCCACTTCTAAACCCCTTGCATCAGTTATTAAATCATTTTTGGAGTGCTTTTTTCCCATTAGAAGAATTGGAAAAAGGCCATTTTGGTGTCATTTTAAAACTCTGGAGTTTGTGTTATTAAAAGTTTTGAGGCCATATTTTTGGAAAATTTAAGGGGGGGAGGCCCCCCCTTTTTGGGGGGCTTTTCTTTGGGTTAGTAGGTCTAACGGGAACGAGGGGCCCAGGGCTGGGGGCGTAGCGCTCACAACATCCCCCGTACGCAAAACAAACATCCCCGAACCTACAAAAGGGGGGCGTGTTGTAAAACATATGATGGACATATACTTTAATAACATAACATATACAGGGGAAAAAGCAACTGCTGACACTCAGTCATGTTATGTATGTCGTCTCGACTACAATACTATCTAAAAAGGCTAAAACAGGCAGGTAGCTCTGGGCTGATTCTATAAAAATAGCAAAGAAAATTTAAAACTAGAACTGATGAGGGAATCATAAATGTTAACGAATGGTGTTCACTTAATGCATTACAAATTATAAGTACAAAACAGGGTTGAGAAAGGTTTACCAAGCTAAGGTTAGATAAATATGGGAGTACTTAGCCTGATAAGACAGCTCATCCGTCCACACAGCCGCCCTTGCAGATGAGGTCTTGAGAAGCTGTCATATCCACTTCTTAACGGGCTGTAAAAGATTATATTATGTAAATAATAAATTACCCCTGGGGGTTTTAGTCAGCATATTTCATTCACTGATGGCTGCCCGTACGTACTTGTGTGGACTCAAAAATCCGCACCTCACTGCCGACTACAAGAAATTCAAAAACCCACCTGCCTTGTAGCGTGAGCTATGGTGTTCTTTACACCCTCGACAGATATCGGGGGACTTGATAGAAGCTGAAGTGTCCTTTGATTCCACTTTTCCATAGTCTAGGAATACGCACTTTGTACACTATGTTCCAAAAGGGTTTTTGTCTTTATTGTTCACAATCTTATCACTGAAGAAGCTGGTCACACCTTCTCTGTAAGTGTTTATTGTGTTTTGTGAGACACTTTGTTCACACTAATGCACAGATCATGTTCTTTGTTGGTTATCCTGGCGTCAGTGTGACTCTTAGTAGAGTCAAAAGTAATCTGACCTCACAGCGTCCAAACGCCACTCCAATGCCCTTCGAACATAAAGGAAAGTAGAGAGAATGACACAATAAGCTGAAAGGGGAGAAAATGCTTAACCCATTCTGCATAAGCAAAGAAAAAAAATAAAGTCACACTGTAGAGCAAGGAAAACTCACATGAGAAAAAAAATTACTCAACTGGATAAGCAACACTTGAAAATCAAGAAAAAAATTTTACTTTACTCAAATTAAATTTACTCAAATTTACTTTAATTTGAGTTAATGATCCCAGTGAGTTGTCTTTACTCCTATTCAATAAAGAAATTCAACAAGAAAGGATAAATCAAGCAAAAAATAAAAAAAATGGAATCAATAAATCTCGTGCAAAATGAAAATGGACTGGGAAAAGCAATTCACTAAGGAAAAATAAAATGACACACAAAGAATAAAAATATGCACAAAACAAGAAATATAAAACTGAAATCACAAAATAAATTTCACCGAAATAAACTGTAGCAATATTGCAACTAACAGTTACTAATCAAAAAGTACTGCACAACACAACACTACATAAAAAATTCTGAAAGAAAAATTTAATGGCAGCACAATATTTACACAAGAATAATTGCAATGAGGCAATACTGCAGTAATAAAAAAATGCACACACAAGAAAAGGGAGTTTACAAAAACAACAAAAATTATAAAGGGAATGAACAATTGAACACTTTAATTTTAACTGCAGCTTAAGCAACACGACCAAACAAAAAAAATGATTTCTTTAAAAAAAAGGGTAAAAATGCATTTAGAGTAAATTTGTTAGAAATAAAAAAAAATAATAAAGACAAAAATCAAAAAAAAGGGTTAACGCTCACTATAAGGCAGAAACACAAACACATCATAAATGCCAATACTATGAAATTTTTCTTGAAATAAAGTTTGGGGGTGAAAAAATTGGAAATAATTGTCTTGCTTCAAAAAAAAAATGGACTATTGCTGGGGAGATAAGAAAAGTTAGACACGGCAAATGAAAAAAATTAACACAAAAGCTAAACACACAAAAAAGGGCAAAAAATGAAAAAAAAAAGTCAGCAAACAGAAATGCTGGGAAAAAACAAAATACTGAACAACATGATTTGTGATGCAGAAATAGAAAACCCGTTACTGATAACTTCACTGTAAAATTACTAGGCAAGGAACACAGTACTGGAACAAAAAATAATTTGAAGTGAAAACACAAGTTTATAACTTATATATTGCACCAACAGGGAAAAATGGAAAAGACTTACTTCACGAAATAAAAAAAAAAAAAGGGACACAACACAACAAAAAAAAATAAACACGAAAATTTAAACCTAAAAAAAAAAAATTTTATGCAAACAGAATGTAATGGACACGAGTGAAAATCAAGAGTACAGAATAACCGAAAAGCCGAAAAAATTGTCCAACACTCGCAAATGTCTCTATAAAAATTTATCATGTAGCGACGTTGGTGAGAAAGAAGTGTGGGAGGTGGAGGAAGGGGTTGAGCTGGCGCGCACTCCGACTCTCAAAAACTTTAAAATTTTTCTTAAAACGACGAAGCCAGCGGGGCTTTTAGTCGGGGCCGGACGAAGCAACAATCTTTCGCTTACCCCTATTTGGTCCGTAAAAAAATGCTAGGAACCCCTTTCAAGGGAAAAAAAAAAAAAACCCGTGCTAAGGGGGAGTGAGGCATGCGGGGGAACACCGGGGTGGTGCTAGGTCTCTGGGATGGGGGTAAGTGGCGTAAGCCCCTCTTGGGGGCACCCGCACTGGGCAAAAATGTTCTAAGCCACTGGGTTAAAAACCCAAAAATACAACGACACCAATGGATGGAAAAAAACTCAAACAGTTTGAACTGGAAGCAGATAGCGACGGTGAAGGCTGGAACTCACGTGGCTTGCTTGAGTACTGGGTTAGTCACCTGGGTTAGTTAGCTGGCTGGCTTGGCTAGCTTAACCCGTCACACAGACTGGCTTGAGAACTTGTAACGATGAGCACAGCAGGGGTGGAAAGCTGGCTAGAAGGCAAGGCTGGTACTTAAGACAGGCTGAATGGTATGGGGCTGACTCCCCCCCACAGACTGGCTTGGTGGCTTGGTTTAATTTGCAAACCCGGGTCAACCCCTCGGAAGTAATGCAAATAAGCAGAGAAGACACAAGGACTGACCGGTAAGCAGGAAGCAAACAGGCTGGTGGATGCTTGCTTGGGGTAGCTGGCTGGGCCTGCTATCGACACAAAATGTCCGTCGTGCTGATAGAAAGAAATCTCCGTACATCTACGTAATTAACAGTTTTACGCTCACACCATTTGTTGAGAAGGGGTTCGTGGAGATTTGATGGTTGGAGCTAAACACACTTGTTGGATGGTAACACATATATTGGCAGAATGTCAAGGGGAAGGCCCAGCCTGCCTGTTGCTGCTTGGTAGGTCTAACGGGAACTGAGGCCTAGGGCCGGGAGCGTAGCGCTCACATCGGCATCACGGACGTCATACAAACTAGTCACTGAGCCTAGCAAAGTGGTCGTGTATGTAAAACATATGGATGGTACTATGATACTCAGATAACATATACATATACAGGGGATCAGCAACTATGCTGACATCATCAGCAAATTTGCTTATGTCGCTATTTATTCCCTCATCTATGTCGTTTATGTAAATTGTGAACAATAAGGGGCCCAACACTGACCCCTGAGGAACACCGCTTGTGACGTGCCCCCATTCTGATTTCTCCCCATTTATGCAAACTCTCTGCTGCCTGTTTGTCAACCATGCCTATACCCAGGAAATAATTTCTCCTCCTATTCCGTGTACCTTAAGTTTCCTCAATAGCCTCTGATGTGGAACTCTATTGAAATCCTTACTGAAGTCCATATGCACAATATCATATTCATTACAATGATCTACATCCTCAAAAAAATAGTAAAATCGTAAGACAGGAACGCCCCTTTGTAAAACCGTGTTGAGATTCATTAAATAAATTTTTATCCATCAAGAGAAGTTTAAACATTTATGCAACATAGGGAAAATCTTTATTCGGAAACTTTTCGCTATCAGTGGCTTCATCATCCAATAAAAATAAAAAGGGCAAAGGGAGGGGAGGATTTTTGAGGTAACAGCCCCTCAGCCGGGGGTCGATGTGTTTCAGTCCATCAATCTATAGAATTACAGCAAGGGCCGTAGACGGCTTATAAACTGTATGGGTGGGGTGAAGCAGGAGGAGGGGGGGTCATATGGTACCATCCATTGTTACAAAAATTTCTTCAACATTTGCCCAACCTTTTTGACGAAGACCTACTTCGACTAGGGGATGGTACCACTATGACCCCCCGCCCCTCCGCTTCACCCACCTCACTACAGTATAAAACCACTCTACGGCTCTATTCTGTACATTCTAAAAATTTGATGGACTAACACACGCCCCCGGCTGAGGACGATTACCCAAACCCCTCCTCTCCTTACCCTTTCTACTTTATATGGACTGAAAACCACGTGTGGCGAAACGTTTCCTGAATAAAGATTCCCATATGTTGCATAAGTGTCTCAACTAAATTTGTCGTTTTTAAAACCCTTCATCACCCCTATAAAGATGCAAGAATTGCTTCGGCAGTTTTTGACTCCAAAAATTTTCCCACATGGGGAAGGCTTTTTGGTTATATATGGAAGCTAAGACGTGTCCCTCCGAAAAGCAGCCAAAAAATTTCTCTTAAAACCCACCATCACAGAGCCACACGACTGCTACTGCACAAACAAATGGGAAATTTAGCTTACTGAATTTTATTTTTTTCACATATATTGTTAACTATATAAAAAAGAATATATTAATAAATAAATATATATATATAATAATATATAAATATAATATATTATATATAATATAATATTATATGTATATATATTATATATATATATATATATATATAAATAAAATTTATATATAATATATATATATATATATATATAATATATATAAAATAAAAAAAAATATGGGAAGTACCCCCTCTATAGCGGAAAGGGGGCCCCCTCATCCTCAGAGAAGACAAAAAAAACGTCCTCGAGAAAACTCAATTTTCCCCCCCCGGACTGTTTGAATATTTTTTTTCTCCTCCCCCCCTATATATTTTTTTATTCATGTAACTTTTATTAAATAAAAAAAATACTTTACAAAAAAAACAAAAACAAAATACAATGGCACAAGTATCAAAGATATGAATTTCCCCACTCCTCCGACGGGACGTGACCCCAAGTATCAGCAACTTTCCCCCCTCTGGAGGGCACGCTGAGGCGCAAGAACTGAAAGTGGCTGCCCTTTGGGGTCCCTGGTGGTGTCGAATCTGGAACCCAATTCTTTAAGGAAACTGTGGTTTTTTTCCCCATATCCCAAGGTCTCTGACCCCACGGGGACAAATTGATACTGTTGGCAATCCCCCTGTACTTGCTGATCTTGTACTCCTCCCTGTGCAGCAGCTCCTCCCTGTCCCCAAACCCTGTGAGGGATATAGTGTCAGCCGGGTTGGCACACAGGTATAGCCCATCTAAGAGCTTGCCATTCTTTCCAAGGATAATGGTGATCCCGTCGGGGCTTTTTGCTGGGTTGGGGGTATTTTTTGCTGCAAGTGACGTGGCTCCCTCTGGGCAGGGCACCCAGCTGTAGCAAGGGTTCTCTTAATGATGTCTTTTGACCTCATTGTGTTTTGCATCAGCCCTTGGTTTTGGAACTTAAGACCATTAACCATTGGTCTGCTTGCACTTCGCCGCAAATACCATATTTTCTGTTGTTTGGGCGCAAGGCGCAAGCCACGCGATAAACGGAGGGTCTTAGGGTCAGTCGGTTCCCCTTTCCCGATATGGGAACTGTTGGGGGAAGCCCGGGAGTGAGTGCACTCACGCCTTGAGACGGGCAATCTCCTACTGATTTTGCACCCCTGAGCATGTTGGAAAGACCTTTTCACAATTGGGCTACCCAGTTGACTTTTGTGAGCCATGCTGCACTGGGGTTTTGCTGGGAGACAAGAGCCCTCCCATTCGGTGAGGGCCGGCATAGCAGGGTCTTCTATTCCTGCGAGCCCACTGGGGGTGTCGGGAAAAATTTGGGGTCTTACAACTCTTTTTGATCAAGGAAGGGAAGGAAAGCGTAAGCAATCTGGGGGGGATCTGCAAACCCAACCCTCCAAGCCTGACCGGAAGTAGCTTGCAAACCCTGCCCACGTCAAGGGAAAGATTCAATCACTCCTACGGGCCTTCAGGAGAGAGCATTTTCCTTTGATTTTGGGACGCAAAGGGCTGGGGACACCAGAAAATATAAGTTTGGGGGGTTGACAGGCACCTGGGAGTAGGTGAAGGCATCGTGTGGTCCCAAAGCTTTCATCCTCTTTCCATCGTCTGGGGTCTAACTTTTTTTCCTAGGATCAATCGATGGCATTGGACCCAAAAGGGCACCGGGAGTGCTATTGGGTGGACAATGGCTCGTGCCCGGGGAAAACGGGACTAATATTTTGGGTCATCTGTTGATTTAAAAACTATTTTACATTTGTGGGGTTAAAGGGAAAACCCAGGTTTTTTTCCATGATTTAATTTTACTGATGTCCCCCCCAGGGGAGATTCGTTGTGCCGCTAGGTACCGTCGTCAGGGAAAAGATTTGAGCTCGCTGGAGAGTGCCTCCGTGACTTCCTTGATGACCAAACAAAATGAAAGGGGGCGAAGGGCCCCCTGTTCACGCCCTCACAAGGTCAAAATTTTATGGTCCCCAAAAAAATAGTTTGGAAGTCACACTAAACACATTTTATGAAGGGATAAAGGGGAAGGAAGTTTCTAAAACTGCTTGGAGACGCATCCCTTTGCGAGTTTAAAACATTGGCAAAGTCCAATTTGACCAAGGGCTTTTTCTAGGGCCCTGCTTTGTATATACTCGTGCTGCGTGGGGAGCTGCTTCACAGCCCTGTTAACCCGAAAACCCACGAGTTGGGTTTCAGCATTGGGGCCCGCCTCTTGACTCACCCTTTTACTGCGCCTTGGGGGACTAGGCCCAAGGGGTTACCCACTGCAATGGGCCCGATTCCCCATCCTTTTTCCGGGGGGCACACAATGAGGCACCAAAAAAAAGGGGCTGATGGCCTCTGGGGACACCGCCAGCCAGGGACAGGTTGGAAAATTTGGTGATTCAGACGCAGCCCTCAAACCTCACCAAGGCTGGATTGAGTATTTTTTTAAGTGTGAGGCCCCAAACCGGGGAAACCCCTGCGAAAACCCGTGGAAATGACATAGCACTTTATACACAACATCCGTAAGGTTTAAATTTTTTCGCCTGCTGAATTCAGGAGGTCAAAGTTGGTACTGGGGGCCCCGGTGGGTTTTGTCCTTCAAGCTTGCGCCGTGCGCCCTCCTTGGGGGCGAGGGATCCCACTGGTTATAAGTCTCAAAGCTCCAATAGTATTTCCCTCTTTTATTTTTTTTCTAATTTGGGCTCTGATTTTGAGTGTCGGGTGCCTGTTTTTGGGATTTGCCCGGCGGGGGGTTTCGCCCAAGGGGGAGAAAGACGAGTTGTCATCCCTTGGGAATGCTTTATTGCCCTAATAACGTGTTGCAGTGACTTTTCCCTCCTGGGGGGACAGCCAAACAGGCTTGCCAAAAAGCACAATTGTGCCCAAACGTTTTTTGAAGGAGCATCGTTGACTTTCTTCAGAAGTCTGAATTGCTAGCAGCTTGAGGGCGAGCGCTTTGGGATTTTTTCAGAGCCTGGTGGGGTTTTTTTGATTGCGATTTGAGGGCCTCTGTAGAGGTGAATCCGGGAGCTGTCAGCCCCTTCTGCTGGGGGAGGCTGTTTGGGTTTTTCTCATTTTTAGCTCTCCCGGAGCCTAGACTCTATTGTGTGCGCGGGGTTGCCAGAGTGGGGTTGATGCACATTCCCCGTGGCACCCCGGCAGGCCTCGTGAACGACACCTTTGGGGTCGCGGAAGATTCCTGAACCCCGACTACTTGTAAAAACATATAAATATATAATATATATAAAATATATAAATATATATAATAATATATATATAAATATAAATATAATATGTCGTGCCGAATAGGGAAACTTGTCATCTTGGGTTAAATAGCAACGCCATCTTGCCCTATAGGCAAGCAAAATTTAGATGCAAAAATTTCGCCAAAAACTTCGAACCTAAGAAAAAAAATATTTGATTTGCTTGTTTAGTACTAAATTTTTTGTAAACGTATTTAAAATATTTTTGTTGGGGTTTGGCAAAAAATTGCTGTTTTTTAAAAAGGTTAGGGAAGTTTTTTTAAGATTCTTTTGGGCAAAAATTAAAAATTTTTTCATTAACAAATTAAAAAAAAAAAAACTTTAAACATAAAAAAAATTTTCGAAAGGACTTAAATTTTTAAAAAGTTTTGGCTAAATTACCATTTTTTTCATATTGGCACGACATAATATATAACAACTTGGGGACTGCCAAAGGGGTCGCACCCTCTGTTTGGCCCGCCTCAGGCGACGAAAAAAGTGAAACCCTCAGTCCCGGGGGCCACACAATTCTAAGAAAGCGCACCAGCCCAAACTAGATGTTGTACCCGCATCCGAGAAAAACGGGGGGTGTGGATGACTCTGACTAATTTCATTTTACTCCCTGTCTGGTGTATTAGCACAACGAACAGTATTTATATATGTAACCGCACAGTAGTGATCCCTATTTAGTGTTGCGTAAACTGAAATTAGTTCACAGAGCCTCAAAAAATTTTGTTAGTACTCCCTTAAATAATACTTTCCCAAAGGCCTTTATCCCACTCATGAAGACTGGCAAAATCAACGGACTCTTAATTAAAAACATTTGTAGTGAAGTAGCGTTTTTTGTCTTTTAAACAATTTTAAAACTTATTCGTTGTCATTTTTCAATGTAGAACTTTTATCTTCAAAATGGAGATTTTAATGTTGTGACAGTTGAACCAACTCTTAGTAGTTTGAAGCAAAAAAATAAGTTTTTTTTAATTTATGAACTACAAAGGGTTTCCCTCCCGGGTTTATAGCACAAAAATAAAATTACTTTAAAAATTTAATTAATTTTGTTCTCGCAAATTGTTCATCAGAATAAAAAACCTGAATTATTTTTTGCCCCGATAATAGGATGTTTTTTCATTCCCATTTTCCACATTTTAATAATATAATAAAAACTTTTTTTAAAACTTTAGAAAAAAAATTCAAATTTTTAAAATTTTTTTATCCAAAACTCTCAAATGTTTATATTTTAAACAAGACACAATGTGATACTTAAATTTTATTTTAATGAATTATTGCTTGATTTAATTCGTGTTTACGTGTGAACAAGACTTTCAACATCAAACACTGACATTTAACAATTTATTAGAAATTTTAACAAATTTACTGAGTTTTAATTTTAAGTGTGGACGAACTTTTAATATTTTCATATAAAAAGCTAGTCTTATATCATAGCCCAAAACTCTATTTTTTCCTAAAAATTAAATTTTAAAATGAAAGTATGTGTAAAATGTGGTCCCAGTCGCTTTCATCCCCGGACCATCATGTAGCCCATCATGTAGGCCCTCTGTAGACATCATTTAGCCCCCAGTAGGCCCATCATGTGGGGCCCATCCCTTGGGGGCCCCAAACATATAGGCCCCTATGTAGGACCATCATGTAGCCCATCATGTGGGCCCCCATCATGTAAACCATCAGAGGCCCATAAAATGTAGGCCCCATGTAGCCCTCATGTAGACCATCATGTAGGCCCACATGTAGGACCATCAGTAGGCCCTCATGTAGGCCCACATGAAAACCCAAACTGTGGGCCCCATTTTTTAGGACCATCATGTAGCCCTCATTGGGGCCCTCATGAAGGCCCTCATGTAGGACCATCATGTGGACCTCATGTAGGCCCACATGTAGGCCCACATGTAGGACCATCATTGGACCTCTTTACCCCATCTTTAGGCCATCATGTAGGCCCATCATGTAGCCCATCATGAGGCCCATCATAGGACCATCATGAGGCCATCATGAGGACCATCAGTGGGCCCATCATGTAGGCCCATCATTTAGGCCCCCATCAGTGCCCATCTTTAGGCCCATCATGTGGGCCCACATGTGGGCCCATCAGTAGGACCACATGTGGCCCATAAAATGGGCCCACATGTAGGACCACAGTGGGGACCATCATGAGCCCACATGTAGCCCATATTAGGACCATCATGTGGACCATCATGTGGGACCATCAGTAGGCCCATCATGAGGACCATCAGAGGACCACATGGGGCCCATCTGTGGGCCCATCAGGGGAACCCATCATTGGGGCCCTCTGTAGGCCCATCATGTAACCATCAGTGGGCCCATCATGGGAGGCCATCATGTAGGCCCATCAGTGGGCCCCATCTGAGGCCCATCATGTAGGCCCACAGTAGGCCCATCATGTGGGACCAAAAAAGTAGGCCCATCATGTGGCCCATCATTAGGCCCATCATGTGGGGCCCATCATTAACCCACATGTAGGCCCATCATTTGGCCCACAGTAGGCCCATCATGTAGGCCCATATGAAACCCATCAGTAGGCCCAAAAAGTGGCCCCATCATTAGCCCATCTGAGGCCCTATGTAACCCATCATGTGGGCCCATCAGAGGCCCATCAGTAGGCCCCTCATGTGGGACCATCATGAGGCCCATCTGTAGGCCCATCATGTAACCCTAAAGTGGGGCCCATCATTGGGGCCCATCATGTGGGCCCCACAGTAGGCCCACATGTGGGGACCATCAGTGGGCCCACAGTAGGACCAATTGTGGCCCATCATGTAGACCATCTGTAGGCCCACATGTAGACCATCATGGGGCCCCATCATGTAGCCCATATTGGGACCATCTTGGGCCCCATCATTAGGCCCATCATGTGGGCCCATCAGTAGGCCCAATGTAGGCCCATCGTAGGCCCATCATTGGGGCCCATCATGTAGCCCCTCATGTAGGCCCATCATGTAGGACCATCTGTAGGCCCATCAGTAGGCCCTCATATAGGCCCCATCAGAGGCCCTCATGTAGGCCCCATCATGTGGGCCCACAAGTAGGCCCATCAGTAGGCCCATCATGTAGCCCATCATGTAGGCCCACATTTAGGCCCATCTGTGCCCTATTAGGCCCACAGTAGGACCTCATTTTGGGCCCATCATGTAGGCCATCATGGGGCCCAGGGCCCCTGACTGGCAGTAACACTCACAAAGAAGCACACTAAAAAGTTAAAAGACTCACAACTGACATACAAATGACAAATACTTTTTTCATAAAATGAACTCAATACCTAATTTTAATTAGGTCAATTCTGAGCCCCCCAAAAAAAAATTCTGACATTTTCTAAAAATTCTAACAAGTTCTTCGTTCACTATACTGGAGGGACTGAAGAAGAAAAAAAAATGTCCATGAAAATGGGAAGGGGATTAAAACTGAGTCACTTTCAAGCTGCTGCTGCTGACCTAAAAAATCAGGAAACCCTGAAGTTCCCTTATAATCGGTAGTAGATCAATAACTTTAGTATCTAACACGGGTTTAAAGAATCAAGGAATTCATTGAAAAAAAAATTTTTCTATTCGACTCCCAACTCTCAAAATCAAATATACCGCCAACAAAAATCCCGGGCCAACAAATATCCCGGGCCAAAACAAATATAAGACATGGGTACCAACAACTTCCATATTTTTTCCCCCTAAAAGCAGTGTTAGGGACAAAGAACCAAAAACCAATTTCTCAGAAACCATTTTTTGACAGGGTTTAAAATAATGTATTTCAATTAATTAGTACTAAATGTAACAGAAAAAAAAAAACCACTAACTGTGACTCTGTTATTGACTCAGTTTAATCCTCTGAAATTTGTTTATAAGGATTTTCACAGAATGTAAGTTGGCTTTGGGCAAATTCACATACTTCTAGATAAACATAACGGGCTCCACTTTCAATAAAAATGTCATATATACATTAAAAACAGACATATGATTTCATTTATTTCTTAAGTCCCCAAACCCCAGTTCAAGGGATCAATTTTTTGGGTCCTCATCCATGTCCTCTGAGACAAGAAAACAAGGAAGACTCATTTGGGGAAGACGTTCGGCACAAAATAAATTTGCAAAAAAAAATTTTCTATATGTATAACGCCAGAGAACATGCGCTTTTCCCCCAGTAAACATAAAATCACCGCGGCCTGCCGAGTTTTCTGACAGTGCGGTTTTTGGCTGGAAAAGTGAATTCACTTACACAAGAAGACCGATTTCATCAGCTGAAGAAATGCGTTAGTGACAGCCACACCACGTCCCTTTTGTCCGAATGATGTCATCCCAAACTCCGCAGCTCATCACCCTTAACTGTTTATTCGCTTTACATGCAATTCTTCCTCTTCCCTTTATAGGGGGTACCGGGTAAAGCCATACCAGTAATTTGGGGTTTGCCCCTGTCTCTGGTGTTCTTTATCCTTTATCCGGGAAACCTGCTCCATACCCGTCAAACACAGCAATTGCTCCCCCAAGTGCGCTTTAAAGCAGCACATACCTTGACTTTTTTTACCCGGGTTTCTCCCTCAGTTTGCGCATAAGCACCCCGTCAAGAACGTCTTTCATCTTCGGGATAGCATCTGATGTCGTTTTCACGTCATGGATCTTTTAAAATTTTCCATCGAAACTTAGGCTAGATAGGTTTGTGGGCCTTTCTCAAGATGTTTTCGTCCTTAAAAAAAAGGGGGGGGGGAGGTGAATATGGACTCAGCCGAACCTCAAAACCCTTTTGAAACTGATCTCCTAAACCTGGACACACAAGGAATTTTTTTGAACAGCAGAAGGATCAGAAAATTCATCAGGAGAAAACACTGACAAAAAAAGCGTTTTGACGGGGTTTTGGGCTTTGTCTTTCCCTCTTGAAACGGAAGGAAAAAAAATCATCGATAGGGGCAACCAAGGGATTTGTATGTTGCACACTTACGCTTTTTTTTGCCACCATTTTTCGATGCTGTTTCCCCAAATGGGGGGATCATTGGACAAATGATCTTGAAATCATTTTGTGCTGATTTTCGAAAGGTATGACTCTCATATATCTGGCATCGTTAATCTTTGTATTGTTCACTTTGTGTGTGAGATCATTGAACCCTCAAGTCATTTTTTGTTTCTCAAAATTAAGGGTTGACATTGGCAAAATTCTCTTTGTGTTTTTCGTCACCTTTTTCATGAGTCAACGCCTGTTTTCTTTATGATTTCATATTTTTCCTCATGAAAAAGATCGCAATTGGGCCCTCCCAAAAATTGTTTTTGCTGGGGCGACTAAATTTAAAGCTTTTTAAAGCTTCCTGTAGTTTCGGGGTGTTTGCCTCCATATCACTCATTTTTTGGGTTGCGGGAATAGAAATTTTTCGGGAAGGGGAGTTTCTGCTGCAGCAAATTTTGGAAAGGGCGTGGGAAACATGAAATGTTTAAAAAACCAAGAAACATGTGATCTGCTAGGCAGCACTCGTGCATTGCAAGCAATGAGGTATCCACCACAAATGACTAATTTTTGACAGAAACAAATTTTTACCTTTTTTTCTTCCCAAGTTCTTTACAAAACCTTGCGACTGTAGTGGATACTATAATTCTTTGAAGAGAAACACTTTTCAACAAAGGCGAATACATTTTTTTTTTTAAATTTCCCTCTACAGATTCCCCGCTTTAAATTTTAAACTAAAGCATTTTCACCTTCACCCACTTTTTTCAAAAATTGAAAATCTTCTTTCCCTCTGTCGATTCTTATTGTTCAAGCAATTCGAGAATTTTTGGAAACTATCAAGCTTTAAACTTTCCCCCCAAGTAATTTACCTGGGATGCAGCACTGATGAAAAATTTAGTTTTTCCGCGAATCTTTTGTCAAATGTTATTATTAAAGGGACATGGCGTCTGCGGGCCAGGATGCTGGGGAACTTAAACTGGGGGAAAAATGAAATTTTTTCACGGGGGAAAACATACGATCAGGGCAAATGCAGAATTGAGGACTGGCCAATGTGTATCCCCATGAATGAAAGGATCATTCGGCCCAAATTTGGAGCGGGTATCTGAAATGAAATTAAAAGTTTTTTAAAAGTTTACCCTCAGTCAATCTTGTATACCAGAAGCCATAAAATCTGCTTTTCAAAGAGTATGGTAACAAAATTACTCATATAACAATTTTTGGACACCTCAGCAATTTCTTCAGAAAAGGTTTTGCCTATTGACAAATTCATCGCTTCCTCACCGGGGTTAACACAGACACACATCCACCATGAAACGTCCCTGACCGTCGATGTAAAATATTAAAAATTAACATTGTAACCAGAAAACAACATTTAAAAGTCCATAAATTGTGTGTCCCCTCCACCAAATCTGGCATGCTGTGGCATTCTTTGAAAACGAGCACTCACCACATACGAGCATACTTTATGAAAATAAAAGTGCCAAGGGGAATTTTGGGTGATACATGATGCCTTACAATTTTAATTCAGTCAAAAAGGGGGTTGAAACCCTACCGTTTACTGATTTTTTTTTTTTTTTTTTTTTTTTTTTTTTTTTTTTTTTTTTTTTTTTTTTTTTTTTTTTTTTTTCACTGGGGTTTGTCCAACACTGGCCACTTTGCGAGCGTTTTTTTTTCCCAAAGAATAGATATTTCATTTTTCGAGAAATCAGAAATTAGGCTCCTTATGTGCTTCATCATTACATTCCGTTGACATTTTGTAAAGCATGGTGATTTACCCTCTCTAAATGTTATTTAAGGCGTGAACACGGGAATATAAAGACAACTACTCATTACTTTAAGATTAAGCCTTAACAGACACTTTTAACATTTCTATTTATCGTATAGAAAAGGTTAGTTACTGACTGAGGCTGATTTTGTTTTTGGTTTTGCAAGAAAAAATTGGGTTAAAATGATGAAAAAGTTAAAATAGTGATGATTTTTGTGGAGTGTTACGAAATTTTGAAGTGGGATTGGGTGTTGTTTTTTTTCCAAATGTTTTTTTTAGAAAGTTTACAAAATAAATAAAAATAGACAGGTTTGGGTCAGTTTTAGCAACAATTGTAGCCCAAAAAGGATGTTTTTCCCCACGCTTTTTTTCCTGGGGTTCCCCCCATCCCCCAACATCCTGTATTAAAAGAATTTGGGTAGCAACCATTCGAAAAAAATTTCCCGGAGTTCTTAGCAGAGTGTATTTCCGAAAAATAGAAAAAAAAATCGTCGATTTTGGATGTGACACGTATTTCACAATAGAGAGAAAGTGTGGAAAGGTGAAACGTAAAGACGTGGTTGATGAAGAAGGCAATTTGGGGGCAAGGAGAAACGTAGGGACGGGTTAAAAAGAAGAGCAAGTGTGGCATGGGTAAAACGTAGGACGGGGGATGAAGAGGGGCAAGGTGGCAAAGAGAAACTAGGACGGGTGAGAAGAGAAGGCAAGTGTGGCATGGGGAAAAAAGTGGGACTTTTTTGTGAAGAAGAGCAAGTGTGGAAGGGAAAAAACTAGAGACGTGGTTGATGAAGAAGAGAAATTGGCATAGGAAAAACGTGGGGGACGTGTTGTAAAGAGGAGCAATTTTGGGCATAGGAGAAACGTAGGACGGGTTGAGAAGAGAGAGCAAGTGTGGCAAGGAGAAACAGGGAGGGTTATGAAGAGAAGCAAGGTGGCATAGGAGAAACGTAGAGACGGGGTTAGAAAAGAGCAAGTGGGGCAAGGTGAAACGAAAAAAACGTGGTTATGAAAAAGGAGCAAGTGTGGCATAGGTGAAACTAGAGACGGGGTTGATGAAAAGAAAAAACTGTTGCAGTGAGAAAAACCGATGATTTGTTTGGGTTTTTGTTTTGCAACAGAAAAATGTAAAATTTAAAAGAAAAATTGTCTGACGCGACTATTGTGCTATTAAAAGGGGTTTTTTAAAGACACTTTATAATACTAAAAGCGAACAATTTATAATACTATTTGACGCCAAAAAAAACCAAATATGAGCATAAAAAGGGCGAAACTTTTTTTTTTTTTTTTTGTTTTTGATAAACTCACCTGGTCCTTCAAGATTTCCCACAGTCAAATCACCATCTATCACTCCTTTTCATTTTACTAATCATCATATAAAGTTTTTACAGTTTTTATAAAATGAATCAATTAATAAACTTCACTAGAAAAAACTGAATATTTTTTTTCTGGTAAGCCCTTATATAATAAAAAAAAACCCCATTTTTTGTATAAATACAGATCCTTTTGCCCCTGACTGTCACATTCAAAAAGGGAAACTTTTTTTCCCTTATATCTTTTAAATTTTGTTTTGTCTCGTCAGAAAGTGTTTTATCTATTTTTTTTTTGTTTACTATCGCTGTTTTGTAAATTTCAAAAATTTTATTTCATGGGAAACTTTTTCAAGGGTTCCATTCAAATTTCTTCTTTATCACAGCTTACCATTGTGGGAAACATTTATCGCTTTTTTTTTATTTTACATTCACCTTGACCCATTCATTTCCTATCTTCGTAGCTCCCAGCACATTTTGCGATAATTCTTTAATATTTTTTTTTTTCCTTTTATTAAATAAACTATTTTTAAAATTATATCATAAAATTTATGGAACTTTCTGTAAAAATTTTAAAGAAAGCAAAAATTTAGACCGAGACTCTGACTTTTTTACATTATAAAATCTTCGAAAAGTCCTAAAAGCATAATTGCCATACACTTTTAAAATCAATTTCACAAGCCAGGGGCCCTGGTTTAGAGCATCGCTCTTTTCTCTCGCAAACCCCTGCACTACTCTTACTTATGATACGTAAAACCACAAAAAGAGTGCTAAAGAAAAAACTGAAAACAATGGCAGATGGGAAATTTTAATTTCTAACCATAAAACACAATGAGTAATAGTAAACAAGTTTCATCGCATCGCCATATGAAAGTTTTGTCCCGCGGGGGAAATATCGCCCCTCATTTTCCAAACCTAAAACAGACACAACATTATATTTTAAATCAAGGGGGGGGAAACGCTAAACCCCGGGGGATTTAAGGCCTGGGGGGATGTGGAAGGCATTCAGGCTTAAGTCAGGGAACGGGGCACAGATCCAATTCCCTAAATCAAAGCCCTCACCAACTCAAGGGAAACCTCCTTGAGGGGCAGACCAGACAAGCTGTAAACCGTAACACCCTGTCTTTTTACATACAGTGCTAAATCTGGATGAAAGTGTTTTTAAAATGACCGGTAAACCTTCAAGGAGACATAAACCAAGTCTTCCCTGGCCACGGAAAAAAAGTGAGTTTTAAAGAAGATTTTCAGTAACTCCGTTTTAAAACTTGAGGGAGAACCAGGGACCTACTAACTCAAACACACAACAAGTAAAACAATGTGACGGGGGTTTTTAAATGTTAATGTCGAGGTTATCACTTTTAAGGGTCACAACATTTTCACTACACTCTGCGAACAAAAGAAGAACGGAAATTAGTAATTTCAAAACAAAGGGAAACCCTGACAATTTTATCTTCTTTTAAAATTCCTCTAGCTAGAATGCTGCGTACCAAACCCCTTTTAAGGGAGGGAAAACGAGGATTTTGAGAATGACATGAGCTTTTCACTGCTTTTTTTTTTTTAGTCTCACCTTAATTACTTTAATCAAAATGTATACAATACCGACGGTTTGGGAGAAGACACATAGGGAACAGTTCCCAACTGTTGCCTATTTCTTCCTACCAACCTTAATTTCTTTTTTGAACTTTTAAGTCCCTTTACCTTTTTCCCCTGTAATGCGACGGGAAAGAATATATAAACTACACCTGGAAAAACTTAAGAACTAGTTCCCAAACCACACATAAAAAACATTCCCTACAAGAGCAAAAAACGGGAAACGGTGCAACATATCTCCAAAGAAAAGCAGGGGTGCAGATAACACTGAGGAAAAACACAATAAAGCCGAGCCCAAGACTGTTAACAAATACCAACATAAAAGGGGAATTACCAATAGACCCCGGCTTCTTCAAGAAAAACCCGGACAGATACCTAAAAGTCGGCCCATCAGCCGGGTATGGGGTTTTAATTTGGGCGCGGCGGGCCCGCACGCGTAAGGCCTGGGCGGGACCCTATGCTTTCCCCTTTTAGTTTTAGTTTTTACTATATTTCGTTTCTTCTTTTATAAACAATGTACCTTTTAAATCCATTTAAATTTTCCCATTATTTTGGGATGCATCACACGTGTGGTTTGCTTTTTGACACGGGACTCTCTAAGATGGCCCTGCACATTGGGATATGAGTCTGAAAAATCTTTAGAAACTTCACATTTATCTGAATTAACCAATCCGAAAAGGTTTTTTTTTTGATTAACTCTCTGGGATATGCCGCACTCCAACAATCCGGGCCGAGATTGCTCGCACTGCCATCAATCCTGGGTCACTGGAATTATGCCGCACTGCCACAACCCGGGTCACTGGGGATATGCTCGGCACGCCCTCAATCCTGGGTCCGGGGATAGCTCAGCACTGCCCCCAATCCTGGTCACTGGAATATGCTCGGCACTGCCCTCAATCCTGGGGCCGCAATAGCTCAGCACTGCCATCAATCCTGGGGCCCCGAGATATGCCGGCCTACATCAATCCCGGTCACTGGGGAAAATGCCGGGACTGCCCTCAATCCGGGTCACTGCAGAATGCTCAGCACTGCCACAAACCGGGTCACGGAATATTGGCACTACACAATCCTGGGTCACGGGGGAAAATGCTCGGAAAATGCCATCAACCGGGCACGCAGATACTCAGCACTGCCACAAACCGGGCACTGGAATTCTCGGGACTACCATCAATCCGGGGCACTGGAGATAGCTCGGGACTGCCACAACCGGGGCATGGAATATGCCGGCACGCCATCAATCCTGGGGCATTAATTTAGGTCGCCAAACTTTCCTCTAGATTACATTTATTTCTGTATTAACCTCCCCAATTTTTCACACCCTTGCATTTACTGGGTTGAATTCTGGGGCATTTTCTGATTGATCTTGAGGTTTTCTGGTCCTTTTTTACCACGCTAATTGTCGCTATTAAAAACAATTTTTTACTTGAATAGCATCAGGGATACATTTGTCTTATACTGGAAACAGTATGTTGATGCCCCCTTTGTGCATTCCTTGTTATTCCTGTCTACCCATTTTACTAACTTGATAACTTTTAATTTAACTTGCACAGGGAAAACTTTCGTAGAAAGTAGAACTAAAGTTTTCCCGAATAAAGATCTCCAACACTGTTTACCGTAACAGCAACATACAACACTGTTCACACAATACAACATACGTACAACACTGTTCACCAGTAACAACTACAGTCAACACTGTTTTTCACAGTATACAACATACATACAACACTGTTCACACAGAACAACAACAGTACAACACTGTTTTACACGTATACAACATACAGTACAACACTGTTCACACATATACAGCATACAGTAAAACACGTTCACACAGTATACAAAATACAGTGCAACACTGCTCAACAGTTTCAAAAAACAGACAAAAGTTTCCACGACAACACTCCACACAGTAACAACATACAGTACAACACGTTTCACACAGTATACAAAATACATACAACCCTGTTCCAAACAGATACAACACACAGTACAACAGCTCACACAGTATACAACATCATAAAAACACTTTCCACGTAACAACTACAGTCAACACGTTCCACGATAAAAACACACCGTACAACAAGGGGTTTACACAGTATACAACCCACAGTACAACACTGCCACAAAAGATACAACATACAGTCAACATTGTTCCACAGTATCAACAACGTACAAACTTTCACAACAAAACAACAAAAGTCAACACTGCCACACAGTTACAAAATACGTACAACACTGTTCTCACAGTATCAACATACAGTACAACCTTTCCACAGTAACAACATCATTAACACTGCTCACACATATCAAATCAGTACAACCGCTCACACAGTAACAAAATACAGACAACAGTTTCAACATAAAAACACACAGAAAACACGCTCACACATATCAACAACAGTACAACACTGCTCACCAGTAACAACAACAGTACAACGGTTCAACAGTATACAACATACAGTACAACACTTTCCACAGTATACAACATACAGACAACACGCTCACACATAACAAAATACATACAACACTGCCACACATAACAACAAACATACAACACGCTCACACAGTAAACAACATACAAAACACGCTCACACGTTAAAAACAAAAAGACAAGGCAGGGCAATAAAGTACAAATTTTGAGTTATTTTCCCTCAAATTTCGCGCAGAATCTTATAGGGGACACACTGGGGGCCCGGTCACAGACCGGGCCGCGGGGGCGTTACCCCGGGAAACCCCTCCAGTTAACACCAGATTCTTCTTTCTAACAACTATGAACATATTCACATTCTCTCTCACCTACTTTCCTCGTATGTTTTAAAAACAAACTGTATCGTGTGTGAGTCAGCAGGGGCTGCCGTCCAAACTTTCGCTTGAGGAGATAAAAGGGCCCCTTCTCTCCAAGTGACAATCAATCAATTTCCATAATCTTTTTTCGGTACCTTAAAAATTTTTCAGGATTTGTCCCCGTGTTTAACACTTTCCACCCCATTGTTTTTCAATATTGGGATTGAATTTACTGTCTTCTCGTTGCCTTTCATTTTCCTTATTTATTTTAAATTTTACCTCCTCCTCTCTCTCTCTCTCACTCTCCTCTCTCTCTCTTCCTCTCTCTCCCTCTCTCTCTCTCCTCTCTCTCTCTCTCTCTCCTCTCCTCCTTCCCCCCTCTCCTCCCTCTCTCCTCTCTCTCCTCTCTCTCTCTCTCTCTCCTCCCCTCTCTCCTCTCTCTCTCCCCATCTCTCTCTCTCTCTCTTTTTTTTTTTTTTTTTTTTTTTTTTTTCACAGGGTTTTACAAGGTTAAGGACCCTACTTTATTTACAGCTATATTACAGGGAAGGATTTCCCAACTTTATGGGAAAACAAAGCTGTTACCTTCAAAAACCTCATTTGAAAGCATTTTTATTTTTTTAAGACTACAATACGGGAAAAGATGAAGTTGGGGCCAAGTGGGCCACATTTTTATTTTATCAACTGACTTTATCTCGTTGCATCATTATGCTTACGAATGTTTCCCAAATCGAGTCTCCGGGGATGTATATCGGAAAGGGAAAAGCCAAGTGAAGTTGTGCTTCTTCCCCCCTTGTGGCATAAAGCTTTTTTCACGCTGTCCTCGAATGGACCAAGTTGGTATTTGACAAATTGGGCCTTTTACATAACATGAGGGCCCCCCCATCCCTCCATGGAAAAGGGTGCGAAATGACAGATCTACCAGATGGGGCCAGGCAGAGATGAGAAGCTTTCTCTGTTCCACTCTGCCCCGCATTTGCAGATAGAGGAGGGGCGG
Organism: Cherax quadricarinatus; assembly: GCF_026875155.1. Classification (NCBI taxonomy): domain Eukaryota; kingdom Metazoa; phylum Arthropoda; class Malacostraca; order Decapoda; family Parastacidae; genus Cherax; species Cherax quadricarinatus. The sequence continues at coordinate 1,715,490 of NC_069498.1, forward strand.
GAAACCAAAAAAGTGGACATACTCAAGGGGTGACGTACTTGGCCTCGTACAGGATCTTGCAAACCCCCATGTCAAGCAGATGCAGTACGGCGAAGTGCTTAGCTTTCCCGGGTGCCTTTTTTGCAAATTTACAACATGGTTCTTCATGGTTGTTTGGAGTCAAATTTACCCCAAGGGAATCAACTTTTTCTCCAGTCCAACATCGTCCCATTCATCCCCTTTCTACTGCACCACTTTCCATCATGGGGCCTAGAACATCATCATTTGCGTTTTTTCAGGTCAAAGTTTCTTGCCATCTATTTCCCCCCAAACTGATATAGCTCTCAGCTGGGGATTGAGTAGCTTTGAGCAGCTGGCATTTTTTCCCTTTTTAAATGAATGTCATGTACGTCGTCTGCATATGCATGTGATTCTGGGAGAGATGAAAAAAGGTTTGAAGTGACATTCCATAACATGGACCCAGCAGCTTCCTTTTGGGAAAGCTTGCCCCAAATAAATCCTTTCTGATCCGTTCCCTTGAGGACTACACTTGAGACTACCATGAAGGTAAAACACTGAGAGACTAGCATAGACCTCAATTCCCAGTGCTTGAAGTTTTTCTAAGAGGCCCTGGCCACACCCGGTCGAAAGCCCACAATACCATGTACCAACAGTTTTACTTTTGGATTTATCCAGTGACGGTGCCACTTAGTGGGGAGGTTTAACAACAGAAAAAGCAGCAAGTAACCTTTCCCGAAGCCATATTGAGATCCCAAAATAGGGGGTGTATCAAAAAAAAACTGTCATTTGTCTTGGATTAATTTTTTCAAGGGTCTTACCATGATTTACAGGAGTGCACGGGCTGTAGTTGCTGATTTTTGCTCTGCCTTCTTTTTTTTGAACAGGGGCATATTTGCCCTTTCCAAAGGGGAAGGGGCCCTTTTCACTGTACTAGCAGTGCTGAAAGATGCAGTTAGAGGGGCGCAGCTGGTCTGCACATCTTCTCAACAATCTTGGGCCCAAATTTTCTGGGCCCACGCCTTTCTTGGTAAGTATTTTTAA
>NC_069498.1:1721530-1733967 GCF_026875155.1 Cherax quadricarinatus
GTATGAATATTCTAATTGTAGGAGATTCTCATGTAAGATATATGGACCATGCTTTTTGTGACAGAGATAGGAAGGTCAGACAGAGGGTGTGCCTCCCAGGAGCTGGTGTTAGTGACACAGTCAACAGTTTAGATAATATTATGTCAGGTAATGGGAACAAGCCCATTATCTGTCTTAGTGCTGGGGGTAATGACATTGGGAAGGGCAAGAGACAGGTGCTACTGGATAAGTACAGGTCAGCCATAGAAGTAGTCAGGTCTAAGGGAGGGATCCCAACCATATGTAGCATCTTGCCTAGAAAAGGAGTAGGCAATGAATGAATGTCTAGGGCAATTGGTATAAATTGCTGGCTAGACAGGTACTGCAAGGAACTTGCAATCCCATTCATTGATAAGTGGGACAAATTCTATGGCAAATGTAATAGGTATGCAAGGGATGGGATTCATCTCTCTGGGGCTAGAGTGGTTGCATTAGTCAATTTGATTGAGGGGGTAATTGATGATTTGTCTAGGACTTTAAACTGATAGATTATAGAAGTATGGGTGTTTGTGGGAAATAATCAGTCTGCAGTATTAGGGTTGAAAACAGCAGATATTACTGGGATATCTCAGGGATATGTTTAAAAGACAATAAACATACTACTATACAAATAGTAGGAGTCTAAGAAATAAGATAGATGAGCTGAGATTACTTGCAATTGCAGGTAAAATAGATATTATTGCTATAACAGAAACATGGTTCAACCTGAAAGACAGACAAATGCCTTCTGAATGCTACAGGGTTATAAACTATTCCACACTGATAGGGTCAACAGGAAAGGAGCTGGAGTAGCGATGTATGTCAGAGATAATTTAAATTGTTGTCATAGACATGATATAAGATTAGAAACATCGTGCAGAGAATCTGTTTGGCTACAGTTTCTTGAGGGTCGTGACAAATTAATTTTGGGTGTAATTTATAGGACCCCAAACCTTGATAGGGAGGCAATTGTTGTTGTTGACAATTTACATAAACGACATAGATGAGAGAATAAATAGCGACATGAGCAAATTTGTTGATGACACCAAAATAGGCCTGATGCAATGGTCAGAGAAGTGGCAGATGCAGTTTAATGTAGATAAATGCAAAGTTCTAAATGTTGGACAGGCAAATAACAATGCCACATATAAACTAAATAATGTAGATCTTAATACTTCCGATTGCGAAAAGGATTTAGGAGTTCTGGTTAGCAGTAATCGAAAACCAAGACAACAGTCCATTAGTGTTCGCAATATAGCTAACAGAATCCTTGGCTTCATATCTAGAAGTATAAATAATAGAAGTCCTCAGGTTGTTCTTCAACTCTATATATCCTGGTTAGGCCTTATTTAGATTATGCTGCACAATTCTGGTCATCATATTACAGAATGGATTTAAATGCTCTGGAAAACGTACAGAGGAGGATGACAAAGTTGATCCCATGTATCAGAAATCTTCCCTATTAGGACAGACTGAGGGCCCTGAATCTGCACTCTCTAGAAAGACGTAGAATTAGGGGGGACATTATCGAGGTGTATAAATGGAAAACAGGAATAAATAAAGGGGATGTAAATAGCGTGCTGAAAATTTCCAGCCAAGACAGGACTCGCAGCAATGGTTTCAAGATGGAAAAGGTCAGATTCAGGGAGGATATAAGAAACCACTGATTTGGTAATATAGTTGTGGATGAGCGGAACAAACTCCCGAGTATAGTTACAGGAGCTAAGACCTTGTGTAGTTTTAAAAATTGGTAAGATAAATACATGAGTGGGTGAGGGTAGGTGTGAGTTGGACCTGACTCGTGCTACTAAGTCTGATGCCGTGCTCCTTCCTTAAGTGGAAGGGACCTGACTAGTTGAGTCATTGGGCTAAGCCGGAGGATGACACGGACTTGCTTCGCATGGGTCAGTAGGCCTGCTGCAGTGTTCCTTCTTACTTATGTTCTTATTGAGTGTTTAAGTTCTTGTATTTTAGCCAAGGGAAGTGATGGAGGGTCTGTTAGTTAATATCCTTGATCGATATTCTGATAACACTCAGTTTGTTGAACATCGGCTTCTAATACCAGTAAGTGAATAGTGTAGAACCCTTTGATTAGTGAGTGTGTACTCACCTAGTTGTACTCACCTAGTTGAGGTTGCAGGGGTCGATTCCAAGCTCCTGACCCCGCCTCTTCATTGGTCGCTACTAGGTCACTCTCCCTGAACCGTGAGCTTTATCATACCTCTGCTTAAAGCTATGTATGGATCCTGCCTCCACTACATCGCTTCCCAAACTATTCCACTTCCAGACTACTCTGTGGCTGAAGAAATACTTCCTAACATCCCTGTGATTCATCTGGTCTTCAACTTCCAACTGTGTCCCCTTGTTGCTGTGTCCCATCTCTGGAACATCCTGTCTTTGTCCACCTTGTCAATTCCTCTCAGTATTTTGTATGTCGTTATCATGTCCCCCTATCTCTCTGTCCTTCCAGTGTCGTCGGTTGATTTCCCTTAGCTCTGGAAACTAGTGTTGTTGCAAGCCTTTGCACTTTCTCTAGTTTCTTTATGTGCTTGGTAGGTGTGGGTCCAATGGTGCGCATACTCCAATATGGCCTAAACGCACACGGTTACAGAATCCTGTTCTAAGGTTTTCTAGGGCGCCCATATACAGCCAGCAAGTTATTTGGTTGATGTGGACTCTTCAGGAGATGTGCTGGTGTTATACTCACCCCAAATATTTTTCCTTGAGTGAGGTTTGTAGTCTCTGGCCCCCTAGACTGTACTCCGTCTGCGGTCTTCTTTGCCCTTTCCCCAATCTTCATGACTTTGCACTTGGTGGGGATGGAACTCCAGGGAGTCAATTGCTGGACCAGGTCTGCAGCCCTGTCCAGATCCCTTTGTAGTTGAGTGTGTGTGTGTTTGTGTGTTGTGTGTGTCGTGTGTGTGTGTGTGTGTGTGTGCGTTGTACTCACCTATTTGTACTCACCTAATGTGGTTGCCAAGGTCGAGGACTCAGCTAATGGCCCGCCTCTTCACTGATCGCTTCTAGGTCCTCTCTCTCGTCTGTCCAGTGAGCATGAGAGAGAGTAGGTTAATGCCTCCACTACATCATTTCAGACTTTTTACTTTCTGACAACATCTATAATAAAGAAATTCTTCTCCTAATATCTCTTTTGACTCATCTGAGTCTTCACCTTCCAAACTGTGACCCCTTGTTTCTGTGTCCCCTCTCTGTCGAACATCCTGTCTCCGTCCACCTTAAATTTATTCCTCTCAGTATTTTGCATGTCGTTATCATGTTTTCCCTAAACCCTCCTGTCCTTCAGTTGTCGTCAGGCCCGAATTTCCACTGAACCTTTCTTCGTTTGCATTCTCTTAGCTCTGGACCTTGCCTTGTTGCAAACCTTTGTACTTTCTCTAATTTCTTGGACGTTGCTTGAACAGGTGTGGGTTCCAAATGGTGCTGCATACTCAGTATGGGTCTTGACGCACAAGATGTACAGAGTCTTGAAAACGATTCCTTACTGAGGTATCGGAACGCTAGTCTCAAAGTTTTCCAGGGCGCCTATATGCTGCAAGCATTTATCTGGTTGATGCGCGCTTCAGGAGAATGTGCTCGGTATTATACCACCCAAGATCTTTTTCTTGGGGAGGTTTGCAGTCTTTGCGCCACCTAGCCTATACTCTGCGGTCACTCTTTGCCCTTCCAGATCTTCATGACTTTGCATTTGGCGGGGTTAAATTCCGTTGGCGCCAGTGCTGGACCACACGTCCGCCTGTCTAGGTCTCTTTATAGTCCTGCCTGATACCCATCGATTTAATTCTCCTTATGAACTTCACATCATCTTGGTGAACAGGAACACTTCTGAGTCTACCCTTCCATCATGTCTTTCACATATATCAAAAATAAGCACTGGTCCTTGACTGACCCTGTGGAACCCCGCTCGTCACATTGCCTCCATGTGAACCTCGTCACGTACCACGACTTGTTGTTGCCTCTGTCAAGCTATTTCTTTCTGATCCATTGCAGTGCCCTTTCTGTTGTAGGCCTGATCCTCTAGCTTTTACACCAATCTGTTCTGTGAGGAACGTGTCGAAACCGGGCCTCCTTCATTCAGTCCAGAAAATGAAATCTTACCCACCCATCTCTCTCTCTCTTCGTGTCTTACTTCCGTTTCCTTGTCGTAAAACTCCAGTAGGTTTTGTGACACGGGATTCTGCCCTTCATGATCCATGCTGGTTGCCTTTTATTAAACTGGTTCCATTCTAGGTGCTCCCATTATCCTCCTGTGTGTGTGTGTGTTGTGTGTGTGTGTGTGTGTGTGTGTGTGTGTGTGTGTGTGTGTGTGTGTGTGTGTGTGTGGTGTGTGTGTGTTTGTGTGTGTGCTTGTACTCACCTATTTTGTGGTTGTAAGGTTGATTCACGGTTCGTTGCCCCTCCTCTTCGCTCGTCGCTACTAGGGTTCACTCTCTCCATGCTCTCTCAGCTTTATCGTACCTCTTTTAAAGCTATGTTATGGATTCTCCCTCCACTACTTCATACTCAAATTGTATTTCACTTCCTGACAACTATAAAGCCCGAGAAATTACTTCCTAAAGTTTGAGCTGTTAACTACCAGTTGTTGACGCTTGTTGCCTGTGTCCCGCCTCGGAAAATTTTGTCCTGTCCACCTTTGTCAGTTCTTCTCAATACACGTCGTTATCATGTCCCCCCCTATCCTTCCTCTCCTCCAGTGTCGTCATGTTGAGTTCCATTAAACTCTTCTCGTAGGACATACCACTTAATCCCGGGACCTGTCTTGTTGCAAACTTTTCACTTTCTCCAATTTCTTGACGAGTTTGACCAGGTGTGAGTTCCCCCCCCCCCCCCCCCCCAACCTTCCATACTGAGCCTGATGTACACGGTGTGCAGCGTCATGAAATCCTCCTTACTTAGGTTTGCTAGGGGCCAATATGCTGCAGCAGTTATTTGGTTGATTTGTGCCCCAGAAGATATGTTTGGTGTGATGCTCACACCAAAGATTCTTCCAGTTGAGTGAGTTTCGCAACCTAGATCCCCTAGGCAATGCTCAGTCTGAGGTCTTCTTTGTCCTTCCCCAAGCTTCATGATTTTGCATCTGGTGGGTTAAACTCCAGGAACCATTTATCGGACCATGTTTGTATCTTCTCCAGATCCCCTTGTTGACTTACCTGATACTCGTCCACTTCATTAGTTTAATGCTGGCCTCTCTGTCTCCTTCATTAAAATTGGGACATGTTTAATGTATAGACATCAGACTGTTGCTCTGTTTGGAAAGAATTTATGAAGATTGCTCTTAGTGTACACACAGGCGTCTGCTCCCTTTCTCAGGACCCATGGAGAGATGTTATCTGGGCCCACCAGTGTCGAGATATATAGTTAACCTAGCAGTTTTTCATCTCCTCCTTAGTTGAGTGCAGTGTGTCCAGTATTTCCTACTGTATCTTACTGCCTCGGTTTTCAGTTTGCTGGAAGGATTCTCTGTCTCCATTGTGATTACCTCCCTCAATAATTGTTTCTCACCTATTGTACTCACTTACCTTCATTTGTTGTTGCAGGGTTGAGTATAGAAAAAAGCTCCTGGCCCCGCCTCTTCACTGATTGCTACTAGGTCCTCTCTCTCCCTGCTCCATGAGCTTTATCATACCTCGCCTTAAAACTATGTATGGTTCCCGCCTCCACTACTTCACTTTCTAGACTATTCCACGACTTGACTACTCTATGACTGAAGAAATATTCCTAACATCCCTTTGATTCATCTGAGTCTTCAACTTCCAATTGTGACCTCTTGTGTCTGTTTCCATCTCTGGAAATTCCTGTCTTTGTTCCACCTTGTCTATTCGCGCAGTATTTTATATTTCGTATCATGTCCTCCCTGACCTCCTGGCCTCCAGTGTCCGTCAGGCCGATTTCCCTCAACTTCTTCGTAGGACATCCCGTAGCTCTGGGACTAGTTGTTGCTAACCTTTGCACTTTCTCTAATTTCTTGACTGTGCTTGACTAGAGTGTGGATTCCAACTGGTGCTGCATACTCCAGTATGGGCACTGACGATTAAATGGTTACAGTGTCTTGAACGATACTATTACTGAGGTCTCCGGGAACGCTATCCGTAGGTTTGCAGGCGCCCGTATGCTGCAGCAGTTATCTGATTTATGTGCGCCCCAGGAGATATGCTCGGTTGTTATTACTCACCCCAGGATTTTTTCCTTGAGTGAGGTTTGCAGTCTTTGGGGCCATCTAAACTATTTTGTGCTGCGGTTCTTCTTTAAGCCCTTTCCCCAATCTTCATGACTTGGCGTTTGGCAGGGTTAAACTCAAGAAGCCAGTTGTGGACCAGGCTTGTAGCCTGTCAGGTCTCTTTGTAGTCCTTGCCTGATCTTATCGATTTGATTCTTCTCATTAACTTCACTTCATCTGCAAACAGGACACTTCTGAGTCTATCCTTCCGTTATGTCGTTCACATATACCAAGAACAGCACAGGTCCTTGAATGACCCCTGTGGAACCCCGCTTTGTCACAAGCGCCACTCTGAACACGCCTCGTCACGTACCATGACTAGTTGTTGCCTCCTGTAGGTTATTCTATGATCCATTGCAGTGCTTTCCGTTATGTGTGCCTTGATCTTCTAGCTTTTTCAGTAACCTTTGTGAGGAATCCTGTGTCGAAGGCCTTTTGCAGTCCAAAAAAAATGCAGTCGATCCCAACCCTCTCTCTCTTGTTTATTCTGTCACCTTGTCATAAAAACTCTAGTAGGTTTGTGACACAGGGATTTTCCTTCCCTGAAAACCATGCTGGTTGTCAATTATACACTTGTTTCTTTCCAGAGTGCTCCACCACTCTCCTCACTGATGATCTTCTCCATGACCTTGCATACTATACACGTTAGTGATACAGGTCTGTAGTTTATGTGCCTCAATGTCTGTCTCCCATTTTAAAATTGGAGAACTACATTTGCCATCTTCCATACTCAGGGAGTTGCCCAGTTTCAAATGATGTGTTGGAAGATCTTTGTTAATGGCACACACAATATCTACTGCTCCCTCTTTAAGGACCCACGGAGAGTAAGTTGTCTGGTCCACCGCCTTTGAGGTGTCAGTTCGCATTAGCAGCTCTTCACTTCCTCCTTGGTCCCCCCCCCCCCCCCTTCTCGTTATATGTACATCATCCAGCCACTTGCTGGTTGTACCCCCCTGTTCTTGGATTTTCTGGAGTCCTACGGTTTCCACTGTATATACTTCTTAATCTCGTTGTTTAGCTCCTGAATACCTCTCGAATCGTTGGTTGTGAATTCCCCATATCCTGCCCTCAGTCTGATTACCGGTCCTTGACTGTGGTTTTCTCCTGATGTGGCTGTACAACAGCTTCGGGGCAGTCTTGACTTTTCGATGCTATGTCATTATTTCATATTGTCGCTTGAGCCTCCCTTGCTTATACTGTGCCTATTCATTTCTGCTCTTCGGCTAATCTCTTTTTTCCGAGTTCTCTGTCTTCTGTTCCTTTTTCCCATTCCTCTAGTACACCTGTTTTTGCCTCCTTACACCTCTGGGTGAAACCAAGGACTGTTCTGTTCTTTCATTATTTTGTTTCCCTTGGGAACAAACCTTCTCCTCTGCCTCCTTGCATTTTGTTGCCACATAGTTATCATTTCTTGTACTGGTTTTCCTGTCAGTTTTTTTTTTTTTTTTTTTTTTATTCCTCTCCCACTGAATGTTGTCGAAGGAAGTTCCTCATGCCTGAGTAGTTCCCCTTTTGTAGTTTGGGTTTTCCCACCCTATTCCTGCTACTCCACCTTGGAGCTCAAACTATGAGTCGAAGCACAGAACACACATGATCACTAGCTCCCAGGGGCCTTTCATTACAGATATCCTCGATGTCTGAACTTACTCAAGGTGAATACAAGGGTCTAGTCTTTGCTGGTCATCTTCTCCTTCTCTCTGGTAGTGTCTCTTAACATGTTGGTTGCATGAGGGTTTTCCAGATATACATCCACCATCTTGGCTCTCCCATGTTTCGGAACCCCATGGGGCTCCAGGTTTTCCCAGGTCTATCTTCCTTGTGATTGAAATCACCCATAACTAGTAACTTTGCTCCCCCCAGTGTGCTCTCCTGGGCCACCCTCGGCTAGTGTGTCGACCCATGGCCTCTGTTGCTCTCATCGTATTCTTCTCTTGGTCTCTGCAGTTTCGGTGTGGGTTGTACATTACTGCAATTATACCTTATGTCCCTCAGACTGGACTGTTCCTACTAAGTAGTCCCTTTCACCCGTGCCATCCATTCCTTCATTTTTCTCAAAACCCCATGGCTTTTATGTGCAGTGAACTCCTTCTCCCCCATCACCTCCTTGTCTTTCTGAGGATTTGATATCCGGGTGGAAGATTGAATCTGTTATATTCTGGTGATTTTGTTTCTGTTGAGTACTATTATGTCTGGGATGTCTCCCTTGATTCTTTGATGCCACTCCTCATACTTATTTGTATTCCCATCTGCATTTGTACTACCATACCCTTCAACTTTCTTTTCTAAGACTGTGGTTGGGAGGAGTATTGGGGTTGGGAAGGGGAGACCTGATAAGGAACTATGGAGTGGTTGCTGTGGGGGTGTGGAGTTTTGTATGTAGTGGGTAGGGGGGCATTGAATTATGGCATGGGTGTTTTGGTTTAGTGTTTGGCTGCACTGGTGTTTGACCTGGTTGTTGGGACGGCTTCTATGGAAAGTGTGGGAGGGAGGTTGTATTTGATCTTCTTCCTGTGTCTGGGATCTACTGTCTGTTTCTTCTCCATCCTCTTCTTATCCTCCTTCGCCTTTGTACCATCTCTCTCAGTTATCCGCCTTTTGTCTTGTGTTCTGTCGCTGGTCGAGAATTACACCTTCCTGTATGCCGGCATGTCCCTTAATGTGCTTTCTCCTGCAGTATCTGTTCCGAGTCGATTCTTGCCTTGAAGGTCACTTTCATGGCGGGTTCTTTTTTTTTTTTACAAAACCCCCCTTCTCGAAAAAATTTTCAGCTGGGTCATGTCGTCTTCTCCGATTACTTTCATGATGCTTTCAATGCTTTTTTTTTCCCTTTGTTTTCTTGCTTCATATGTTTCCCCTTCAACTCTGTAAGCCCATACACAAAGACTGACCTCACCTTTCATTCTCCCACTGCATACTCCCTGTGTATCCTCATTCAATTTGATTTCTCCTCCATTGCAGCTTGCCTTTCTTCAGTTTCACTAGCTACTTTACCATGGGCTCAGAGGCCTGGGCATTTTCCCTTCTCGGCTTTCCCTGGGCTCTTGTTGTGGTCTTTTAGGGCTTCCACATATAGCTTAAACTCTTTCGTTTAACTACAGTCTCCACTGATAGAGCTTCTACATGACAGTTTTGCTCCTTCTTTCCCTTACAGTTCCCCTTATTTGTGGCTGAGTAGCGGTCTCTGTTGTCAATCCCAAAATGTTCTTTGTTTCTTTTAGGTGTTTCACATTTTCCAGTTACCTCTTCTAACTCTGTATCCCTGGCCTCTGCTCTGTGCTTTGTCTTTCACCCTCCCACTTCCTGCTTCCATGTCTATCCTCTCTTCCATTCTCATGCTCTAAGTTTCTTCAGTTTCTTTTCCATTCCTGTTCCCTTTTTGTGAGCTCTGCTGGCCCAATATTCCTTTGCAGTTTCCGCTCTGTCCTTGGTTTTCTTGTTGCTCTCTGGCAACCCATTTTTGTTTAATTCTGATTGCCTCAGGTGGGAAAACCTATGTTAATTCTGTATGTTAGGTTAGTATTTATATGTCAGAGTGTGGGGGGGGCAGGATAGAGGAGGAAATGTGGGCTATATGGGAGAGTAGTGGGGGAGGGGTGGCGAGTGGAAGGAGAGTGAAGCAAGTGGGTAAGTGGGTGAGTGGGAGAGGGAGAGGTGGGGAGGGGGGAGGGTCTGAAAGAGGGAGGGGTGGATCTGAGGTGCTCTCGCGAGTGAGATGTTTTGGCGTGGGGGAGGGGGGGGGGAGTGTATGTGTTGTGTCTGGCATATGTGTTGTGGTGTGTGTGTGTGTTGTGTGTGTGTTGTGTGTGCTGTGATGTGTGTGGGGGGTGGGGGGGGGGGTGGGGGGGGTTGTGGGGTGGTGGGTGTTTGTGTGGGTGGGTGTGTTAGTGGATGTGTGTGTGTGTGGGTTGTGTGGTGTGTGTGTGGGTGTGTTGTGGGGGTGTGGTGTGGTGGTTGTGGGTGGGGTGTGTGGCGTGGGTGGGTGGGTGTGGATGTTGTGTGGGTGTCGTGGGGTTGTGTGGGGTGTGTGGGGGTTGTGTGGGTGGGTGTTGTGGGTGGGTGTGTGGGTGGGTTTGGGGGTTTGTGTGGGTGTGTGTGTGGGTGTGTGTGGGGTTGTGTGGGTGTGTGTGGGTGTGTGTGGGTTGTGTGGGGTGTCGTGGGTGTGTGTGGGTGTGTGTGGGTGTGTGGGGTGTGTGTGGGTGTGTGTGGGTGTGTCGTGGGTGTGTGTGGGTGTGGTGGGTATGTGTGGGGGTGTGTGTGGGTGTGTGTGGGTGTGTGTGGGTGTGTGTGAGTCGTGTGGGTGTGAGTGTGTGTGTATGAGTATATGTTATGAGTGTATCACTAATTGTACTCACCTTAATTGTGGTTGCAGGGGTCGAGGACTAAAGCTTCCTGGCCCCGCTCTCCCTTCACTGCGTCGCGCGCGCGTGTGTGTGTGTGTGTGTGTGTGTAGTCACTTATTTGTTACTTACCTATTTGTGGTTGCAGGGGTCGAGTTTTAGCTCCTGGCCCGCCTCTGCACCGGTGCTACTGGGCCCTCTCTCCCCGCCTCCATGAGCTTTTATCAAACTTCGTCTTAAAATAGCGCGCGCGCTCGCGACGTTCCTGCCTCCATACGTCATTTTCTAGGCTATTTCCACGGCCTGACTAACTCTATGACTGCAAGAAATACTTCCTATTATCTCTCTGACTCTTTGTTGTCATCAACTTCAAATTGTGGCCTCTTGTTCTGTGTCCCTCCCTGGAACATCCTCTCTTTGTCCACCTTGTCTATTCCACGACAGTTTTTATATGTCGTTATCATGGTCTCCCCTGACCACTCCTGTCCTCCAGTGTCGTCAGGCCGATTTCCCTTAATCTTTCTTCCTAATATTCTTGTGTGTGTGTGTTGTGTTGTGTGTATGTGTGTGTGTGTGTGTTGGTGTGTGTGTGGTGAGTGTGTGTGTGTTTGAGTTAACTTCGTATGGCTACAAAAACATTTATATGATAAAATTGGTTAACATATATAAGATAATATGGTTGACATAAATATAAAGTTTACAATCTATGACAATAACTCAGGACAATTTGGGTTATGAGTGATTTTTTTTTTTTACCAAAACTTTGTTATGGCATTGGTTGGCTTGGTGAATATGAGATATATAAGTGGAAGAGAGAACAGAAATATACACACTAAAAATATTTAGATAATCACAGCTGTTGCTGATAAATTGTGCTTTAACATAAGTCTATGTAACATATCTCCACCTCCCCTTCAAATTACAGGCACGTAAATTCTCACCTCCAGGAATCCAGCTAACTAGTTTCCCTGAATCCCTTATTTAAAGTTACTTGCTCATACCCCTAACAACACGTCAAAATTACAGGAAAACTTTGCCTCCACTTGCTCACCAATTTCAGAGAGTTTCTAACTTTCTCCATCATAGAGTTCAGAGTTACAAATCCTAAGGGCTCTCAAAAACATAGAAGTGAATCCACTCTGTCTGGATATCTGCACATCATCCACATACCTAAACTATTTGGTGTTTGGAAGAAAGATATTTTTGAGTATTGTGGTTTCAAAATACTCCATGTACAAATAGGTGACAATGGATTACCTAGTGGGATGCCAGATTTATTTATGTAGAATTTGTTATTGAGCACAAATTTACAATCCAAATGTACAAATTTAATCAAAATCAATTATTTCAAACAGTGTTTAAGGGAAGATCATATTTTGGAAGGTTTTCTGCAAGAAAATCCAACGGGGGGACTACTGGTAATTTAGTAAACAATGATGTAACATCAAAGCTAATGAGTTTGAAATCATTAAACGTTGAAATCTAGAAGTATATTTAACAAAAAAAAAAAAAAAAAGGCACAATACCGTGACTTTGTAAATGGTCCAAGTCGGACTGAAACGTAGTCGTAAGTTCCTCTCTTCTACGTGCGGACTATTTTTGTAGAAGTATATTTACCACGAGGTGTAAATCTCTTAGTGTGCAGTATATATACTGATTGTTTGCTTTCTTTTTCTATGTTATAGGCGTTTTAGAATTAGGTAACTTGCAGACTTTATTTCCCCACAAACTGAAGACATAGAGTTGTAGTCATAACTCTTGTGTTAATTAGACGTTGACGCATTTAACCCATTAAGGGCGAACCACTGGCCCCCAGGTGTCAGGGTCTGGTAACTAGAGATAACTAA
>NC_069498.1:1734467-1761940 GCF_026875155.1 Cherax quadricarinatus
ATGCTTCAAAATTGTTCCATTGAGATCCTGGATTAAAATAAGGATATTTTTGGAGAAGGTAACGCCAAAATTTAAGTTGCTGCTTTCTGCCCGCTTGTGCTAAAAGCTTTTTCACCCCTGTCCCTGAAAAGGTGGATCCAAGGGTTTTTTGAAAAATTTTGGGCCGACAAAAGTAAGGCCCCCCAAAAAATCCCCCCATTTGGGGCTTGCGAATGACAGTCTTCCGGGGATTGACAGGAGGACACTGGTCTGTAGTTGCTGATTTCTCTCGCCTTTTTTTTTGTGAACAGGACTACATTTCCCTCTTTCCAGGGAGAGGGCCATTTACACGTACGGGCGTGCTGAAAGATGCGAGTTAAGTGCGCAAAGCTGCTGCCCCACTTCTCAAAAATCTTGGGCCACTTTCGGGGGCCCACAGCCTTTTTCTTGGCAAGTGTTTAAGAAAAAAAACCCCCTCCTGCATTGTCACCACTGACAGTTTTTGCAAGTTTTTGCAGCTAGCCAAAGGGCCCTTGTGTCAGGAACTTGCATTTTGGACAAAGGGGTTCCCCGCAAAAGAGGTCCGCCTTCCTCTTGACTACTATAAAAAAAAAGGGGGCCATCCTTCATTTAGAGGGGAAAAATTTTAAATCAGGCAATAACCTTGTCTGTCCTTGACCAGGGACCACCATTTGGAGCCTACCCTACCTATGAAACTTTGTGTCCCCCCCCCTTTGAAGGCCCACTTTGAACATCACCCATATGTACAGGTTTTTGCTGGCAAGCCTGTTATGGGTGGTGGGATGTCTCTTATACTTCGCCTGCTTTTGTACTTAGCATACAACCTCTCAAAAAGAAAACCCAACCCCTTTGGGGTTTTTTTTTGGGGGTTTTTTCGGGGGGGTTTTGAAAACTTTTGGGTTTTCCCCAAACCCAGGGGTTACCGGGGGGGGCCCAAACCCTTCCCCTTTTTTTTTCCCTTTTCCCCCCCCCTTTTTTTCCCTCTTCTCCTTCCCCTCCTTTTTCCCTCCCCTTTTTTCCCTGTTGTCCTCCCGCTTCCCATCCCTTTTCTCCCCTTTCTCGTCTTGCCTCCTATCCTTTTTTTTCTCTCATATCTTCCCTCTTTTTCTTCGTCCCTCTCACTTCCAAACCATCACCTTTCTGTCCCCTTTCATTTTCCCTTCCTTTTCTCTTTCTAATTTTCCTTCCCCTTTCCTGGTTTTCCCTCCTCCTAATCTTCCCATCGTTTTCCTCACCCAAACTCCTTCTCTTCCCTTCAGTTTCCTGGCTCTCTCCTCTTCTTTATCCCATTTAAAACCTCTTTCCATCCTGCCCGGGGCTTCTTTCTAGTGCCTCTCTCCTCACTCTCTTCAAACCAAATTTTTCACAATTCTCCAATTCTCCTCCCCTTTTCAATCCCTCTTTTCTTTGTCTCCCACCCTTTTTTTCATTTTGTCAAGATCTTTTCTCCTTTTTATAGGGCTCTTTCCCTTCCTCTTCCCCTCTCTTCAACTTTTTATCATCTTTCCTCCTTTTCCCTTTCTTTTGTCCTCTTTCCCCCATCACTTTTAACACCTCCACCCCCTCCTCTCCCTTTCCCCCTTTTCTCTCCGGGCTCCCAATTCTGTCTCTTTCCTGTCTCCTTTTCACAAACCCTTTATCCCTTCTCGTTCTCAGTCTTCTCTCTCCCATCTCCCTTTTTTTCCTCTAATTTCCCATCTGCCTTCTGCTCCTCTTCAATCTCTCATTTTTGTCTTTTTCCTCCCTTGGGGGTTTACCCCTCCTCACTTTCGTTCTTTTGGCTCCACCCCTTGTCTTTCTTCTTTCTTGGGCTTATGTTTCCCTTTCAATTTCCCCTTTTTTCAAACTCTCTCTCTCCTTCTTCCCTCCTTTTCTTCCCACTTCCCCTTATTCTTTCTGACGTAAACACCTCTCCCTTTTCTCCCCTTCCTTCACCCACGCCCTTCCTATGGCCCCCATTTTCCTTCTTGTTTCCAATTTTCTCCTTTTTCTCCCTTCCCCTTTTGGGTTTCCCTCTTCTCACCTCCCTCCTCCTCTCCCCCTCTCATCTCCCCCCCTCTCATTCTCCCTTTCCCTCCTTCCTTTACTTCCCTTACTTCTCCTCATCCCCCCTCCCCCTTTTCCCTTTCCCCCCTTCCCCCTTCTTTCCCCCTCCCTTCGTTTCCTTCCCCTTTTTCCCTTTTTTCCCTTCCTCCTTCTTTCATTTTTTTCCCCCCCCTTCCCCTCTTTTTTTCCTCTTTGTCTTTTTTTTCCCATTTTTTTCCCCCCTTCTCCTTACCCTTTTATTTTCCCCTTTTCCTCCTCTCCCTCCCCACCCCCTCCTCTCCCTCTCTCTCTCTCTCACTCACTCCCTCTCCCTCTCATCTCTCTCTCTCTCTTCTGATGAAAGGTCGACATGCTCTTCTCTCTCTCTCCTCTCTCTCACTCTCTCTCTCTCTCTCTCTCTCTCTCTCTCCCCTCACCTCTCGTCTTCTCCTCCTCTCTCTTCCTCTCTCTCTCTCTCTCTCTCTCTCTCCCTCTCTCTCTCTCTCCCCTCTCTCTCTCTCTCTCTGCTCTCTCTCTGTCTCTCTCGATCTCCGTTCTCTCGTCACTCTCGACGTCTCTCTCTCTCTCATCTCTCCCCTCTTCTCCCCTCTCTCTCCTCGTCTTCTCTCTCTCTCTCTCTCTCTCTCCTCTCTCGCTCTCCTCTCTCTCTCTCTCTCCTCACTCTCTCTCTCTCTCTACTCCCTCTCATCGTCTCTCTCTCTCTCTCTCTCTACTCTCTCACTTCTCTCCATCTCACTCTCTCTCTCTCTCTCTCCTCTCTACTCACAATCACTCATCTTCACTCTCTCTCACTCACTCACACCCTCTCTCTCACTCTCCTACTCTCTCTCTCCCTCCCTCTCTTTTTTTTTTTTTTTTGGTGTTTGGGGGGGGGGTATCAGGTTGACTAGTAAGGATCAACAGCTTTATTGACAGCTATTTACAGTTAAGGATTCCTAACTTTAATTGGCACTAAGAGCTCCCCATCTCCCTCTCCCTCTCTCTCTCTCTCTCTCTCTCTCTCTCTCTCCTCTCTCTCTCTTCTCTCAATCTCTCCCTCTCTCTCTCCCTCTCTCTCTCCTCTCTCTCTCTCTCTCCCTCTCTTCTCACCTCTCTCTCTCTCTCGACCTCTCTTCTCTCTCTCTCTCTCTCTCGCTCTCTTCCTCTCCTTCTATCATCTCTCACTCTCTCCTCTCTCTCCTCTCTCTCTCTCTCTTTCTCTCTCACCTCTTCTCTTCTCTCTCTCCAGCTTCTCTCTCTCATCTCTCTCTCTCTCTCTCTCCCTTACCCCCTCTTCTCTCTCTCCTCTCTCTCCTCTCTCTCTCTCTTACTGCTCTCTCTCTCCCACTCCTCTCTCTCTCTCTCCCTCTCTCTCTCTCTCTCTCACTCTCACTCTCTCTCTCTCTCTCTCTCTCTCTCTCATCTCTCTCTCTCTCTCACTCAGGTCTCTCTCTCTCTCTTCCCTCACACTCTCACTCTCACTCGCCTCTCGTCTCCTCACTCTCTCACTCCTCTTCCTCTCACCTCCTCCTCTCACCTTCTCTACCTCGCTCTCTCTCTCTCTCACGATCTCTCTCTCATGCCTCGTCTCTCAATCCCTCTCTCTCTCTCCTCTCGTCCCGTACTCTTCCTCTCTCTCCTCTTCTCTCTCTCTCACATCTCTCACTCTCTCTCTCTCTCTCTCTGCTCTCCTCTCTCTCTCTCTCTCTCTCCTCTCTCTCTCTCTCTCTCCCACACCTCTCTCTCTCTCCTACTCCCCACACTCTCTCTCTATCTCTCTCTCTCCCTCTCAACTCACTCTCTCTCTCCCTCCTCACACACTCATCTCCTCCCACTCTCTCCACTCTCGTCTCACACCTCTCTCTCACTCTCTCTCTTCTCTCACACTCACTCTCTTCACTCACACATCACACCCTCTTACATCTCTCACTCTCATCACTACCCACCTCCCACACTCTCTCTCACAACACCTCACACATCTCTCTCACACCACTCACACACTCCGACCACCTCACTCACACTCTCTCTCGTACACTCTCTCTCCACTCACACCCACAACACGCCTCACTCACCTCTGACACTCTCTCATCTCTCTCTCTCACGCCTCTCTCACCACTCTCACTCCTCTCACACACTACTCTCACCCTCTCTCTCACCTCACTTCAACTCTCTCCCTCATCCTCACTCTCTCTCCTCATCTCTCACTCTCTCTCTCTCTCTCCTCTCCCTCCTCACGAACTCACTCTCTCACTCTCTCTCTCTCAACTCTCACTCCCTCACTCTCCTCCTCTCTCTCACCCACATCACTCTCTCTCTCTCTCCCTCCTCTCTCTCCTCTCTCTCTCTCCCTCTCTCACTCTCTCATCTCACACCCTCTCTCTCTCACTCTCTCCTCTCCACGCCACCTCTCTCTCTCTCTCCTCCTCTCCCCCTCTCTCAACTTCACTCTCTCCCTCACACTCACTCGACCACACTCACCCTCGAACATCTCTCTCCCCTCACCGACTACTCACACTCTCACACTCTCCCACCTCTCCTCTCACCAACACACTCCACAACTCCACAACACACCACCACACCCACACACACACACACCACTCACACACACACACCACCCACCACTACACTACCACCACCAGCACACGACACTCACACACCCACACACACACTCACACACCTCACTCTCTCACTCCTCGCCTCACACTCTCTCTCGGGGGTCCTCTCCTTCACACTCACACACACTCACCTCTCTCTCTCTCAACACACACTCACTCTCACTCGCTCCTCACCACACACCACTCACTACCTCAAACTCTCTCCTCCTCTCTCTCTCTCACTACACCCTCTCTCTCTCATCTCTCCACTCCCCTCTCTCTCTCTCTCCTCACTCTCACTCTCCCTTCTCTCTACTCTCTCTCACTCACCCTCTCTCTCTCTCTCTCTCATCCCTCCACGCTCGTCTCACTCCTCCCTCTACTCCTCATCTCTCTCTCGCTCTCTCCCTCCACTCATCTCTCGTCTCTCTCTCTCTCTCTCTCGTCCCCCCCCCATCTCTCTCTCCCTCTCACGTCTCTCTCCTCTCTCTCTGCCTCTCACTCTCACTCTCTCTCTCCCCCACTCTCTCTTCCATCTCATCGCTCCCGCTCTCCTCTCTCTCTCTCTCTCTCTCTCTCACTCTCTCTCCTCATCCTCTCTCTCACTCTCTCTCTCTCTCCACTTCACTCCTCACTCATCTCACTCTCTCTCTCCCACTTCTTCTCTCTCATCTCTCTCTCATCAACAATTTCTCTCCCCACCTCTCTCTCACCTCTCCTCTCTCTCCTACCCTCTCTCTCACTGTCACTCTCTCTCTCTCACTCTCTCACCTCACTCTCACACTCACTTCTAAGGCGCTGGCGTCTCCTCTCCTCTCTCACTCTCTCGTCCACCTCTCTCTCACACTCTCCACTCACATTCACTCCACACTCACACTACACCACACTCACTCACTCTCACACTCTCACCTCTCACTCACACTCTCGACCCATCTCTCTCTCACACCACTCCACACTCCCACACTCAACTCTCTCTCTCTCGCTCTCTCTTATCAAAGAACACCTAGATCAAAGTTTCTTCACAATACTCTTCTTATGGTTACGGGACACAATATTTATTAAATTCTCTGGTGTTACTGTTTCTACTGACGCCGCTTCTTAAATCTATGTAGTTGTTGGGGGGAGAGGATAGGGAATGGGGGGGGGGGATTGATGGATGCTTTGTGTTTTGGTGTCACCTGTATTTGATTTGTGGTGTTTTTTTTCGTGTAAAAACAGATTCCGTTCAGAACGGACCATTTCCTGCTACAATTTGCAGTGCAAACTTCTCGCTCATGCATATTAGCTTCTTGCTTTCTGCTGACTTATTTCTCTCGGCATCTCTGACCGAACTATGGGCTATCTTTGGTCCTTATTAATTGTTTCTTTTTCTATTAGGCCTCACAAAATTTTTCCCTGCAAGAACTCGATCATCGTATTCTTGGAACTCCCATCATCCAGAGGTGGATGGCATTGAATTATTGGTCATATGGGGAAAATTTGAGGGCCTCAAGTTGAGCTTGACAAGGGCTGCTTTACTTGTTTTGATCTTTTATCCTTGTCTTCAAGAATGCTTTAGCCTCGAGAGTCCTATTAAGAGCAACGTCCAAATTACATGTAAGTTTGACTTGGCATCGTTTGCCCCGGGAGTGCTTCTCCATCCTGTAAAATATATACATCTGCTCTAATTCCTCTTGTCCGAGTGTTCACTCAAACAAAATTCTATTATTTTTTGTTTCTGTTCTTTTCATCTTTTACTTTAAGATTAAGCACAGACCTTCTAAAACCCACAGATTATCAGTAACTTCCTGCTTTATTCTCGTTCTTGCAGTCCCCACCATATTGCTTTGCCTGTGTTCACTACGTCTCACTCTGCTCTCTTATCTCTTATGCATAACGGTCTAATATGAGCATCGCTACTAAAGTATTCTTCTTTCATTATTTTGGTCTGATTCCTCTGCTCCTGCATTGTTCTTTCATTTATCCCTTGTATCAGAAATCTTTCAAAGAAGGATAAACTAAGGGCACTGAATCTGCACTCTCTAGAAAGGCGTAGAATTAGGGGATTAGGGGATGGAAAGCTAGAATAAATAATGGGGTTGTAAATAACGTGCTAGAAATATCTATCGAAAACAGAACTCTCAGCAGTGTGCTTGCGTTGGAAAATATTAGATTTAGAAAGATATAGGAAAACATTGGTTTCCTAACATAGTTGTGGATGAGTGGAACAAACTCCCGAGTACCGTCATTGAAGCTACAACCTCGTGTGGCTCTAAAAATAGGTTAGACACGCGTGTGCATGAGTTGGTGTGGGTGAGTGTGAGTTAGACCTACTTAGCTGGGTCTAGTAGGCCTGCAGCAGTGTTGTTTCTCAAGTATAAGGAACACTGCTGTACTGCTCCTTCTTTCTAATGTGTTCTTTTCCATCATCCTCATTTTCTCCACAGACTCCTCAGTTTTTTTATTTCGTTTTCTATTATTTCGGCTTTACCTGTAGCTGCATTTTTTCCTCCCCTACTTTTTCACATACACTAAGAGCGACAGTTTGTGGGAATAAGTCCCATATGCATCATTAAGACATTCATTTAATAAAAGTCTTGATTGTGCACATATTCCATAATTTTTATTTTCACTTCTCTTGCAGTATATTAATAATTATTTTAAATATTTCTACGGTTTCCTTCCATAGAGCAATTTTCTTTCTCATTTCTTGTCCTTTTTTTGCTTTTAAAAAAACCAACCCAAGATCTAAGATCGCCTCTCATTGTCTTCCCTACCCTCCCTTTCCCACTATTTTCCCCTTTCCTTTCGAAAAGGGGCAGTAGTGAGGCAGTGGTTCATAGCCCGAGGTCAGTGGTCATGAGGAATCCTGTACTAAGCCGGGGTTTTAGAGGGGGGTGCTGCGAGCACCAGGGCTTGTTTTGTTTTAGAATCTCGGTTAAAGGTTGAAGAGGAGGTTCTACTTTTCGGAGGAAAATGGGGCTAAGCTTCCCCTAGTTTGGTTTTTGGGGAGTGATGTGAGTTTGATGGAGGGGTAAGTAGGAAAAGACCCCAGCATGAGGGGCAGTCGCTTTAAGGGAAAGTGGTTAAAAAAACGAAAAGGGAAAGATAAGGGGGTAAATAGAGAAATGTGAAGGTAGAAAATCGATTCCTGTTCCCCGGATGATGTGCTTCAGTTTGTTAGTGAGGTTAAAGGGTATCACTACTCCCCTGCTAATCAGATATAATTTCTAATTGTGGATTCCGAAAGGGATATATGGACCATGCTTTTTTGACAGAGTAGGAAGTCAGACGGGGGTGTGCTCCCAGGAGCTGTGTTAGTGCACAGCAAAAAGTTTTTGATAATATTATGTCGGTAATGGGAACAACCCCCTTTTCGTCTTAGTGCGGGGGTAAAGAATTGGAAGGGGGGGAAGGCAGGGCACGGATAATACAGGCGCCATAGAATAGTCAGTTCAAAGGGGATCCCAAACCCTATGAGCATCTTGCCTAGAAAAGGGTAGGCAATGAATGAATTCCTGGGCAATTGGATAAATTGGGTACAGGTTTTACTGCAAGGAACTTGAATCCCCTTCATTTAATGGGGACAAATTTTATGGCAAATGTAATGGTAGCAAGGGTGGGTTCTCTCTTTTTGGGGTAGATTTGGGTTTCATAGTCAATTTGATTTAGGGGTAATTGATGATTTGTCTAGGGTTTAAACTGATGATTATAGAATTGGGTTTGTGGGAAATAATCAGTCTGCGTATTTTTGAAAAAAAACCCAAAATTACTGGGATATCTCAGGGAAAAGTTTTTAAAAAAATAAAAAATACTACTATACAAATAGTAGGGGTCTAAGAAATAAGATAGATGAGCTGAGATTACTTGCAATTGCAGGTAAAATAGATATTATTGCTATAACAGAAACATGGTTCAACCTGAAAGACAGACAAATGCCTTCTGAATGCTACAGGGTTATAAACTATTCCACACTGATAGGGTCAACAGGAAAGGAGCTGGAGTAGCGAGGGTATGTCAGAGATAATTTAAATTGTTTGTCAAAAGACATGATATAAGATTAAAAAACACGTGCAGAGAATCTGGTTTGGCTACAGTTTCTTGAGGGTCGTGACAAATTAATTTTGGGTGTAATTTATAGGACCCCAAACCTTGATAGGGAGTGCAGTAAGCTCCTATGGCACGAAATTTATAAGGCGTTTAGATATGAAAATGTTGTGTTAATGGGGGTTTTTAACTTTAGACAAACTGATTGGAACAATGTGACAGGAAATCTTGAGTCTAGTGACTTTCTTGATACAGTTCAAAGATTGCTTTTAAAACAGTTTGTGACAGAACCAACTAGAGGAAACAATCTGCTTGACTTGGTTCTTGCCAACAAAGAATCACTAGTTAATAATCTTGAGATTTAAAGATGACTTGGGGAAAGCAAGCACAAATCACTTCTTTCAAAAATATCAGGAATTACCCAGAAAACTGCAATCAAGTCTCTGTCCCAGACTTTTGCTTGGCCGATTTCATGGGACGGAGAAATTACCTGGGTGGGATAAATTGGGGTGACCTGACTATGGGTAAGGTAGGTGATCTTGGCTGCCAATATGATAATTTTCAGAGCATAGTTCTAGCTGCTCAGACAACTTTTGTTCCGAGCAGGGAAATTAGATCTATCAAAAAATTAAACCCAAATGGATAAACAATAGATTAAAACATCTCATTGTTCAAAAGAGAGGCATATATAGGCGTATCAAAAGAGAGAAATAAAAAAAGGAATAAGAAAAGCAAAAAGGAATTATGAGGCTAAGGTCGCAAGGGATTCGAAGCTACCCAAAATTTTTTTTTTTTTCACTTATACGAAGTAAGATTGGGGACAAGATAGGCCCCTTTTTTAGAGTAATTCAGGTCAGATCACTGACATTGATGGGGAATTTTGTGAAAATTTCAATTCTTCGTCCTCTCAGTTTTTACCCAAGAAAATACTAGCAAAATTCCAGAAGTAATAGATTATGTAGAAGAGGACATAAAAAACTATGCACGATTGCGGTAACTAGTGCAGGGCCCCAACAAATAGAGAAATTAAAACCAACAAACCCCCAAGCCATGATGAACTGTTTGAAAGGGTGTTAAAGGGGGATGTAAAGGGGAAGTTAGCATACCTTCGCAATCTTTTCAAAATTCACTACAAACTGCATAGTGCCTGATAATGGAAAATGGCAAATTAAATCTTTTTAAAAGGCGGGTGACAGGTCCTTAGTTTAACTATAGACAAAAAAACCCTTCCCTCTATAGTGGGAAAATTTAGGGAATTAATAATTGACGAAACAATTCGGGCTATTTTGATAGCATAAATTGATTAAAGGGAATTCAACCGGCTTTACAGAGGAGCTTTCCCCTGTCTTTCGAATTTACAAATTTTTTTCACAAAGGTGTTAGTGGAGTAGCATGGTAATAATTATTAGGGTATAGGGGACTTCATAAGGTTTTCAAAGGGTTCCACATCAGAGGCTTTTAAAAGGAAACT
This sequence comes from Cherax quadricarinatus, assembly GCF_026875155.1. NCBI lineage: Eukaryota > Metazoa > Arthropoda > Malacostraca > Decapoda > Parastacidae > Cherax > Cherax quadricarinatus. Next base: position 1,744,584 of record NC_069498.1, read on the forward strand.
TTAAGCACAGGGAATAGCGGGAAAATTTTTTTTCCTGGTAAAAGCAGGGTTTTAAAATAGGCAGCGAGATTTTGCAAAAATGGGGAAAAATCGAATGGGGACGTTACGAGCGGTTTTCTAAAAGGCTTTTTGGGGCCTTTTTGTTTGTTGACTTTTTACATAAACGACTAGATGAGAGAATAAATAGCGACAGGGAAAAATTTGTTGTGACACCAAAATGGGCTGATGCAATGGTCAGAGAAGTGGCGATGCAGTTTAATGTAGTAAATGCAAATTTCAAAATTTTGGACAGGCAAATAACAATCCCACATATAAACAAAATAATGTGATCTTAAAACTTCCGATTGGAAAGGTTTAGGAGTTTTGGGTTTGCATAATCGAAAACCAAGCAAAAGTCCTTAGTGTTCCAAAATAGCTAACAGAATCCTTTGGGTTCATATCTAGAAGTAAAATAATAGAAGTCCCAGGTTGTTTTTCAACTCTATATATCCTGTTTGGCCTTATTTAGATTATGCTCACAATTCTGGGGATCAAAATTTCAGAATGGATTTAAATGCTCTGGAAAACGACAGGGGATACAAAGTTGACCATGTATCAGAAAAACTTTCCCCATTTGGGACAGACTGAGGGCCCCGAATCTGCACTCTCTAGAAAGACTAGAATTAGGGGGGGGCATTTTCGAGGTGTAAAATGGAAAACAGGAATAAAAAAAGGGGATGAAAAGGGTTTTGGGGAAAAATTTAAAGAAGGACTGACAAGTTTTTTAAAAGGAAAAAAAATAGATTGGGGGGGTAAAAAAGAAACCAGATTTGGGAATAAGTTTTGGGGAGTGGAAAAATCCCGAGTATGTTAAGGGGTAAGATGTTATTTTAAAAAAAGGGGAAATAAATACATGAGTGGGTGAGGGTAGGTGTGAGTTGGACCTGACTAGCTCGTGCTACTAAGTCTGATGCCGTGCTCCTTCCTTAAGTGGAAGGGACCTGACTAGTTGAGTCATTGGGCTAAGCCGGAGGATGACACGGACTTGCTTCGCATGGGTCAGTAGGCCTGCTGCAGTGTTCCTTCTTACTTATGTTCTTATTGAGTGTTTAAGTTCTTGTATTTTAGCCAAGGGAAGTGATGGAGGGTCTGTTAGTTAATATCCTTGATCGATATTCTGATAACACTCAGTTTGTTGAACATCGGCTTCTAATACCAGTAAGTGAATAGTGTAGAACCCTTTGATTAGTGAGTGTGTACTCACCTAGTTGTACTCACCTAGTTGTACTCACCTAGTTGTACTCACCTAGTTGTACTCACCTAGTTGTACTCACCTAGTTGTACTCACCTAGTTGAGGTTGCAGGGGTCGATTCCAAGCTCCTGACCCCGCCTCTTCATTGGTCGCTACTAGGTCACTCTCCCTGAACCGTGAGCTTTATCATACCTCTACTTAAAGCTATGTATGGATCCTGCCTCCACTATATCGCTTCCCAAACTATTCCACTTCCTGACTACTCTGTGGCTGAAGAAATACTTCCTAACATCCCTGTGATTCATCTGGTCTTCAACTTCCAACTGTGTCCCCTTGTTACTGTGTCCCATCTCTGGAACATCCTGTCTTTGTCCACCTTGTCAATTCCTCTCAGTATTTTGTATGTCGTTATCATGTCCCCCCTAACTCTCCTGTCCTCCAGTGTCGTCCGGTTGATTTCCCTTAGCTCTGGAACTAGTGTTGTTGCAAGCCTTTGCACTTTCTCTAGTTTCTTTATGTGCTTGGCTAGGTGTGGGTTCCAAACTGGTGCCGCATACTCCAATATGGGCCTAACGTACACGGTGTACAGAATCCTGTTCTGAGGTTTTCCAGGCGCCCATATACTGCAGCAGTTATTTGGTTGATGTGCACTTCAGGAGATGTGCCTGGTGTTATACTCACCCCAAGATGTTTTTCCTTGAGTGAGGTTTGTAGTCTCTGGCCCCCTAGACTGTACTCCGTCTGCTGTCTTCTTTGCCCTTCCCCAATCTTCATGACTTTGCACTTGGTGGGGTTGAACTCCAGGAGTCAATTGCTGGACCAGGTCTGCAGCCTGTCCAGATCCCTTTGTAGTTGAGTGTGTGTGTGTGTGTGTGTGTGTGTGTGTGTGTGTGTGTGTGTGTGTGTGTGTGCGTGTACTCACCTATTTGTACTCACCTAATTGTGGTTGCCAAGGTCGAGACTCAGCTAATGGCCCCGCCTCTTCACTGATCGCTTCTAGGTCCTCTCTCTCTCTGCTCCAGGAGCAGAGAGAGAGTAGGTTAATGCCTCCACTACATCACTTTCCAGACTTTTTCACTTTCTGACAACTCTATAATTAAAGAAATACTTCCTAATATCTCTTTGACTCATCTGAGTCTTCACCTTCCAACTGTGACCCCTTGTTTTTTTGTGTTCCCTCTCGGGAAATCCTGTCCCGTCCACCTTATTTTCCCCTTCAGTATTTTGAATTCGTTATCAGTTTTCCCCAAACCCCTCCTGCCTTCAGGTCGTAAACCGTCCCTTTTCCCTTTTTTCGTTTTACATTTCCCCTTTGCTCTGGGGAAATAGCCTTTTTGCAAAACCCTTTTCACTTTCTCCCAATTTCTTGACGTGCTTTACCAGGTTGGGTTCCAAAAGGGGGCTGCTATCCGTATGGGGCTGACGCACACGAGGGGCGAGTCTTGAACGATTCCTTACTGAGGTATCGGAAAAACATTTTTTAAGTTTTTTAGGGGGCCATAGCTGCAGCAGTTATCTGGTTGATGCGCGCTTCAGGAGAGTTCCCGGGATTATACTCCACCCCAAGATCTTTTCTTGGGGGAATTTTCAGTCTTTGGCCACCTAGCCTATACTCGGGGGTCTTTTTTCCCTTCCCAGATCTTCATGACTTTTCATTTGGGGGGTTAAATCGGGGGCCAGTTGCTGACACAGTCCAGCCTGTTAGGGCTCTTTATAGTCCGCCGATACCCATCTGATTTAATTTTCCCTTTTGAACTTCACACCATCTCAAACAGGAATACTTTGAGTCTAACCCTCCATCATGTCTTTCCAAAATCAAAAATACACTGGGCCAGGCGCCCCGTGGGAACCCCGTCGTATGTCCACTGTGTACCTTTATCACGTACCACGACTTGTTGTTGCCTCCCCCTTTAAGATTCTCTGACCATTGCAGTGCCCTTTCTGTTGTACGTGCCCGATCCTCTAGCTTTTACCACCAAATCTTCTGTGAGGAACTGTTGTCGAGGCCTTTTGCAGTCCAAGAAAATTAATTACCCACCCATCTCTCTCTCTCTCTGTGTCTTACTTCCGTTTCCTTGTCGTAAAAAACTCCAGTGAGGTTTGTGACACAGGATTTGCCTTCCATGAATCCATGCTGGGTTGCGTTATAAACTGGTTCCATTTAGGTGCTCCTCCACTATCCTCCTGTGTGTGTGTGTGTGTGTGTTTGTGTGTGTGTGTGTTGTGTGTGTGTGTGTGTGTGTGTGTGTGTGTTTGTGTGTGTGCTTGTACTCACTATTTGTGGTTGTAAGGGGTGATTCACGGTTCGTTGGCCATCCTCTTCGCTCGTCGTACTAGGTACACTCTCTCCATGCTCTCTCAGCTTTATCGTACCTCATTCTTAAAAGCTATGGATGGATTCTCCCTCCACTACTTCATTACTCCAAATTGTTTCATTCCTGACAACTCTAAAAGCGAAGATATACTTTCCTAATGTTTGAGTTTTTAAACTACCAGTTGTGACCGCTTTGTGGCTGTGTCCCGCCTCGGAAACATTTTGTCCCTGTCACCTTTGTCAGTTCTTCTCGATACACGTCGTCATCATGTCCCCCCCCTATCCTTCCTCTCCTCCAGTGTCGTATGTTGAGATCATTAATCCTTTTCTGGTAGGACTTAGCACTATTCAGGGGACTGTCTTGTTGCAAACTTTTGCACTTTCTCCAATTCTTATGACGGAGTCATGGGACCAGGTGTGAGTTCCATACTGAGCCTGATGTACACGGTGTGCAGCGTCATTGAATTCCTCCTTTACTTAAATGTCGCATACGCTATTCTTAGGTTTGCTAGGGGGCCAATATGCATGCAGCAGTATTTGTGTGAATTTTGTTGCCCCAGAAGATATGTTTGGTGTGATGCTCACACTCCAAGATTCTCTCCAGTGAGTGAGTTTCGCAACCTTTTGATCCCCTAGGCAATGTTCGTCTTGAGGTCTTCTCACATTGTCCTTCCCAAGCTTCATGATTTTGCTTCTGGTGGGTTCGTTTAAAACTCCAGGAACCATTTATCGGACCAGGCTTGTATCTTGTCCATATCCCCTTTGTTGACTTACCTGATACTCGTCCACTCATTAGTTTAATGCTGCCTCTCTGTCTCCTTCATTAAAATTGGGACTATGTTTTAAATGTATTTGACACCTCAGACAGTTGCTCTGTTTGGAAAGATTTATTGAAGATTGCTCTTAGTGTACACACAGTGTCTGCTCCCTCTCTCAGGACCCATGGAGAGATGTTATCTGGGCCCACCAGTGTCGAGATATATAGTTAACCTAGCAGTTTTTCATCTCCTCCTTAGTTGAGTGCAGTGTGTCCAGTATTTCCTACTATACCTTATTGCCTCGGTTTGCTGGAAGGCTCTCTGTCTCCGCTGTGAATACCTCCCTCAATATTGTGTGTGTGTGTGTGTGTGTATGTGTATGTGTACTCACCTATTTGTACTCACCTATTTGTGGTTGCAGGGTTCGAGTCTTAGTTCCTGGCCCCGCCTCTTCACCGGTTGCTACTGGGCCCTCTCTCTCCCCGCTCCATGAGCTTTATCAAACCTCGTCTTAAAACTGTGTATGGTTCCTGCCTCCACTACGTCATTTTCTAGGCTATTCCACTGCCCTGCCTGACAACTCTATGACTGAAGAAATACTTCCTAATATCTCTCTGACTCATTTGTGTCTTCAACTTCCAATTGTGGCCTCTTGTTTCTGTGTCCCCTCCCTGGAACATCCTGTCTTTGTCCACCTTGTCTATTCCACGCAGTATTTTATATGTCGTTATCATGTCTCCCCTGACCCTCCTGTCCTCCAGTGTCGTCAGGCCGATTTCCCTTAATCTTTCTTCCCTTAATCTTCTTGTGTGTGTGTGTGTGTGTGTGTGTGTGTGTGAGTATCTTATAGCTACAAACATTTATATGATAAAATTGGTTAACATATATAGATAAAACTGGTTGGAATGATACTTAAAGTTTTACAATTATGACATAACTCAAATACAATTTGGATTTTATGAGTGATTTTTTTTTTCTTAACGAAAATTTGTTATGCATTTGGTGGCTATGGTGAATATTGAGATATATAAGTGGCAGAGAGAACAGAAATATACACACTAAAAATATTTAGATAATCACAGCTGTTGCTGATAAATTGTGCTTTAACATAGTCTATAACATATCTCCACCTCCCTTCAAATTACAGGCACTGTACTTCTCACTCCAGGAATCCAGCTAACTAGGTTCCCTTAATCCTTCATTTAAGTTTACTTGCTCATACACTAATCAACACGTTCAATGTTACTAGGAAAACATTTGCCTCCACTTGCTCAACACAATTTCAGAGAGTTTCTAACTTTCCTCCATCATAGAGTTCAGAGTTACAAATCCTAAGGTTCTCTCAAAAAATAGATGTGAATCCACTCTGTTTTCCCTTTGGATATCTGCACATCATCCACATACCTTAAACTTTGGTGTTTGGGAAAGAAACATATTTTTGGTATGGTGGTTTCATAAAATACTCCATGTACAATAGGTGACAATGGATTACCTTAGTGGGATGCCAGATTTTATCTATGTAGAATTTGTTATTGAGCACAAATTTACAATCCAAAAATGTACCAATTTAACAACTCAATTATTTCATCAGTGTTATAAGGAAGATCATATTTTGAAGGTTTCTGCAAGAAAATCCAAAGGTCATCTAATGGTAGTTTAGAAAACAATGATTGTACATCAAAGCTAATGACTTTGAAATCATTTAACGTTGAAATATAGAAGTACATTTAACAAAAAAAAAAAAAAAAAGCACAATACCGTGTGCTTTGTAAATGGTCCAATTCGGATTGAAAAGTAGTCGTAAGATTCCTCTCTTCTACGGGGACTATTTTTGTAGATGTATATTTACACGAGGTGTAAATCTCTTAGTGTACAGTATATATACTGATGTTTGCATTCTTTTTCTATGTTATAGGCGTTTTTAAAATTCTTCCACGTTTTAGAATTAGGTAACTTGCAGACTTTATTTCCCCCACAAATGAAGACATATGAGTTGTAGTCATAACTCTTGTGTTAATTAGACGTTGACGCATTTACCAATTAAGACGAACCATGGTTCTCATCGTGGCAGGGTCTGGTAACTCAGAGTAAACTAACTCTGAGGCTGACAGTGGTCGCAAATTGTCTTTGTCACCTCTTTTAGATTGGGCTTGTGATGAGTTATCAATAATACCTCTTCTGATTCCTTCAAATTTTAAAAGGTCGCATATTGATGTCGCACTAGCGGTTCATTGATGTCAAGTGACAGAGGTTATGAAACACTGGGATATCTTTCTCCGATCCCACTGAAACCCGAATTAATCATATTTTTTGTTGTGTTTGTCCCAATTTTTTTTTTGTTTAATAGATGAATCTTGTCAGCATTTTGATACAGGTTTTTATGCGATAATTTAATTTCATTATTAAACTGCCTTCACCTTTCAATGCTGGTAACATTGTAATTCAAATTGTGACTTCAAGTTGACGACAAAGTTGCTGTTACTTAGAGTAAGTTAAGCTGAGGGTTTTATCTCTCCTAATTCGCATATTTATTGGAACAAAATGACTTACAGATTTATGGAGTTAAGCAGTGTGAGGACGAAATAACATCTGATTTTAACATAAGTTGTAGATTCATTATCTTAGTTCTTTAGTAAAGTGAACGAAAAGCAAAAAATTGGAGGAAAAAATTCTGGCATTTACTGGACGGTCCGTATTGATAATACCCAAGTGTTACTGTCGGACACAACAACGTAAGTGTTGCTGTCGGACACAACAACGTAACGTGTTACTGTTCGGACACAACAACGTAAGTGTTACTGTCGGACACACAAACGTAAGTGTTACTGTCGGACACAACAACGTAAGTGTTACTGTCGGACACAACAACGTAAGTGTTACTGTCGGACACAACAACGTAAGTGTTACTGTCGGACACAACAACGTAAGTGTTACTGTCGGACACAACAACGTAGTGTTTTACTGTCGGAACAACCCACGTAAGCTGTTACTGTCAGACACAACAACGTAAGTGTTACTGTCGGACACAACAACGTAAGTGTTACTGTCGGACACAACAACGTAAGTGTTACTGTCGGACACAACAACGTAAGTGTTACTGTCGGACACAACAACGAAGTGTTACTGTCGGACACAAACAACGTAAGTGTTTACTGTCGGACACAAAACAACGGTAGTGTTTACTGTCGGAACAACCAAACGTAAGTGTTACTGTCGGACAAACAACGAAGTGTTACTGTCGGACAACAACGTATGTGTTACTGTCGGAGAACACAACGTAAGTGTTCTGTTTGACAAACAACAACGTAAGTGTTACTGTCGGACACAACCGTAAGTGTTCGCGGAACACAAAAAGCGTAAGTGTTACTGTCGGACACAACAACGTAAGTGTTACTGTCGGACACAACAACGTAAGTGTTACTGTCGGACACAACAACGTAAGTGTTACTGTCGATAACACAAACTACGTAAGTGTTACATGTCGGACACAACAATGTAAGTGTTACTGTCGGGACACAACAACGTAAGTGTTACTGTCGGACACAACAACTTAAGTGTTACTGTCGGGACACAACGTAAGTGTTACTGTCGGACAACAACAAACGTAAGTGTTACTGTAGGACCAAACAACGTAAGTGTTACTGTCGGACACAAAATGAAGTGTTACTGTCGGACACAAAACGTAAGTGTTACTGTCGGACACACAACGTAAGTGTTACTGTCGGACACAAACAACGTAAAGTGTTACTGTCGGACACAACAACGTAAGTGTTACTGTCGGGAACACAACAAACGTAAGTGTTACTGTCGGACACAACAACGTAAGTGTTACTGTCGGAACACAAACAAACGTAAGTGTTACTGTCCGGACACAAACAACGTAAAGTGTTACGTCGCGAACAACAACGTAAGTGTTACTGTCGGACACACGTAGTGTTACTGTCTGACACAACAACGTAAAGTGTTACTGTCGGACACAAACAACGTAAAAAGTGTTACTGTCGGGACACAACAAGTAAGTGTGTACTGTCGGAACACAACAACGTAAGTGTTACTGTCGGACACAACAACGTAAGTGTACTGTCGGACACTCAACGTAAGTGTTTACTGTGGACACTACAACGTAAGTGTTCTGTGGACACAACAACGTAAGTGTTATGTCGGACACAACAACGCTAAGTGTTACTGTCGGACACAACAAAGTAGGTGTTACTGTTCGGACACAACAACGTAAGTGTTACTGTCGGACACAACGTAAGTGTTACTGTCGACAAACAACGTTGTTTGTTTACTGGTCGGAACACAACAACGTAAGTGTTACTGTCGGACACAACAACGTAAGGTGTTAATGTCGGACACAACAACGTAGTTGTTACTGTCGGACACAACAACGGAAGTGTTACTGTCGGACACAAACACTAAGGTGTTACTGTCTGGACACAACAACGTAAGTGTTACTGTCGGACACAAAACGTAAGTGTTACTGTCGGAACACAAAAACGTAAGTGTTACTGTTCGGGACACAACACGTAAGTGTTACTGTCGGACACAAAACGTAAGTGTTACTGTTCGGACACAACAACGTAAGTGTACTGTCGGACACAACGTAAGGTTTAACTGTCGGACACAACAACGTAAGCTGTTACTGTCGGACTCAACAACGGTAAGTGTTACTGTCGGACACAACAACGTAAGTGTTACTGTCGGACACACAACGTAAGTGTTACTGTCGGACACAACAACGTAAGTGTTACTGTCGGACACAACAACGTAAGTGTTACTGTCGGACACAACAACGTAAGTGTTACTGTCGGACACAACGTAAGTGTTACTGTCGGACACAACAACGTAAGTGTTACTGTCGGACACAACAACGATAAGTGTTACTGTCGGACACAACAAATAAAGTGTACTTGTCGGACACAAACAAACGTAAGTGTTACTGTCGGACACAACAAAGTAAGGTTACTGTCGGACACAACAACGTAAGTGTTACTGTCGGACACAACAACGTAAGTGTTACTGTCGGACACAACAACGTAAGTGTTACTGTCGGACACAACAACGTAAGTGTTACTGTCGGACACAAACAACCCTAGTGTTACTGTCGGCACAACAAGTAAGTGTTATGTCGGACACAACATGTAAGTGTTACTGTCGGACACAACACGTAAGTGTTACTGTCGGACACAACAACGTAAGTGTTACTGTCGGACACAACAACGTAAGTGTTACTGTCGGACACAACAACGTCTTCAAATCTTGGTACATAGAATTCTACAGCTACTATGCTCTTGAATGGTTCACACTTTCCTTAATGGCAACTGCCCCCCACCTGTGACGTAACCCCAGCTATTCACCTTACCTGTCCCCAGTATATAGCTCCTTTCCCTGATGTTTCTCAACATGCTAATTATCCGAAACTCCAGTTACATCGTCCACTATTTTTTCTCTATTTTCTATTGATAAAGTCATTGGTTGTCAAAACATTTCCACAATAAAGACACCAAGCGCTGCACAATTGTCTCTTTTTTCTACTTAAGAATTTTATATTAAACAATTTATATACATGTTGACATCGAACCAGATTTAAATATAAGATAGTTTGCTCGGAAATAAATAGTGGGGAAGCAGTGTAGCTTACAGTGCGCACACAAGGTAAATTATAAAGGCGGCACACCTGTAACTTATAACAGGCGCACACCATGTAAATTTTATAACAGGCGCACACCAGGTAATTCATAACAGGCGCACACCAGGAACTATAACAGCGCACACATGTAACCTTTAACAGGCGCACACAGGTAACTATAAAGGCGCAACACCATTGTAACTTATACAGGGCGCCACACCAGGTAACTTATAACAGGCCGCACACCAGGTAACTTATATACATGGCGCACACCAGATGTAACTTATAACGGCGCACACCAGGTAACTGTATAACAGGCGCCACACAAGGTAACTCATAACAAGGCGCACACCATGTCAACTATAAAAGGCGCACACCAGGTAACTCTAACGGCGCCACCATGTAAACTATAACAGGCGCACACCAAGGTAACTTATAACAGGCGCCACACCAGGTAAACTTATAACAGGCGCACACCAGTAACTTTTAACGGCGCACACCAGGTAACTTATAACAGGGCCACACCAGGTAACTCATAACAGGGCGCACACCATGTAACTTTAACAGGCGCCACACCAGTTGTAACTCATAACAGGCGCACACCATGTAATTATAACAGGCGCACAAACCCAGGTAAAACTTATAACAGGCGCACCACCAGGTAACTTATAACAGGCGAACACCAGGTAATTATAAAGGCAGCACACCAGCTGTAACTTATAAACAGGCGCACACCATGTAACTTATAACAGGGCACACCAGGTAACTCATAAACAGGCGCACACCAGGTAACTGTCAAACAGGCGCACACCATGTAACTTATAACAGGCGCCACACCAGGTAACTTCATAACAGGCGCACACAGGTAACTCATAAACAGGAGCACACCATGTAACTTATGTAACAGGCGGCCACACCAGGTAATTATAACAGGCGCACACCAGGGTAACTTATAACAGGCGCACACCAGGTAACTTATAACAGGCGACACCAGGTAACTTATAACTGGCGCACACCATGTAACTTATAACAGAGCGCACACCAGGGAACTCATAACAGGCGCCACACAGGTAACTCATAACAGGCTACACCAGGTAACATAAACAGGCGCACAAACCAGGTACTCATAACAGGCGCACACCAGGAACTCAATAAAAGGCGCACTCAGGTAACTCATAACAGGCTCACACCAGGTAACTCATAAACAGGGCGCACGACCAGGTAACTCATAACAGGCGCCGCAACACCAGGTAAACTCATAACAGGGCACAACAGGTAACTCATAACAGGCGCCACTACCAGGTACTCCAGAACAGGTCGCCACACCATGTTAATCTTTAAGATTTGAGAATGTTTGAATTGAGTCAACAGATATTCAGAACCTACTAGAAGTCTTCCTACAATTGGAAACATTTTCCCAGTCTTCTGAACATGACCTACTGCCACTTAGTGAATCTGCCCACCTGTGATGCCGCCTCCACTTGACTGTATTAATATATAAGACTTTCCCCGAGTAAATGCTGTATTTTTTTTCAAGACTCAAGTAGTTCGGGATATTACCGCAAAACTTTCTTTTAACATCCATCATCTTCTTTTCTCATGGTATCTTCACTGTGGAAACGATCGCTAACCAGTGCTTTATTGTTTTAATAAAACACAGCTAATTTGGAATATAAAGCCAAACATTTTTTTTATAATAATTCGTCTAATATGGTGAGCATCTTGGAAAGTGGGATAGAGAGAATTCTTTTAACAACTCCCGTGCATATGTTACCTATTAGCATAACTTACTTTCACTAGTTGACTATCAACCCATAACGCCATTTCCAACTGCTTCGCCTCAACTGGCTTCAGTATATAAGCCCCTTCCTGGTGGATATACTGTTCTTTTATCAAGACTGATGGACTGATTACCTCATCTCAAGGCTAAGTGACTGATTACCTCACCTCAAGGCTAAGTGACTGATTACCTCACCTCAAGGCTAAGTGAATGGTTACTCACCTCAAGGTAGTGACTGATTACCTCACCTCAAGGCTAGTGACTGATTACCTCATCTCCCCCCCCCCCCCCCCCCCCCCCCCCCCCCCCCCCCCCCCCCCCCCCCCCCCCCCAAAAAAAAACCCCCCCCCCACCAAAAAAAAGGCTAAGTGACTGAGTTACCTCACCTCAAGGCTAAGTGACTGATTACCTCACCTCAAGGCTAAGTGACTGATTACCTCATTCAAGGCTAAGTGACTGATTACCTCACCTCAAGGCTAAGTGACTGATTACCTCACCTCAAGGCTAAGTGACTGGTTACCTCACCTCAAGGCTAAGTGACTGGTTACCTCACCCTCTAAGGCTAAAGTGATGATTACCTCACCATCAAGGCTAAGTGATGATTACCTCATCTCAGGCTAAGTGACTGATTACCTTCACTCAAGGCTAGTGAACTGATTACTCAGCGATCCTTCTTCACGTTCTCATCAATTTTCCCTGTATAGAAGAGATTTTAAAAAAAAATCTCCTCTGGTTGGCGCAACCAGTGATTCATTCTTCTACTTCCCCTTTTCACAACCACTTAGTAATATCTACCTAATAAAGAGACTTTGAATCTTGGTACAGAGATATTTGCCTAACGTAATGGCTTAACTTCTGCTAATGGACTGTGTCCACGTGACGCGCCCGCTCCACTGACTCGCTCATTTGTCTCACTATATAAGTTCGTTACCGTCAGCATTTACTCTACTTTTATTAGGATGATGGACTGAGCTCCTCAAACTCTTCTTTTCAGACATCTTCCAACGTTTTCTTGCAATAGACTGATAAAGTCGCTTGCAGGCGAACACGTTCTCTAGGACGAGCAACAAAGTGTTTGCACAAGTGTTTTCAGTTACCTACTTGTCGGTTTTTTATAATTTAAATAAACAATACCTGTCTGACACCGGGAAGGGGAATATCTTAAAATTCCTGGAAGAATGAATTCCTTGTCTTCGTCTCCAGCTCCTGTCTTATTTTTAGTGCATGATCTTACTTCATAATGTGACTCTACAGATCATTAACTCCCGACGTCAACTGCTTTCTCAACTTCTGTCTCCAGTATATGTGACCTTTCACTGTGCACGTGACGTTCTCTTATCTCCGAGGCTGAGCGAAATTATTTACTCAAAATTCCCTTTTCATATTTTTAACTTTTTTTCTAGTATTGCAGTGACATACAGCTGCTTGGATGAGGACGTTACACCATGAAGATTCCCATTGTTGCACTAGAACATGTATGTCAGAAATTTCTTTCAGTCTTAGAGTGTGTGTACGCAGGTGAACTGAGCCAAGACAGTGTGACGTGGTGCAGGAATCTCCTCACTCAGATACAAGGACATATATGGATTACAACTAAGATCCAGTGAACCTTAATTAAGAGATAGGGCTCCAGGATCTGACAACTCAGCCCCCGCATACACACACACACACACACACACACACACACACACACACAACACACACACACACGCACTCACCACACACACACACACACAACACACAACACTCAACACACACACACACACACACACGCACACACGCAGGAGTTCATGGAAGGGCAAATCCTGTGTCACAAACCTCCTGGAGTTTTATGACAAGGAAAACAGAAGCAAGACACAAGAGAAGAGGGTAGGGTTTGATTGCGTTTTCCTAGACTTGCAGGAAGGCTTATGACACAGTTCCCACAAGAGATTAGTGCAGAAGATGGGAGGATCGGGTGTGCAATGTAACAGGCGAGGGCATGCAATGGATCAGGGGAATACCTGACAGGGAGGCAAGCAACGAGTCATGGTACGTGAAGAGATATCACAGTGGGCGCCTGTGACTGGAGCGGGGGTCCAACAGGGGTCATTCTAGGACCAGTGTTTTTTGATATGATGCGAACGACATGATGGAAGGATTGACTCTGAAAGTGTCCCTTTTCGCAGATAATGTGAAGTTGACGAGAAGAATTAAATGGCTATGAGGGATGAACGGCGGACTGCAAAAAAGAGACCTGGACAGGGCTGGAGATGTGGTCCAGAACTGGGCTTTCGAATTCAATCCTGCCAAGTGCAAAAGTCAATGAAGATTGGGGAGGGCGCAAGAAGACCGCAGACGAGAGTATAGGTAGGTGGACAAGACTACAAGACCTCACTCAGGCGAGAAAGAGCCTGGGGTGGTGGACCATAACACCGAGCACGTCACGGAGGTCACACATCAACCAAATAACTGCTGCAGCTCAGGGGCCGCCTGGGCAAACCTGAGAATAGCGTTCGTACCCTTTGATAAGGGAATCGTTCAGACAATGTATACTGTTATGTCTAGGCCCCAATACGGGTATTGCAGCACCCCCCCGGTTTGGAAAACCCACACCTGGTCAAGCACGTCAAGAAGTTAAAGAAAGTACAAAGGTTTGCAACAAGGCTGTTTCCACGGAGTCTCAGTGGGAATGTCGTACGAGGAAAGGTTAAGGGAAATCGGAACGACGTACACTGTGAGGACAGAAGGTCAGGGGAGACATAATAACGACATACAAGATAATAGACGGGGAATAGACAAGGTGGACGAGACAGGATGTTCCAGAGGGGGACACAGAAACAAAGGGTCACAATGGAAGCTGAAGACTCAGACGAGTCACAGGCACGTTAGGAAAATGTTTCTTCAGTTCAATAGAGTCGTCAGGAAGTGGAATAGCCTAGCAAGTTACAGTAGTGGAGGCAGGAACCATTACAATAGTTTGTAGAAGAAGTTGTAATGGGCCAAAGCTCAGGAAGCAGAGAGGGAGGCGTGATCTAGTAGCGATCAGTGAAGAGCGGGGCCAGAGCTGAGTCTCGACCCCTGCAACCACAATTAGGTGGAGTACACACACACACACACAACACACACACACACACACACACACACACACACACACACACACACACACACACACACCCTACCCCAAAAAAACCACTCACACTCAGGAGGGATCAGGAGCAGTGTCTCAAATTCCTCAATAATATATTGTGGGGTATATAAACTAATCACTGGGAAGTAAGTTGACAATGGAAAATAAACTTATAACCCAACATAAATAACGAATAAGATTTTTTGCCGACTGCGACTGAATTACTCAGTAAATGATTGAAAGTCAGCATTTCACATGGTCTTGTACCTACGAGGTGTAGTTTAATATTTTTTTGACATTGCTCGGCTTAACAAATATATTTTATTCTCAAAACAAAATCTCCTTCAGAAAATATTATTCCTTGGTATAGATTGAGAGAGAAGCAAACACAAAATTATTTATCCACTAAATGCAAGTATGAATTCAGAAATAAATTAAGACCAAATTATTCAAAAGTTTCAGAGGGAGGATAGAAAGTCAACTGTTTGTTTTGGTATAGTTTTGATGTTGACATTTGAGAAAGTCATGGTGGTGTTAACGGGAAAGAATAACGACAGAAAAGCTGAAAGAATGTGGAGAGATGGGTAAATCCAAGAAACTAAAAGAATATTATAGAGAAAACATAAATACGGGTAATACTGAGGTGAGGAAGGGTGAAGATAGTGAGGAAATGAATGGCACTGCCACATCACCAAATGTGTGTAAGACGTTAGAAGGGCAGCACAAGACACAACTTCGAGTGTTTCGGGAAGTTTGCGAGCAGAGAAGGAGGGAGAAATTGATGATTGATAAGAGAAAATTAGAGGATACGCACCCCTATGGACAAGTATATGAAGCAGACAAAGAGGATGGAAGAATCACATCACAATTACATACTCACACACCCAATGTATCCGTAGGAAATCAGCTCTGAAGCGTGGTCACGTCTCACTAAACTTAACATTACAGATCTAGCGCCTGGACTCTAGCTGTGGTTTTTACCTGAGCACCGGCCACGAACCAGCCAGCTGAATATTTAAGTTTTCTCGATACATACTGACATAACCTCTACCTCTCACACTCACGCAACATGTGACGAGTAAATCTTAAAAAGAATATGGGAAGGAGAAGTGAAAATAGGGGAGAGTGTGACTGCTGTGCTCTAGACAACAAATAATAAATGACAAAACATTTCAGAGAAACAAATATTTATTGAATCTGAGGTCAGTAGTTAAATAGGTTAGCCAGAAAACTAGAAAACGAATACACAAAATAAAAAAAATGGAGACCAGTTGCAGAATTGACAGATCGTAAGAGAGATGATCAACAATTACCATAAAGAACCTGATAATAGAATGAGAAATGAATGGATTCAACAAAATTGTCTCTGAGAAAGAGAAAGAACAACTGAAAAAAAGATATTCATTTTGAGATAAGGAATAGCACAGGAAAGCTGAAGACAGATATCAACGAATAAATAAAACCCATAAAACAGAAAAATTAGTGAAGTAATGGGACTTCTCAGTGTGATACTATGGGTTCTGAATTGGTTTTTCAATAAATGACTGCAGAAAGTGCAACTATCAAAATTATGGATACAAGATTCATATACTCATAACATTTAAACAAAGAGAGTGACAGGTAACAATGTACAGATTTGTTTCCTTGATTTGTAAGATGTGTACTTAGGGTATCAGAGATGATATTTAGAAGAACTTTGGAATAATAACCAACGAGAAATATTCATTTTAAATGCTAATCCCATATGAGTGTGCAAAGGTAGGGGTTTGCAATGGGTAAGGATGTGCTTGGAGTAGGGTTGTGGAAGGGAGTTGTGATAAATGGTTTAACACCGACAAGTTGAGGTAATCAGTCCCTCAGCCTGGAGTCGATGTGGTCAATCCATCACTCTTTTAGATTGATGG
Source organism: Cherax quadricarinatus (assembly GCF_026875155.1). Taxonomy (NCBI): domain Eukaryota; kingdom Metazoa; phylum Arthropoda; class Malacostraca; order Decapoda; family Parastacidae; genus Cherax; species Cherax quadricarinatus. The sequence continues at coordinate 1,761,313 of NC_069498.1, forward strand.
ATTGACCACATCAACTCCAGGCTGTGGAACTGATTACCTCATACTCTTCCTCTCCTTACACCTCTCTGCTTTGTGTTGGACTGATGAAGTCACTGTGTGGCAAAACGTTTCTTTAATAAAGATTCCCATATATTGCATAAGTGTCTCAATCTTCAAGAGAGGAGTTAGTGGAGGAGAGGGTTAATAAAATTAAAAACAGTCAATGAATCTGAGTTAAAGGTGTGACTTTCAGTGAAAAAGTCAGCTAGAGTATGTTAAGGTGTTCTAATTGTTGGAAGTGTCTTCTGTATGCCTGCTGATAGATTAAACAATGTATTGATATAAGTTGAACTGACAATGTGAATCTACAGTTCTTGCAGAGTGGTGCCAGTCGTTTATCTATGTGGTAGCTGTATGTAAGACATGTGTGTCTGATTTATGATCGTGAGAGTGAAGTTTCCCTAACTCCAAAATCAAAGTTGTGGCTTGAAAAAAAAATTGATGACCTCTAATTCGGATCAACATTGTTGACAGCGATTTATGAGAGGCTGAGAGAGCACGAAAAGTAATCAAGGAAAGGAAAAACAGCTGCAGGAATTTCACTGTTCGTCACGACAGAGTACAGAGTCTGCCGTTTTCCCCAATACTG
>NC_069498.1:1762440-1801459 GCF_026875155.1 Cherax quadricarinatus
CCCCCCCCCCCCCCCCCCCCCCCCCCCCCCCCCCCCCCCCCCCCCCCCTGGGGGAAGTGGGGGAAGGAGAACATCTGGGGGACACGGATGACTCCGAACAGGACTGGAAAGGCGAGAGCCCTTGGGAAGGGGAAGGGGGGGGGGAATATCTGAGGCGGACCCTGGGAAAGAAGGAGATATGGTTGCAAGGCAGACCTGGGAAGTGGGAAGGGAGAACATTGGGGACAGGATGACTCCGGACACAGACCTGGGAACGAGGCACCTTGGAAGTGGGGAAGGGGGGGGAAAATTGAGGCGGACTCTGGGAAAAGGATACGGTTGTAAGCGACCTGGGAAAGTGGGAAGGGGAACATTGAGGGACCGGATGACTCGGCACTGGACGGGAAAGCGAGAGCACCTGGGGAGTGGGAAGGGGGGGAATCGAGGCGGACTCCTGGGAAGAGGGATACTGGTTGCTAGGCGACCCTGGGAAGTGGGGAAGGGAGAACATGAGGGACACGGATGGACTCCTGAACATGACCTGGAAGGGAGAGCCCTTGGGGAAGTGGGGGAAAGGGGGGGAATTTAGGCGGTCGGAAAGAGGGGAATGTTGCTAAGGCAGACCTGGGAAAGGGGAGGAGAACTTGAGGGACAGATGGACCCGACACTGGACCTGGAAAGGAGAGCACTTGGGGAAGTGGGGGGGGATATTGAGGCGGCAAAGGGGAAAGAAGGAGATACTGGTTGCTAAGGCAGACCCTGGGAAAGTGGGGAAGGGAGAACATCTGAGGGGACACGGATGGACTCATGGACACATGGACCTGGGAAAGGCGAGAGCACCTTGGGGAAGTGGGGAGGGGGGGAATATCTGAGGCGGACTCCTGGGAAAGAAGGAGATACTGGTTGCTAAGGCAGACCCTGGGAAAGTGGGGAAGGGAGAACATCTGAGGGGACACGGATGGACTCCTGGACACATGGACCTGGGAAAGGCGAGAGCACCTTGGGGAAGTGGGGAAGGGGGAGGGGAATATCTGAGGCGGACTCCTGGGAAAGAAGGAGATACTGGTTGCTAAGGCAGACCCTGGGAAAGTGGGGAAGGGAGAACATCTGAGGGGACACGGATAGACTCCTGGACACATGGACCTGGGAAAGGCGAGAGCACCTTGGGGAAGTGGGGAAGGAAAGGGGGGGAATATCTGAGGCGGACTCCTGGGAAAGAAGAAGATACAGGTTGCTAAGGCAGACCCTGGGAAAGTGGGGAAGGGAGAACATCTGAGGGGACACGGATGGACTCCTGGACACATGGACCTGGGAAAGGCGAGAGCACCTTGGGGAAGTGGGGAAGGGAAGGGAGGGAATATCTGAGGCGGACTCCTGGGAAAGAAGGAGATACTGGTTGCTAAGGCAGACCCCTGGGAAGTTGGGAAGGCGAGAACATCTGAGGGGGACACGGATGGACTCCTGGACACATGAACTGGGAAGGAAAGGCTTGAGAGCACTTGGGAAAGTTGCGGATGAGGGGGGGGGAATATCTGAGGCGGAACCCTGGGAAAGAAGGAGATACTGATTGCTAAGGCAGACCCTGCGGAAAGTGGGGAAGGGAGAGGAGAACATCCTGAGGGGAACACGTAGATGATGTGCTCTGGACAAATGGACCTGGGAAAGGCGGAGAGCACCTTGGGAAGTTGGTGAAGGGAGGGAGGGAATATCTGAGGCGGACTCCTGGGAAAGAAGGAGATACTGGTTGCTATGGCAGACCCTGGGAAAGTGGGGAAGGGAGAACATCTGAGGGGACACGGATGGACTCCTGGACACATGGGACCTGGAAAGGCGAGGAGCACCTTGGGGAAGTGGGGAAGTGGACAGGGGGGGAATATCTGAGGCGGACTCCTGGGGAGAAAGAAGAAGATCGGGTTGCTAAGGCGACCCTGGAAAGTGGGGAAGGGAGAACATCTGAGGAACAGGATGGACTCTGGACCATGGACCTGGGAAGGCGAGAGCACCTTGGGCGAAGTGGTAAACGGAAGGGGCGGGAAAATCTGAGGCGGACTCCTGTGGAAAGAAGGAGAACTGGTTGCTAAGGCAGACCCTGGGAAAAGTGGAGAAGGGGAAAACATTGAGGGGACACGGATAGACTCTGGACGCATGGACCTGGGAAAGGCGAGAGCACCTTGGGGAAGTGGGGAAGGGAAGGGGGGGGGAATATCTGAGGCGGATTCCTGGGAAAGAAGGTAGATATGGTTTCTAAGGCAGACCCTGGGAAAAGTGGGGAAGGGAGAAAGACATCTGAGGGGACCAGAGGGGACACGGATTATCTCCTGGACACATGGACCTGGGAAAGGCGAGAGCACCTTGTAGAAGTGGGAAAGGGGGAATATCTGAGGCGGACCCCTGGTAAAGAAGGAGATACTCTTTGCTAAGGCAGTCCCTGGGAAAGTGGGGAAGGAAGAACATCTGAGGGGACACAGATGGACTCCTGGACACATGGACCTGAGGAAAGCATCAAACACAGTAAGTGGATGGGTGGACCTTAAGACGAACCACTGGCCTCCAGTGGCAAGGGTTGGTTGGTAATCAGAGATAACTGATGCTGACAGTCAGTGGTCGCAAATAATAATGACTAATTAGATTTCTTATAGAAATGACATGTAATTATTTAACATTTATCATTTTGGGCAGCTTTAAAAAGGAAATGTTTTGGGCTCGACCGGTTTATCAATTTATTAAACATCCTTATATGCCATCTAAAAACATTTTAGGATATTTTTTTTTTTACATATGAACGATTATTAAATATATGGGAATCCGTATTAGCTGAAATGGTTGGGATTGATTTCCATTACCTGGCTTCACTCTCGAGACTTAAATTAAAAAAAACAGCGAAAAGGCATTGAACAGAGTGTAATCTCGACTGTAAGAGTGAGAGAAACCAGAGATCGTCCCCACAATCTAGCTACAGTAACTTTGAGGAGGTGTCTCGCCCGATGAAGGAGATCGTGATCCTTCTTCTTCTTTCGAATTGTTTTCCTTCTATTCATCAACACATTTCACAATAACTTCCCGATCAAATAAACATTAACCTCCACTCTCGATGAAATATGAAAGTTATAACATTATTATTATAATCAAGGGGGAAAGCTCTAACCCGGAGGGATTTACAGCGCCGGGGGGGGGGGATGTGCGAAGGCATTCATGCTTAATTCGGGGGAACTGGAGCACAGATCCAATTCCCTAAATCCAAGAGCCCTCACCAACATCAAGGAACTTCCTTGAGGGGGAAGTTATCACAAAGCACCTATATTTTTCTTATTTACCATGGCATTTAAATGAGGGTTATATGAACTGACAACGGAGCTCAAGGCCCGAAACTCTTGGACAATGCTAAATTCTCTCAAAACAATATGTAAACAGATTTAAGCCACTGGGAAAAAAAACCTTGAATTGACTGTATGTTTAATATGTAACATGTACTTTGTTCTAAGCCAGAACATGTACTGAACACTTTACTCCCAAATCACAAAATGATTCTTGTTCACACTTGCTACGAAAAACATTGACGATGGTTGAAAGTTAAGGTGAGGCCACTTAGCTGGAGAGATATCGTGATGATTGTGGGTGAACCGAAATAAATGGTTGAAAGTTAAGTTATAATGGTGATGAATCAGTTCAAAGAGATTCTGAAGGAAGTAGGTGGACGAGAATATAGGAAAAGATATTAGAACCAGGGAGATTAAAGGAAGAATAAATGAGTATTAGTATTGAAGTGAGATGAATGATTGGAGAAGTAAGAAAGGAAGTGGGAATGAAGGCAATATGAAGGAAGTGGGAATGAAGGCAATATGAAGGAAGTGGGAATGAAGGCAATATGAAGGAAGTGGGAATGAAGGCAATATGAAGGAAGTGGGAATGAAGGCAATATGAAGGAAGTGAAAATGAGGCAATATGAAGGACGTGGGAATGAAGGCAATATGAAGGATGAAGTGGGAATGAAGGCAATATGAAGGAAGTGGGAATGAAGGCAATATGAAGGAAGTGGGAATGAAGGCAATATGAAGGAAGTGGGAATGAAGGCAATGTGAAGGAAGTGGGAATGAAGGCAATGTGAGGAAGTGGGAATGGAAGGCAATATGAAGGAAGTGGGAATGAAGGCAATATAAGGAAGTGGGAATGAAGGCAATATGAGGAAGTAGGGAATGAAGGGGCAATTATGAAGGAAGTGGTAATGAAGGCAATATGAAGGAAGTGGGAATGAAGGCATATGAAGGGAAGTAGGAATGAAGGCAATATGAAGGAAGTGGGAATGAAGGCAACATGAAAGAAGTGGGATATATGAAGGCAGTTGAAGGAAGTAGGAATGAGGCAATATGAGGAGTGGGAATGAAGGCAATATGAAGGATAGTGGGAATGAAGGCAATATGAAGGATGTAGGAATGAAGGCATATGAGGTAAGTAGGAATGATGGCAATATGAAGGAAGTGGGAATGAAGGCAATATGAAGGAGTGGGAATGAAGGCAAATATGAAGGAAGTGGAATGAAGGCAATATGAAGGGAAGTAGAATGAAGGAATATGAAAAAGAAGTGGGAATGAAGGCCATAAGAAGGAAGTGGGAATGAAGGCTATATGAAGGAAAGTAGGAATCGATGGGCAATATGATGGGAAGTAGGAATGAAGGCAATATGAAGGAAGTGGGAATGAAGGCAATATGAAGGAAGTGGGAATGAAGGCCAATATGAGGAAGTGGGAATGAAGGCAATATTGAAGGAAGTGGTAATGAAGGCAATATGAAGGATGTGGGAATGAAGGCAATATGAAGGAAGTGGTACTTCCCGAGGCAATATGAAGGAATTGGGGAATGAAGGCAATATGAGGAAGTGGGAATGAAATGGCAATATGAAGGAGAGGGAATGAAGGCAATATGGAATGAAGTAGGAATGAAGGCAATATGAAGGAAGTAGGAATGAAGGCAATATGAAGGAAGTAGTAGGAATGAAGGAATATGAGAAAGTGGGAATGAAGGCATATGAAGGAAGTGGGAATGAAGGAAATATGAAGGGAGTGGGAATGATGCAATAGGAAGGTAGTGGGAATGAAGGCAATATGAAGGAAAAAGTGGATGAGGGCCAATATGAAGGAAGTGGGAATGAAGCAATATGAAGGAAGTAGGAATGAAGGCAATATGAAGGAAAGTGGGAATGAAGGCATATGAATGAAGTGGGAATGAAGGCAATATGAAGGAAGTGGGAATGAAGGCTATATGATGGAAGTGGGATGAAGGCAATATGAAGGAAGTGGGGATGAAGGCAATATGAAGGAAGTGGGAATGGAGGCAATATGACGGGAAAAGTAGGAATGAAGGCAATATGAAAGGAAGTGCGAATGAAGGCATATGAAGGAGTGGGAATGAAGGCAATATGGAAGGAAGTAGGAATGAAGGGCAATATGAAGAATTGGGAATGATAGGCAATATGAAAGGGAAGTGGGAATGAAGGCTATATGAAGGAAGTAAGAATGATGGCAATATGAAAGAAAGTAGGAATGAAGGCCCAATATGAAGGAAGTTGGAATGAAGGCAATATGAAGGAAGTGGGAATGAATGCAATATTGAAAGGAAGTTGGAATGAAGGCCAATATCGAAAGGAAGTGCGGAATGAAGGCAATATGAAGGAAAAGAGGGGATGAAGGCATTTTGAAGGAAGTGGGAATGAAGGCAATATGAAGGAAGTGGGAATGAAGGCAATATGAAGGAAGTGGGAATGAAGGCAATATGAAGGAAGTGGGAATGAAGGCAATATGAAGGAAGTAGGACATGAAGGCATATGAAGGATGTAGGAATGAAGGCAATGTGAGAAAAGTGGGAATGAAAGCATTATGAAGGGAAGTGGAATGAAGGCAATATGAACGAAGTGGGAATAAGGCCAATATGAAGGAAGTGGGGAATGAAGGCAATATGAAGGAAGTGGATGAAGGCAATATGAATGGAAGTGGGAATGAAGGCAATATGAAGAAGTAGGAATGAAGGCAATATGAAGGAAGTGGGAATGAAGGCAATATGAAGGAAGTGGGAATGAAGGCAATATGAAGGAAGTAGGGAATGAAGGCAATATGAAGGAAGTGGGGAATGAAGGCAATATGAAGGGAAGTTGGGAATGAAGGCATATGAAGGGAAGTGGAAGGAAGGCATATGAAGGAAGTGGGAGAGAATGAAGGCTATATGTAAGGAGTGGGGAATGAAGGCAATATGAAGGAAGTGGGAATGAAGGCAATATGAGGAAGTAGGAATGAAGGCAATATGAAGGAAGTCGGGAATGAAGGCAATATGAAGGAAGTGGGAATGAAGGCAATATGAAGGAAGTAGGAATGAAGGCAATATGAAGAAAGTGGGAATGAAGGCAATATGAAGGAAGTGGGAATGAAGGCAATATGAAGGAAGTGGGAATGAAGGCAATATGAAGGAAGTGGGAATGAAGGCAATATGAAGGAAGTGGGAATGAAGGGGCAATATGAAGGAAGATGAGATGAAGGCAATATGAAGGAAGTGGAATGAAGGCAATATGAAGGGAAGGAGGCTTGCAGTAGGATTTGGAGAAATTTAAATAAAATAATCGAAATTGGTGGAGAATGAACGAATGGTAAAATAAAAGAAAAGTGAAATAAAAGTAAATAAATAAAAAAAAGAGTATAAAGAAAGAGGTGAATGAGTCAGCAGTTAACAGTAGGAAGTTAGTATTGATTAATGGTATGTTAACGTGATCAAGTGTTAACAGTGATCAAGTGTGTGTTTCCTGGTAACGGAATAACAGTGATCACGTGTGTAGTTTCCTGGTAACGGAATAAAGTGATCAACTGTGTAGTTTCCTGGTAACGGGAATAACAGTGATCAAGTGTGTAGGTCCTGAACGGAATAACAGTGATCAAGTGTTGTAGTTCCTGGTAACGGTATAACAGTGATCAAATGTGTGTAGTTTCCTGGTAACGGAAATAAACAGTGTATCAAGTGTATAGTTTCCTGGTAACGGAATAACAGTGATCAAGTGTGTAGTTTCCTGGGTAACGGATTAACAGTGATAAGTGTGTGAGTTTCCTGGTAAGGAATAAACAGTGATTCAAGTGTATAGTTTCCTGGTAACGGAAATAACTGTGATCAAGTGTTTAGTTTCCTGGTAACGGAAATAACAGTTGATCAAGTGTATAGTTTCCTGGTAACGGAATTAACATGAACAGGAAAGTGTGTATTAATTATAGTAGAATTAAGTAGAATAAGTGTTGTGTGTTTTGATTATGTTAAGTAAAGTGTTGATGGGGTGATAAAGTGACAAGGAATATAAGTTGACATACAACAAGTTAAACTGAGGAAGGTAATAAGATATGTACATCAGTGTTTATCTGCTCAACATTTTAAAGTCTACAAAACTTGTATACCGAATATGTTCATCATTTAAAGAGAACTTTGTTAATATAGTTTGACGAAGAGCATGTACAACTTAAGTTAGTGTACATGTAACTGTTTACACTTGTGTACATATATATTGATACCTTTAAAACATTTTCGTTCGTTTACTTTCAAGAAACACGAGAGTCAATATAATATTTTATCAGTTTGTTGCAGTTTTTCATTGTTATTACAGAGAAACAAACATAAAAAAAAAAACCATTCATCCTGTGTACAAAAACAACTTAAAAATATGCGTACAGTTCTTCTATCGGAAAATCATTAAAATTATGTTGATATACTTTGAAGTATAAGTAGATGTATGGAATTTATTAATAGATGCGACTCATTGTGGTGTAGCTGGTTGAGACTTGTTGTTGTGCTGGTGGACTACAGTCGAACCTTCCAAGGTGAGTGTAATTATGAGGCGGCAGATTTTCTGAGTGTCCTCCCTTGTAATTACATCAGTCTGTACATATTATATTAAAACATTTATGTTATAATATATATATGGAATGTGTCAGGGGGATGGTTACTCTTGAAAAGATTAAGTTCCTCTTTGAGGAGATTCTGTGTTTTGGGGTTCAACAACTTTCAAAACGTCGCCATCTTGACCGGTTGTGTTAACATGTTTGTCTTCATAATGTTGTAATGAAAGATTTCTTATTTTATTTTCATTGTTTTTATTTAGGCAAGAAAAATAACGGACGATAAATAATTTTACCCGAAATTTCATACCGGACGATTAAATTCCTTCTAGAAAATCCGGTCCGGATTATTTAAAAAAAAAATCTCCTAGCAATAATTCTCTTTTGCTTTGAATCTATCTTAGTTTTTACTTCACTTAAATAGAAACATTCATAAGCAGATATCAGAAGGACATAGGAAAAAGCAAGGAAGGTGAATTTAAATCCCATTCCTTGGATCAGGATAGGGCTCTTCGACGTAACCTTGAGGGTAAAATTCCCGATACCTACTAACTAAAACAAAACAATTCCCAGGGTGGACCATAATATTAACAATAGATGGAGGAGTCAGAAGTGGAACAGATTACACATTGTGTTGAGCACCAGGACTCTAAGCTGAGAACGAGGCAGCGAGTCAGTTTTAACACAAGTGGTTTAAGAAATCGATTAAAGGGTTGTGTATTTCATAACAGAACCTGGTAGGTAACAACTGGTACACACAACACTATGTGTGTGGCCAATTGAGTATACCACAACTTTAAGATATAAGCAGTAATAATGTAGTTCAAGACAGTTGTAGCTCACTGCTTCTCTTAGTTCCATTCTCTCCTGTGCATTTCCAGGCTTTTCCAAATCGGTCTATTTTTACGCTCTTTTTTTTAGAACAGCTTCGGTTTCAGTAAGTGGAGGGTGGGGAAAGAAACCATTTGCTTTTCTATTCTTGGAACAAATACTACAAGAAATCCTTAATTAGGTAGAAGTGGACAGTTCTCACCAATGCCTCAGTCTAAATTACAAAAAACTTTCTATCTGTCTTTTCCTGGGCTTCCTTGTACTGTTTTTTTAAAACACTTTCGTTTAATATCTCATAACATTGCCAGGTTGGTGTGAAGCTTTTTTCTTAGAAAATAATCAAAAACATTAGCCAGCTATATACAATTTTCACTTCTACGCTACCTGAACATTCATTGTCTACGATTCCCAGAGTGTTGTTAAAGTTATCCAGAAATATTGAATCTGGTAATATCATTATCCTTGGTATACAACTTCGGTAACGTCACATATTTTGAGAAAACAAAGTTTGTTGTTTCTTGTATGGTTTCTGTGGCAGATATTCCGGGCAGTTATCAGGCGATTCTGATACTCTGTCAGTTGCTGACCACCAATGACTTCCTGCAGCTTTAATCCTTTCCCTTTGTACTTTTCGTGCTTCTCAGCCTCTCATAAATCTCTGCCCAACAATGTTGATCCGAATTAGAGCTCATCAAATTTCTTTTTTTCAAGCACAACTTTGATTTTGGAGTTAGGGAAACTTCAACTTCAATTCATAAACAGACACACTGTTTTTACACACGCTGCCACATAGATAAACGATTTGACACCACTCTGCCAAGAACTGCAGATTCACATTGTCGGTTCAATTATACAATTACATTGTTTATTCTTTCAGCGGATACAGAGTAACTTCCAACATCTAGAAACCCCTAAATACTTGCTGACTTTTTCACGGGAAAGTCACAGTTTTAATCAGATTCATTACTGTTTTTAATTTTTTAACCTTTTTCCTCCACTAACTCCTCTCTTAAAGATTGAAACACTTATGCATTATGGGAATCTTTATTAAGAAACGTTTTGCACACACGATCTTTCAGTCCAAACAAAGCAGAAAGTGTAAGGAGAGATTAGTTTGAGGTAATCAGTCCTCGCCTTGGAGTCGATGTGGTCAATCCATCAATCTATAATGGGGAAATGGACTGACCACTCGATCCAGGCTGGGACTGATTACTTCAACTTGTTGGTGTTAAACCATTTATCACAACCCCACCCTTCCACAACTCTACTCAAGCACATCTTACCATTGCAAACCTCTACCTTTGCAACGCCTACCTTTGACACGCCTACCTTTGCACACGCCTACTTTGCCACGCCTACCTTTGCAACGCTACCTTTGCACACGCCTACCTTTGCACAGCCACCTTTGCACACCCTACCTTTGCACACGCCTACCTTTGCACACGCCTACCTTTGCACACGCCTACCTTTGCACACGCCTACCTTTGCACACGCCTACCTTTGCACACCCTACCTTTGCACACCCCTACCTTTGCACACGCCTACCTTTGCACACGCCTACCTTTGCACACGCCTACCTTTGCACACGCCTACCTTTGCACACTCATATGGGATTAGCATTTAAAATTAATATTTCTCGTTAGTTATTATTCCAAAGTTCTCCTTCTGTATATCATCTGTGATACCCTAAGTACACATTTTACAAATCAAGGAAACAAATCTGTACATTGTTACCTGTCAATCTCTTTGTTTAAATGTTATGAGTATATGAATCTTGTATCCATAATTTTGCTAGTTGCACTTTCTGCAGTCATTTATTGAAAAACCAATTCAGAACCCATAGTATCACACTGAGAAGTCCCATTACTTCACTAATTTTTCTGTTTTATGGATTTTATTTATTCGTTGATATCTGTCTTCAGCTTTCCTGTGCTATTCCTTATCTCAAAATTAATATCTTTTTTCAGTTGTTCTTTCTCTTTCTCAGAGACAATTTTATTGAATCCATTCATTTCTCATTCTATTATCAGGTTCTATTATCAGGTTCTTTACGATCTGTCATTCTGCAACTGTCGTTCCATTTTTTTTATTTTGTGTATTCGTTTCTAGGTTTTCTGGCTAACTATTATCTACTGACCTCAGATTCAATAAATATTTGTTGCTCTGAAATGTTTTTTCATTTATTAGTCATTTTCTCCACTATCTCATTTGTTGTCTAGAGCACAGTAGCCACCTCTCCCGTATTTTTCCTCTCTTCCCATATTCCTTTTTTAGATTTACTTCGCACAATGTGCGTGGGTGTGAGAGGTAGGAGGTTATGTCAGTATGTACGAGAAAACTTAATATTCAGCTGGCTGATTCGTGGCCGGTGTTCGTAAAACACAGCTAGAGTCAGGCGCAGATCTGTAATGTAAGTTTAGTGAGGACGTGACCCGCTTCAGCTGATTTCCTACGGACACATTGGGTGTGTGATTATTGTATTGTGATGTGATTCTTTTCCATCCTCTTTGTCTGCTTCATATACTTGTCATAGGGGGTATGTATCCTTTAATTTCTCTTACTACATCAGTTTCTTCCTCCTTCTCTCTCGCAAACTTCCCGAACACTCGAAGTTGTGGCGTTGTGCTGCCTTCTAACTTCTTACACACACTTGGTGATGTGCAGTGCCTTTCACTTCCTCACCCTTCCTCTCACTCGGTATTACTCGTATTTATGTTTCTCCTTAATATTCTTTAGTTTCTTGGATTTACCCATCTCTTCCCACATTCTTCAGCATTTTCTGTCGTTGTTCTTTCCCGTTAACACCACCATGACTTTCACAAATGTCAACATCAAAACCATAACCAAAACAAACAGTGACTTTCTAGCCTTCCCTCTGAAACTTTTTGAATAATGTGTCTTAAATTTATTTCTGAATTCATACTTGCGTTAGTGGATAAATGATTTATTGTTTGCTCTCTCTCATCTATACCAAGAATAATATTTTCTGAAGGAGATTTTGTTTTGAGAAATAAAACATATTGTTAAGTCAGCAATGTCAAAGAAAATATTAAACTACACCTGGTAGGTAAAGACCGTTTGTGTAATGCTGACTTTCATTCATTACTGAGTAATTCAGTCGCAGTGGGCAAAAAATCTTATTCGTTATTTAATGTTGGGTTATATAGTTCTTTTCCATTGTGCAATTTATTTCCCCAGTGATTAGTTATTTTACCACAAATATATCATTGGAGGAATTGAGACACTGCTCCTGATCCCTCGTGAGTGTGAGTGTGTGTGTGTGTGTGTGTGTGTGTGTGTGTGTGTGTGTGTGTGTGTGTGTGTGTGTGTGTATGTGTGTGTGCGGGTGTGTACTCACCTAATTGTGGTTGCAGGGGTCGAGACTCAGCTCCTGGCCCCGCCTCTTCACTGATCGTTATTAGATCCTCTCCCTCTCTGCTTCCTGAGCTTTGCCATACCTCTTCTTAAAACTATGTATGGTTCCTGCCTCCACTACTTCACTTGCTAGGCTATTCCACTTCCTGACGACTCTATGACTGAAGAAACATTTCCTAACGTCCCTGTGACTCGTCTGAGTCTTCAGCTTCCAATTGTGACCCCTTGTTTCTGTGTCCCCTCTCTGGAACATCCTGTCTCTGTCCACCTTGTCTATTCCCCGCAGTATCTCGTATGTCGTTATTATGTCTCCCCTGACCCTTCTGTCCTCCAGTGTCGTCAGTCCGATTTCCCTCAACCTTTTCTCGTACGACATTCTCTTGAGCTCTGGAACTAGCCTTGTTGCAAACCTTTGTACTTTCTCTAACTTCTTGACGTGCTTGACCAGGTGTGGGTTCCAAACTGGTGCTGCATACTCCAGTATGGGCCTAACTTAAACAGTGTACACTGTCTTGAATGATTCCTTATTAAGATATCGGAACGCTATTCTCAGGTTTGCCAGGCGTCCGTATGCTGCAGCAGTTATTTGGTTGATGTGTGCCTCCGGTGACGTGCTCGGTGTTATGGTCACCCCAAGGTCTTTCTCCCTGAGTGCGGTCTGTAGTCTTTGTCCACCTAGCCTATACTCTGTCTGCGGTCTTCTTTGCCACTCCCCAATCTTCATGACTTTGCATTTGGCAGGATTGAATTCGAGAAGCCAGTTTCTGGACCACATGTCCAGCCTGTCCAGGTCTCTTTGCAGTCCTGCCTCATCCTCATCCGATTTAATTCTTCTCATCAACTTCACATCATCTGCGAAAAGGGACACTTCAGAGTCTATTCCTTCCATCCTGTCGTTCGCATATATCAAAATAGCACTGGTCTAGAACTGACCCCTGTGGGACCCCGCTCGTCACAGGCGCCCACTGTGATACCTCTTCACGTACCATGACTCGTTGCTGCCTCCCTGTCAGGTATTCCCTGATCCATTGCAGTGCCCTCCCTGTTACATGCGCCTGATCCTCCAACTTCTGCACTAATCTCTTGTGGGGAACTGTGTCAAAGGCCTTCCTGCAGTCTAGGAAAACGCAATCAACCCAACCCTCTCTCTTGTGTCTTGCTTCTGTTACCTTGTCATAAAACTCCAGGAGGTTTGTGACACAGGATTTGCCTTCCATGAACCCATGCGTGTGTGCATGTGTGTGTGTGTGTGTGTGTGTGTGTGTGTGTGTGTGTGTGTGTGTGTGTGTGTGTGTGTGTGGGTGTGTGTGTGTGCAGGGGCTGAGTTTCAGATCCTGGCCCTATCTCTTAATTGAGGTTCACTGGAGTCTTGTTGCTAATCATACCTGTCCTTGTATCTGAGTGCAGAGATTTCCTCCACCACTCTCACTGTCTGGCTCAGTTCACCTACGTACCACTCTAAGACTGAGAAGATATTTTCTGACATACATGTTGCTAGTGCAACAATTGGAAATCTTCAATATGGAAACGTTTCATCAAGCAGTTGTGTCAGTGCAATACATAGAAAAAATAGTAAAATATGAAAAGGGAATTTTGAGGTAAATAATTTCCTGAGCCTCGAGATAAGAGAACGTCACGTGCACAGTGAAAGGTCTCATATACTGGAGACAGATGTTGAGAAGCAGTTGACGTCGGAGTCAATGATCTGTAGAGTCCATTAGTGGAGGAAGATCATGCTAAAAAATAAGACAGGAGCTGGAGACGAAGAAGAATTCATTCTTCCAGGATTTTAAGATATTCCTGTGTCAGACAGGTATTACTATTTAAATTATTAAAAAACCGACAAGTAGGTAACTGAAACACTTGTGCAACACTCTGTTGCTCTCCTGAGAGAACGTTTCGCCTGCAAGCGACTTTATCAGTCTATTGCAGAGAAAACGTTGGAAGATGTGAAAAGCTGACCGTAACGACTTTTATAATGGAGACAAATGAGGCGAGGCAGTGGAGGCGGCGCGTCACAGGTGGACACAGTCCATTAGCAGAAGTTATGCCAGTACGTTAGGCAAATATCTCTGTACCAAGATTCAAAGACTCTTTGTTAGGTAGATATTACTAAGTGGTTGTGAAAAGGGGAAGTAGAAGAATGAATCACTGGTTGCGCCAACCAGAGGATTTATCACTTCTAAACAGGGAAAAATGATTGAGAACGTGAAGAAGGATCCTGAGGTAATCAGTCACTTAGCCTTGAGGTGAGGTAATCAGTCACTTAGCCTTGAGGTGAGGTAATCAGTCACTTAGCCTTGAGGTGAGGTAATCAGTCACTTAGCCTTGAGGTGAGGTAATCGTCACTTAGCCCTTTAGGTGAGGGAATCAGTTCCCCTTAGCCTTGAGTGAGGTAAATCAGCCAGTTGGGAGGCGAAGCGTGAATGTAAGAGCTATGGTAAAAAATATGCCGGGAGGGCTTTATACTGAAGCCATTGAAGGGAAATAATTTTAAAAAAGTTTGGGTTTATCCAAATTTCGGTTTTAAAAAATCCTTTACAACTTTCCAAGAAAGTCCCCTAAAGACGGAATTATTTAAAAAAAAGTTTGGGTTTATCCAAAATTCTTGGTTTTAAAAAAAATAAGCATTTAGGGGGAAACGTTTAATAAGATCCCATTTTAGGAGGACGAGATGGGATGTTTAATTTAAAGAAATTTGGTGGTTTAAAAATTTTGGTCATTAAAATTTAAAAAAACAGATTTTCCTGGGGGAACTTTATAATTAGTTCCCCCATTTTTAAAGGGAAAAATTCTAAATTTAACTGTTCATGTAAAACATGTATTTAATTGTTGTAATTAAACATTTAAAACTTTGAACCTTTGGGGTCCCCTTTTTTGGGAAATGTTGTGCCATGTTAGTCATTGATATTATGTGGAAAATTTATATTTTAAATTCTGTTGAGCATGCAGGGAAAATTGTTTATAATAATTAAGTAGGGAAAAGGTTGTCACACGGTGGCATTATTGAAAGTGGGAAAACCAAATTCAAGGATTGTAATGTTAGGAATTCTAATTGTACCAACAATTTTGAAGGAGTTGGTTGTTGTCCCCCCACAGAAAGGAAAAGTAACACTTGGGGGTTTATTATCAATACGGACCGTCCAGTAAATGCCAGAATTTTTCCCTCCAGTTTTTTGCTTTTCGTTCACTTTACTCAAGAACTAAGATAATGAATCTACAACTTATGTTAACCAGATGTATTTCGGTCCGCGTACTGCATAACTCCAGAAATCTGTAAGTCATTTTGTTCAATAAATATGCGAATTAGGAGAGATAAAACCCCCAGCTTAACTTACTCTAAGTAACAGAAAGTTTGTCGTCAACTTGAAGAGAAATTTTACTTTTATCTCAGAGTGATCAATATACTAAAATGCTCAAGTTATTAAGTCTGAAGTCAGTCACAATTTGAAATTATAAATTATCGCATAAAAACCTGTATCAAAATGCTGACAGATTCATCTATTAAACAAAAAAGGAAATTGGGACCAACACAACAAAAAATAGATTAATTTCGGTTTCAGTGGGATCGGAGAAAGATATCCCAGTGTTTCATAACCTCTGCCACCTGGACATCATTGAACGCTAGTGCGAAAATAAATATGACCTTTTAAAATTTTAAGGGAATCAGAAGAGGTATTATTGATAACTCATCACAAGCAATATAAAAGTGACAAAGTCAAGTTTGCGACCACTGTCAGCCTCAGAGTTAGTTATCTCTGAGTTACCAGACCCTGCCACCTGGAGGCCAGTGGTTCCTCTTAATGGGTTAAATGCGTCAACGTCTAATTAACACAAGAGTTATGACTACAAACTCTACGTCTTCAGTTTGTGGGGAAAAAAAGAGTCTGCAAGTTACCTAATTCTAAAACTGAAGAAGTTAAAACGCCTATAACATAGAAAAAGAAGCAAACAATCAGTATATATACTGTTCCTAAGAGATTTACACCTCGTGGTAAAATATACTTCTACAAAAATAGTCCGCCAGTAGAAGAAAGGAACTTCGACTACGTTTCAGTCCGACTTGGACCCTTTACAGTCACGGTATTGTGCCTTTTTTTTTTGTTAAATATACTTCTAGATTTCAACGTTTAATGATTTCAAACTCATTAGCTTTGATGTTACATCATTGTTTACTAAACTACCAGTAGATGACCCGTTGGATTTTCTTGCAGAAAACCCTTCAAAATATGATCTTCCCCTTTAAAAACTGATGAAAAAATTGAGTTGATTAAATTGTACATTTTGGATTGTAAAAATTTTTGCTCAATAACAAATTTACATAGATAAATCTGGCATCCTACTAGGTAATCCATTGTCACCTATTTGTACATGGAGTATTTTGAAACCACAATACTCAAAAATATCTTTCTTCCAAAAAACCAAATAGTTTAGGTATGTGGATGATGTACAGATATCCAGACAGAGTGGATTCACTTCTATGTTTTTGAGAGCCCTTACGATTTGTTATAAAACTCTCTGAAAATTTTGTTTGGGGCAAATGGAGGCAATGTTTTCCCGTGACTTGACGTTTCTGTTAGAGTATGAGCAAGTAACTTTAAGTGAAGGGATTCAGGGGGAAAATAGTTTGCTGGATTCCTGGAGGTGAGAAGTACAGTGCCTGTTAATTTGAAGGGGAGGTGGAGATATGTTACATAGACTTATGTTAAAGAAAAATTTATCAGCAACAGCTGTGTTTATCTGAATATTTTTAGGTGTGTATATTTCTTGTTCTCTCTGCCACTTTATATCTCAATATTCACCATAGCCACCAAATGCATAACAAATTTTCCTTAAGAAAAAAAAATCACTCATAACCAAATTGTTTGAGTTATTGTCACAGATTGTAAAACTTTAATATTCATGTCAAACCCGTTTTATCTTATAATTTGGGTTTAAACCCAAATTTTTTTCATATAAATGTTTGTAGCTATAAGTTACTCACACACACACACGCACGCACCCCACACACACACACACACACACAAAACACACA
Source organism: Cherax quadricarinatus (assembly GCF_026875155.1). Taxonomy (NCBI): domain Eukaryota; kingdom Metazoa; phylum Arthropoda; class Malacostraca; order Decapoda; family Parastacidae; genus Cherax; species Cherax quadricarinatus. The sequence continues at coordinate 1,779,520 of NC_069498.1, forward strand.
CACACACACACACCACACACACACACACACACACACACCAACACACACACACACGCACGAAGATTAAGGGGAAGAAAGATTAAGGGAAATTCGGCCTACCGACGACACTGGAGGACAGGAGGGTCAGGGGAGACATGATAACGACATATAAATACTGCGTGGGGAAAAGACAAGGTGGACAAAGAGAGGATGTTCCAGAGAGGGGACACAGAAACAAGAGGCCACAATTGGAAGTTGAAGACACAAATGAGTCAGAGAGATATTGGAAGTATTTCTTCAGTCATAGAGTTGTCAGGGAGTGGAATAGCCTAGAAAATGACGTAGTGGAGGCAGGAAAACCCTACACAGTTTTAAGACGAGGTTTGATAAAGCTCATGGAGCGGGGAGAGAGAGGGGCCCAGTAGCAACCGGTGAAGAGGCGGGGCCAGGAGCTAAGACTCGACCCCTGCAAAACCCCAAATAGGTGAGTACAAATAGGTGACTACACACCCCACCCCCACACAAAACACACACACACACCACACACACACACACACCAAAACACACACACACACACGCACGCACGCAGTGAAGAGGCGGGGGCAGGAGCTGAGTTTCGACCCTGCAACACAATTAGGTGAGTACAATTAGGTGGGTACAACACATCATACACATACACACACACACACACACCAATATTGAGGGAGGTATTCCAATGGAGACAGAAAGCCTTCCAGCAAACCGAGGCAGTTTAAAGGGACAGTAGGAAATACTGGACACACTGCATCAATAAGGAGGAGATGAAAAACTGCTAGGTTAACTATTATCTCGACACTGGTGGGCCCAGATAACATCTCTCCATGGGTCCTGAGAGAGGGAAACAGACGCACTGTGTGTACACTAAGAGCAATCTTCAATAAATCTTTCCAAACAGAGCAACTGTTGAGGTGTCAAATACATTAAACATTAGTCCCAATTTTAATGAAGGAGACAGAGAGGCAGCATTAAAAATAATGAGTGGACGAGTATCAGGTAAGTCAACAGGGGATTGGACAAGATACAAGCCCGGGCCCATAAATGGTTCCTGGAGTTTAGCCCACCAGATGCAAAATCATGAAGCTTGGGGAAGGACAAAGAAGACCTCAGACGGAGCATTGCCTAGGGGATCAAAGGTTGCGAAACTCACTCACTTGAGAGAATTTGGTGTGAGCATCACACCAAAATTTTCTTCTGGGGCACAATCAACCAAATAACTGCTGCAGCATATTGGCCCCTAGCAAAACCTAAGAATAGCGTATCGACAAACTAGTAAGGAGGATTTCATGACGCTGCACGCCGTGTACATCAGGCTCAGTATGGACTCACACCTGGTCAAACTCGTCAAGAAATTGGAGAAAGTGCAAAAAGTTTGCAACAAGACAGGTCCGGGATTAAGTGGTATGTCCCAGAGAAGAGTTTAATGGAACTCAACATGACGACACTGGAGGAGAGGAAGGATAGGGGGGACATGATAACGACGTGTATTGAAAAAGAACTGACAAGGTGGACAGGGACAAAATGTTTCCGAGGCGGGACACAGCAACAAGCGGTCACAACTGGTAGTTTAACAACTCAAACGTTAGGAAGTTTTTCTTCGGCTTTGAGTTGTCAGGAAGTGGAACAATTTGGAGTATGAAGTAGTGGAGGGGAATCCATACATAGCTTTAAGAAGAGGTACGATAAAGCTGAGAGAGCATGGAGAGAGTGAACCTAGTAGCGACGGCGAAGAGGAGGGGGAACGAACGTGAATCAACCCTTACAACCACAAATAGGTGAGTAAAAGCAACACACACACACACCACCCCACACACACACACCACACACCACCAACACAACAAAACACACACACACACACACACAGGGGATAGTGGTGGGCACCCAGAATGGAACCAGTTTATAACGGCAACCAGCATGTATTCATGGAAGGCAAATCCTGTGTCACAAACCTACTGGAGTTTTTACGGGCAAGGAACGGAAGTAAGCACGAGAGAGAGAGGAGATGGGTGGGTAGATTTCATTTTCTTGGACTGCAAGAAGGCCTTCGACACAGTTCCTCACAGAAGATTGGTGTAAAAGCTAGAGGATCAGGCACGTACAACAGAAAGGGGCACTGCAATGGATCAGAGAATACTTGACAGGGAGGCAACAACAAGTCGTGGTACGTGTGAGGTATCACAGTGGAGGCAGTGACGAGCGGGGTTCCACAGGGGTCAGTCTAGGACCAGTGCTATTTTTGATATATGTGAAAAGGGCATGATGGAAGGGTTAGATTCAGAAGTGTTCCTGTTAGCAGATGATGTGAAGTTCATAAAGGAGAATTAAATCAGATGGGTATCAGGCAGGACTATAAAGATACCTAGACAGGCTAGACGTGTGGTCCAGCAACTGGCGCCACGAATTTAACCCGCCAAATGCAAAGTCATGAAGATCTGGGAAGGGCAAAGAAGACCGCCCGAGTATAGGTAGGTGGCCAAGACTGCAACCTCACCCAAGAAAAAGATCTTGGGGTGAGTATAATACCGAGCACATCTCCTGAAGCGCGCATCAACCAGATAACTTTCTGCAGCATATAGGCGCCTGGAAAACTTGAGAATAGCGTTCCCATACCTCAGTAAGGAATCGTTCAAGACTCTGTACATCGTGTGCATCAGACCCATACTGGAGTATGCAGCACCAGTTTGGAAACCACACCTGGTCAAGCACGTCAAGAAATTAGAGAAAGTGCAAAGGTTGCAACAAGGCTAGTTCCAGAGCTAAGGAGAATGTCAAACGAAGAAAGGTTAGGGGAAATCGGCCTGACGACACTGAAGGACAGGAGGGTTAGGGAAGACATGATACGACATTCAAAATACTGAGAGGAATAGATAAGATGGACGGAGACAGGATGTTCCAGAGAGGGGACACAGAAACAAGGGTCACAGTTGGAAGGTGAAGACTCAGATGAGTCAAAGAGATATTAGGAAGTATTTCTTTAATTATAGAGTTGTCAGAAGTGAAAAAGTCTGGAAAGTGATGCAGTGGAGGCATTAACCTACTCTCTCTCTGCTCCTGGAGCAGAGAGAGAGAGGGACCTAGAAGCGATCAGTGAAGAGGCTGGGCCATTAGCTGAGTCTCGACCTTGGCAACCACAATTAGGTGAGTACAAATAGGTGAGTACACGCACACACACACACACACACATACACACACACACACACACACACACAAAATGTAGTCCCAATTTTTAAAAAGGGAGACAGACATGAGGCACTAAACTACAGACCTGTATCACTAACGTGTATAGTATGCAAGGTCATGGAGAAGATCATCAGGAGGAGAGTGGGTGGGGCACCTGAAAGAAACAAGTGTATAATTGACAACCAGCACGGTTTCAGGGAAGGAAAATCCTGTGTCACAAACCTACTAGAGTTTTATGACAAGGTGACAGAAGTAAGACAAGAGAGAGAGGGGTGGATCGACTGCATATTTTGGACTGCAAGAAGGCCTTCGACACAGTTCCTCACAAGAGGTTACTGCAAAAGCTAGAGGATCAGGCACACATAACAGGAAAGGGCACTGTAGATGAATGGTTCAGAGAACCGACATGTTGATAAATTAGACACATGTGCAACTCTTGGGTATCTTTATTGGGGAAACGTTTCGCCACACAGTGGCTTCATCAGTCCATACAAAGGAGAAACTTGAAGAACAGGAGGAGAATGAGGTAATCAGTCCCTCAACCTTGAGTCGATGTGTTCAGTCCATCATTCTACTCAAGATTGATGGACTGAACACATCGACTCAAGGTTGAGGGACTGATTACCTCATTCTCCTCCTGTTCTTCAAGTTTCTCCTTTGTATGGACTGATGAAGCCACTGTGTGGCGAAACGTTTCCCCAATAAAGATACCCAAGAGTTGCACATGTGTCTAATTTATCAGGAAAGGCACTGCAATGGATCAGAGAATACCTGTCAGGGAGGCAACAACGAGTCATGGTACGCGACGAGGTGTCAGAGTGGGCGCCTGTGACAAGCGGGGTTCCACAGGGGTCAGTCCTAGGACCTGTGCTGTTCTTGGTATATGTGAACGACATAACTGAAGGGATAGACTCAGAAGTGTCCTTGTTTGCAGATGATGCGAAGTTAATGAGAAGAATCAAATCGGATGAGGATCAGGCAGGACTACAAAGAGACCTGGACAGGCTACAAGCCTGGTCCAACAACTGGCTCCTTGAATTTAACACTGCCAAATGCAAAGTCATGAAGATTGGGGAAGGGCAAAGAAGACCGCAGACACAATATAGTTTAAATGGCCAAAGACTGCAAACCTCACTCAAGGAAAAAGACCTGGGGGTGAGTATAACACCGAGCATATCTCCTGAGGCGCACATCAATCAGATAACTGCTGCAGCATACGGGCGCCTGGCAAACCTACGGATAGCGTTCCGATACCTCAGTAAGGATTCGTTTAAGACTCTGTATACCATTTATGTCAGGCCCATACTGGAGTATGCAGCACCAGTTTGGAATCCACACCTAGTCAAGCACGTCAAGAAATTAGAGAAAGTGCAAAGGTTTGCAACAAGACTAGTCCCAGAGCTACGGGGATTGTCCTACGAAGAAAGGTTGAGGGAAATCGGCCTGACAACACTGGAGGACAGGAGGGTCAGGGGAGACATGATAACGACATATAAAATACTGCGCGGAATAGACAAGGTGGACAAAGACGGGATGTTCCAGAGAAGGGACACAGACACAAGAGGTCACAATTGGAAGTTGAAGACTCAGATGAATCAAAGGGATGTGAGAAAGTATTTCTTCAGTCATAGAGTAGTCAGGCCGTGGAATAGCCTAGAAAGTGACGTAGTGGAGGCGGGAACCATACATAGTTTTAAGGCGAGGTATGATAGAGCTCATGGGGCAGGGAGAGAGAGGACCTAGTAGCAATCAGCGAAGAGGCGGGGCCAGGAGCTGTTGACTCGACCCCTGCCAACCACAAATAGGTGAGTACAAATAGGTGAGTACACACACACCACACACACACACCACACACACACACACCACACACACACACCACACACACACACGCACACACACACGCACATACACACACACACCCACACCCTCCACCACTTGACACAAACACTTGACACAAACACGTACTCCCCCCTCCCCTAACCACCTCTCCCCTTCCCTATCCACCTCACCTTAGCCACCTACCCCTCCCCCAAACACCTAACCCCTCCCCAAACCGTCTAACCCCCCAACTACCTCCCTCCCTCCAATAAACCATCCTCCCCTCCCCCATAACCATCCATCCCCTCTCTCCCTCAAAAACCCTCTAACCCCCTCCCCCAACTATCTCTACCCTCCAATAACCATCCTCCCCTCCCCCACAACCATCCATCCCCTCTCCTAACCATCTATTCCCCTCCCCCTAACCAGGATGAAGGACAAGGGGCTCCAAGGACGATTCTGGGAGGGAGGAATGGGATGTAGAGCTCAAAAAAAAGGGAGGAAGACTGGGGAAGGAGACTAGATGAGCTGGAAAGGAAGATGGAAGAGAGGTTAGCAGCAGAATGCAGAAGGTGGAAGCAACAGGCCACAGCAGCAGAAATCAAGATAGAGAGATTAGAAGAGGAGCTGAGACATCTGAAACAGCACAGAGACAAAGATATCACAGAAGTAGCATCGGCAATGGCTACATCAAACAGACAACAGGTCTGAAGGAAGCATGGAAACTAAACTGTATGCAGAGGTCCTGTCAAACCCACATGGGGCCAAAACAAAGACAGGGAGCACACTAGGACAGAATGAGAGGTTGGAAGACATTGAAGGAACTAGGACATGTGCAAGGACCTTACCAGATACCTGTGGGGGCCAGGAGCAGGTGAGCAGGAAGGATAAACCAAGAAGCATAGGGGCAATAACTAGGGAAGGGACTGAAGGAAGGAACACTCCACGGGAAGGAACTAAAACACATCAGAGGATGCAATGGGAGTCACAGTGGGAGGTGGAAAGGAAAAGATCCGTGTTTGTCTATGGGCTAGACGAAGCTAAAGGGAAACTTATGATGAAAGAAAGCAGGAGGAGAAAAAAACGATTGAAGATATCATGAAGGTGATAGGTGAGGGGGACATGACCAGGTGGCAAATTTTGGGAGAATTGGGTGGTTCACAAAGAAAGGAATCGGCCTCTCAAAGTAATTTTCAAGGGCAGAATCACCCGAGCCATGATCCTGCAGGAGAAAGCACGTTGAGAGGAAAGCAGGAGTTCCGGAGTGTGTACCTCGATCGAGACAAAAACACAGGACGAAAGGAAAGACAATGAAAGAGAGAGTTCAAAACAAAAGGAGAAAATGGGAGGAAATGAAAAAGGAGAGCAGAATAATCCAGGATCAAATGGAAGGACAAGTGCCCCCCCCAGAAACACCTGCAGAAGGACTCCAGCCACGACACCCCCAAGGCAACTGAACAACCCAAAAACCCAACCATCACACACCGACCCCTCTGTTTCCACCCCCCGCCCCACAGTTACAGTATTAGAACAGAAGTTAAAGGGTTTTGGGTACACAAATGCAGATGGTTTAAAAACGAATAAACATGAGGAATGGCAAGAAAGAATCAAGAGAAGTCCCAAGACATCATAGCAGTTACAGAAAAAAAAACTCATGGAGACAATAACAGATGCAATCTTCCCACCAGGTTTACCAGATCATGAGGAAAGATAGAAGGGGCAGGGGGGGAGGTGGGGTTGCTCTGCTCGTAAAAACAGATGGAAATTCGAGAAAATGGAAGGAATAGATGAGACGGGAGAAAGAGACTACATAGCAGGTACACTTCAGTCTGGGGAACACAAAGGGGTCATTGCAGTGAGTATAATCCACCACAGAACTGCAGGAGGCCAAGAGAGGAATATGAAGAGGCAACAGAGCAAGGGTGGACACACTTGCTGAGGTGGCAAGAAGAGCTCACTCACCAGAGAAAAAGTTGCTGGTTATGGGGGATTTCAACCACAGGGAGATTGACTGGGAAAACCTGGAGCCACATGGGGGTCCCGAAACATGGAGAGCCAGGATGTTGGACTGGTGCTGGAAAAACCTCATGCACCAACTTTGTTAAGGACACTACCAGAGTGAGAGGGGAGGATGAACCGCAAGATTGGCCCTTGTGTTCACCCTGGGCAGCTCAGATATTGAGGACATCAAGTATGAGAGTCCCTAGGAGCTAGCGACCACGTGGTTCTGTGCTTGAATACATAGTAGAGCTGCAAGTGGAAGGAATAACAGGAGTTGAATGGGAAAAGCCTGACTATAAAAGAGGGGAAATACTGGGGTTAAAGAACTTCCTGCGGGAGGTCCAGTGGGACGAGAACTGGCAGGAAAGCCAGTAAATGAAAATGATGGAATATGTAACAACAAAATGCAAGGGGGCAGTGGAAAGGTTTATTCCCAAGGCAACAGTAACAACGGAAGCCCAGAACGAGCCCCTGGTTTACCCGACGTTGTAAGGAGGCAAAAAACAAAATGCAATAGAGAATGGAAAAAGTACAGAAGGCAGAGACACACGAAAATAGGGAGATCAGTCGCAGAGCCAGGAAAGAGTACGCCCCAGGTAAGGAGGAGGCCCAGCGACAGTATGAAAATGACATAGCAAACGAGAATCAAGACTGACCCGAAACCCGTTGTATAGCCACATCAGGAGGAAGACAACAGTCAAAGACCAGGTGATCAGATTAAGGACAGAAGGTGGAGAACTCACAAGAAATGATCAGGAGGTATGTGAGGAGCTGAACAGGAGATTTAAGGAAGTTTTTTTCAGTAGAGACAGGGGAAAGGGGTGTGGGAAAAACAGCACAGAAGGGAACATCAAGAGGGGAATATACCAAAAAAGTGTTGGATGACATACGAACAACTGAGGAGGAGGTGAAGAAGCTCTTAAGTGACCTTGACACCTCAAAGGCGATGGGAAACCCGGACAACATTTTCCCAAAGGGTCCTTAGAGAAGGAGCAGAGATGCTGTGGGGTGCCTCTACCAAATCTTCAACACATCCCTTGAAACTGGGCAACTACCTGAGAAATGGAAGACAGCTAATGTAGTCCCCATATTTAAGAAAGGAAAGAAACGAGGCACTAAACTACAGACCTGTGTCTCTGACATGTATTGTGTGCAAAGTCAAGGAGAAGATTATCAGGAGGAGAGTGGTCGAACACCTGGAAAGGAACAAGATTATAAATTTAAAACCAGCATGGGTCATGGAAGGCAATTTTTGTATCACAAACCTCCTGGAGTTTTATGACAAGGTAAAGAAGTAGACACGAAGAAAAGGGGTGGGTAGATTGCGTTTTCCTAGACTGCAGGAAGGCCTTTGACACAGTTCCCCACAAGAGATTAGTGCAGAAGCTGGAGGAAACAGGCGCACGTAAAAGGGGGGGCACGCAATGGATTCAGGGAATACCTGACAGGGGTGGGAGGGAACGAGTCAATGGTACGTGAAGAGGTATCACAGTGGGCGCCTGTTACGAGCGGGGTCCCACAGGGGTCAGTTTTCTAGGACCAGTGCTATTTTTGATATATGTGAAAAGACATGATGGAAGGAATAGACTCTGAAGTGTCCCTGTTCGCAGATGACGTGAAGTTGATGAGAAGAATTAAAATGGACGAGGATGAGGCCGGACTGCAAAGGAGACCTGGACAGGCTGGACATGTGGTCCAGCAACTGGCTTCTCGAATTCATCCAGCCAAATGCAAAAGTCATGAAGATTGGGGAGGGCAAAGAAGACCGCAGACAAGTATAGGCTAGGTGGACAAAGACTACAGACCTCACTCAGGGAGAAAGACCGGGGGTGCCCAAAACCCAACCGACCACTTCCCCCGGGAGGCACACATAAACCCAAAAATAACCCGGGCAGCATAGGGGCGCCGGGCAAACCTAGAATAGCGTTCCGAAACCTTAAAAGGGAAAACTTTTCAAGACACTGCCCAAATGTGTATGTTGGGCCCCCCATACTGGATTTACAGCACCATCGGGAACCCCCCACCTTCAAGCACGTCAAGAAGTTAAAAAAGGGTAAAAAGGGTTTGCAAAAAGGCAGCCCCAGAGTTTCAAGGGAATGTCTTTCGGGAAAGGTTAAGGGAAATGGGAAACTGACGACATTGGGGGAACAAAAGGGGTGGGGGAAAAACCCTGAAAACGACATAAAAAGGGATACGGGGGGAAAATAGACGGGTTGGGAAAGAAAATGGGAAAGTTCCAAAAGAGGGGACACGGGGAAAAAAAGGGGCACAACGGAAAGCTGAAGACTCAGACGAGCCCAAAGGGGAAACTTTAGGAAGTATTTCTTCAGTCATAAGTTTAAAGCAAGTGGAATAGCCAAGCAAGGAAGTAGGGGAGGCAGGAACCATACATAGTTTTAAAAAGAAAAAAGACAAACTCGGGAACAGAAGAGAGAGGACCCCTTAGCGATCAGGAAGGGGCCCGGGCCAGGGGGCTGACCCTCGCCCCCCCTCAACCCCAAAAATTGGGTTGAGAAAAAATAGTGATACACAAAACCCGCACCCCTTTTCAACTACAAAGGGTCTGGACCGGGCTGCGACCTGGTCCAGAAATTGATTTCCGGGATTAAAACCCCACCAAGTAAAAAGGGTCATGAAGTTTGGGGAAGGGCAAAGAAGACCGCAGACGGAGTACAGTCTAGGGGCCAGAGACTAAAAAACCCACTCAAGGAAAAAGATTTTGGGGGTGAGTTAACACCGGGCACATCCCCTTTAAGCGCACATAAAAAACCAAATAACTGCGGAAAGTATAGGGGCGCCTAGAAAACCTCGAACCAGGACCCTTGAAACCCCGGGGTTTTTTGGGGCCCATATTGGAGTTTTCGGCCCCTTTTTTGGAACGCACACCTACCCAAGGGCAAAAAAAGAAACTAAAAAAGGCAAAGGCTTGCAACAACACAAATTTTTTCCAGAGCTAAGGGAAATAAAAGGGACGACACTGGGGGACGGGAAAATGGGGGGGAACTTTGAAAAACGCCATAAAAAAATACGGGAGAGGAATTGACAAGGTGGACAAAGACAAATGCTCCAGAGTTGGGACACAGCAAAAAGGGGGAAAACAGTTGGGGGTTTAAGACACAATAAATTCCAAAGGATTTAGGAAGTATTTCTTCAGCCACAGAGTATCGGGAAGTGGAATATTTTTGGAAAGCGATGAAAGGGGAGGAAAGGATCCATACATAGTTTTTAAGTAGGGGTAAAAAAGTTTCACGGTTCGGGGAGAGTGACCTATTTAAGCGACCCAATGAAGAGGGGGGGCCCAGAGTTTTGGAATCGACCCCTCCCCAACCTAAAACTGGGGTGATTACAACTAGGGGAGTACAAAAAAGGTGATTTACACACACACTAATAAAAGGGTTTCGATCCTATTCACTTATTTTGGTTTTAAAACCGATTCAACAAACGATTTTTTATCAAAAAATATCGATCAAGGTTATTAACGGGACACCCCCCCATCACTTCCCTGGATAAAATACAAAATTTAAAAAACACTAAACGTTGAAACCAACGGGAAAGAAAATGGAAAATAAAATTAATAGGACTCAATAAAAAACATAAGTAAAAAGAACACTGCAGCAGGCCTACTGCCCCAAAGCAAAACAAGTCCGTGCCCCCTTTCCGGCTTCCCCAATACTCAATTTAGCCCCAGGCCCCTTCCATTTAAAGGGAAAGGGAGCACGGCATCGGGACTTAGTAGAAACGATTCAGGTCCAACTCCCCACCTACCCCCCCACTCATGTAAAAAAATTCAAAAACCAAATTTTTTTTTTTAAAAACTACAAAAGGTCTTAGCCCCTGTAACTATACCCCGGGATTTTTGTTCCCTCATCCAAAATTTATATTACCAAATCAGGGGTTTTTTAAATCCTCCCTGAATCTGAGTTTTTCCCTTTTTTAAAAACCTTGCGCGACCCTGTTTTTGGGGCTAAATTTTTTTCAGCACCCCTTTTTACACCCCCCCAAATTTTTATTCCTGTTTTCCATTTAAAAAACCTCGATAATGCCCCCCCCAAAATTCAAACGTTTTTCCCTAAAAGATGCGTTTCGGGGCCCCCCATCTTTCCTAATGGGGAAGTTTTCCTGATACATGGGATAAAACTTTGCCCACCCCTCCTCTGAAACTTTTTTCCCAGACATTTAAATCCATTCTGTTTTAAATGATGACCAAAAAATTTGTGCAGCATAATCTAAATAAGGCCAAACCCCGGATATTAAGTTGAAGAAAAAACCCGGGGAAACTTTTATTTTTTTTAATCCTTCTAAAATATAAACCCAAAGGGAAAACTTTTAAAGCTATATTGCGAACACTAATGGACTTTTTGTCTTGGTTTCGATTACGGGCAAACCCAAACCCACCCAAAAACCCCTTTTCCCAAATCGGAAGTTTTAAAACTACTTTATTTAGTTTAATTTCCCCATGGTTTTTTTTTCCTTTCCCCAACTTTAAAAATTTTGCTTTTATCTACATTAAACTGCATCTCCCTTTCTCTGACCATTGAAAATCACCCCTATTAAAAATCATCCGGGAGTGCTCTAGTGCCCCTCTTAGAAAAATTTTGGATGGAAAAATTTTGGGTGTCATCAACAAATTTGCTCTTTCCCAAAAATTTTTTCCCTCTCATCTATTTCTTTTATGTAAATTGTAAACAACAACGGGGGCCCAACAATGACCCTTTAGAAACACGCCCCCGGATGTGCCTCCATTCTGGGTTTCTCCCCCATTTATGCAAACCCCTCCCGCTGCCCCAATTTTTCAACCCGCTTCTACCAGGAAAAAAAAAATTTTCCCCGCTATTTTGTTTCTTAAAGTTTTCCCCAATAGCCTCTGAAGTGGAACCTTCTATCGAAAGCCTTACTGAAAATTTCCCTAAACCTAATTTAAAATTCCCTTAACCCTTATCTACCTCCCAAAAACCTTAGTGAAAAAAATTTTTAAATTCGAAAGACCCGGAAAGCCCCCTTTTTAAAAACCGTGTTGAGATTCCCTTTAAAACAATTTTTTGCCCCCTAGAATGGCCCCCGATTGTTTTTGGCAAAAATTTTAAATTTCCCTAAATTTTTCCCACTATAGGGAAAAGGGTTTTTTGGTCTATAGTAAACTAAGGACCTGTCACCTGCCTTTAAATAGATATTCCCTAGGGCCAAATTTTCCCCCTTATCAGGGACTAAGCCAGTTTTTAGTGATTTTTTGAAAAGAATTTTGCCGAAGGTCTTAAGTTCCCCCTTTTCATTCCCTTTTTCAAACCCCTTTCAAACATTCATCAAGGGGCCCGGGGGTTTTTAAGGTTTTTTAAATTTCCCCTATTTTCTGAGGACCATTTCACAGGGAAACCCCCAAAACGTGCATAGTTTATTGTCGTCCCCTCTACATAATCATTTAAATTCTGGGTTTTTTCCAAATATTTTCTTGGGTAAAAAACCGAAAGGGCTTTAAAAAATTGAAATTTTTTACACAAACCCCCATCAATGTCCCTGAAACTTTTTCCCGAATTACTCTAAAGTGGGCCTATCTTGTCCCCCCAATCTTACCTTTTTGAAAAACTGAAAAAAAAAAACTTTTGGGGTTTGTCCTTTTGAATCCCTTTTCGACCTTCCTCATAAATTTTTCCCTTTTTTTCTTTTTTTTATTTCCTTTTTTTATTTTTTTTCTCTTTTTATAAACCAAAATAAAGCCTCTCTTTTGGGCCAATGAGAAAGTTTTAAAACTATTTTTATCCATTTTTGGGGTCAAATTTTTATAGATTAATTTCCCCGCTCGGAACAAAAGTTGTCTGGGCAGCTAGAACTATTTCTCTGAAAAAATTTTCATAGGGAGCCAAGGGCCAAACCAAACCCTTTCCCATAGTCAAGGGCCCCCAAATTTTTCCCACCCAGGTAATTTTTTTCCGCCCATGAAATCGGGCCAAACAAAAGCCCGGGACAGAGAATTTGGGTTGCAGTTTTTCTGGGTAAAATTCCCCTGATTTTAAATTTAAAAAAAAGTATTTTTGCTTGCTTTCCCCAACTCATCCCTTAATCTCAAATTATTAACTAGGATTTCTTTGTTGGCAAGAACCCAAATCAAGCAATTTTTTCCTCTAGTTTTGGGGGCGTCACAAACGTTTTTAAAAAAACAATCGGAAATGTATCAGAAAGTCAAATAACCAAAAATTTCCTGTCCCCTTGTTTTCCCAAACAATTTGTCTAAAAGGGAAAAACCCCCATTTAACACAAACCCTTTTCCCTACTAAAACGCCTTAAAAAATTTCGTCCCATAGGAGCTTTTTGCGCTCCCCTACCCAAAGGTTTTTGGGGGCCCATAAAAATTAACAAAACCCCAAAAATTAAATTTTTCACGACCCCAAAAAAACTAGCCAAACAGATTCACAAGCACGATGTTTCTAATCTTACATCATTACCCATGACCCAAAAATTTAAAAATTTTCCCCTGACATACATCGCTACTCCAGCTTTCCCTTTTTTTTTGAAATCTATCAAGGGGGAAAAGTTTATAAACCCCTTTGCATTCCAAAGCATTTGTCTTCCCTTTTAGGGTTTAAAACCCTGTCCCCTGGTAAAAATTTAAAATCTATTTTTTTGCACTTGCAAGTAATCTCAGCTCATCAATCTTATTTTCCCCTTTGACTCCTAAATATTGTATATAGTATTTTAAATTGGGCTTTTAAACATATCCCTGAATATCCCAGAAATAACTGCTTTTTCAACCCCAATAAATTGCCCGACTGTTTAAATTTTCCCCCAAAAACCCCCCTACTTCTATAATCTATCATTTTTAAAATCCCCAGACAAATCATCAATTTTTCCCCCCCAAACAAATTTAATAATGCAACCACACTAGCCCCAAGAGATGAAACCCATCCCTTTCATACCCATTACATTTTTCCCCTAGAATTTTCCCATTAAACAAAGAAAGGGAAATTTCAAGTTCCTTGGGGTTTCCCGCTACCAGCAATTTTTACCAATTGCCCTAGACATTCATTTATTTCCTACTCCCTTTTTAGGCAAATGCTACAAATGGTTGGGGTCCCCCCTTAGACCTGACTACTTCAAAGGGTGACCTTACTTATCCGTACAAAAAGGCTCTTTTCCCCTTTCCCCAAAGCATTAACCCCCAGCACTAAACAATAAGGGCTTGTTCCCTTCCTGACTAAATTATCTTTAAAAAATTTTTCCCGGGGTTTACTAACAACCCCGCTTCTGGGGGCAACCCCCTTTTCTGGGCCTTCCCCATCCTTCAAAAAAGCCCTGGTCCATTTTAAAATTTACCTGAGAATCCCTACAAATTTGAAAAATTCATACTTTTATTAGCAGGGTAGTCAGGATACCTTTAACCTCACCCAAAAACTGAAAACACACTCAAACCAGGGAAAAAAAAGAACGAAATTTTCTTAAAATTTTAAAATCTTTTCCCATTAACCCCCCCTTAAACTTTTCCCTTTTTCCTGAAAATTTTGAACCACTTGCCACTTAAAACGACGCCAAACCCCACGGGTGTGGGCTTTCCTCCCTTTCCAGCTCCAAACCCCTCTCACACTCACTCCCAAAACCCAAACAAATTTAAAACTTTAGCCTTTCCCATTTTCCCCTGAAGAAGTAAACCTCCTTCTTTAACACTTTTCCCCGAGATTCCCAAAAAACAAAAACAAGCCGCGGTCTCGGCAACAAACCCCCCGGCCCAACTAACACCCCGAGCTTAGTACAGTTTTTACCCCTCACAGGACCATGACCTCGGGCCCAAAAAAAGGGAAACCCCTGACCTCATGTAAATGCCACTTTTCTTTTTGAACGGAAAAAAATAGTGGGGAAAGGGGGATAGAGTTAAGGGAAAAGGAGACATACTTAGATCTTGGGGGTTTTTTAAAAACAAAATGGGCAGAAAAGAAAAAGAAAAAATTTCTCTGTGGAAGGAAAAGTAGAAATATTTAAAATAAAAATTAATATAATGCAAAGAAGTGAAAATAAAAAATTTTGGAATATGTGCACAAACAAACTTTTAAATTTAAAAGAATTTTCTTAAAAGATGCAATGGGAAATTATTCCCCCAAACTGTCGCTCTTTGGTATGGGAAAAAAATAGGGGGAAAAAAAAGCCGCTACAAGGGAAAGCCCGAAATTAATAGAAAACAAATAAAAAAACTGAGGGGTCTGTGGGGAAAAATGAGGATGATGGAAAAGAACACATTAGAAATAAGGAGGGATTTAAACCTGTTCCTTTTACTTTAGAAAAAAACACGATCAATTCCCTACTAGACCCAGCTAAGTAGTCTAACTCCACTACCCACCCAACCATCCACACAACGCTTGTCTAACCTAAATTTTTTGACCCCACCCAAAGGTTTTAGCTTCCAAAGACGGTTTCTCGGGGGTTTTTTCCCCTCAACCACCCAAAAATGTTAGGAAACCAAAGTTTTTTTCCCATATCCTTTCTAAAACTAATATTTTTTTCCCAAAGCAAACACATCCCGAAGTTCTGTTTTCGGGTAGATAATTTTTTAGCACGTTATTTACAACCCCCATTATTTATTCTAGCTTTTCCCCCCAAAACCCCCAAAATTTTTGCCTTTTTAAGAGTGCAATTCAGTGCCCCAAATTTATCCTTCTTTTGAAAGATTTCTGATACAAGGGATAAAAGAAAGAAAAATGCAGGAAACAAGGAATCAGATCAAAATAATGAAAGAAGAATCTTTTTAGGGGATCTCCCTTAAGACCCTTAGAGCATAAAGAAAAAGAGCCAAAAGTGATTCGTTGGGAAAACAAAAAGCAAATGGTGGGGACACAAGAACGAAAATAAAAACAGAATTCTGATAATCTGGGGGTTTTTTGAAGGGCTGAGGGTTAATTTTTAAAGTAAAAAAAAGAAAAGAACAGAAACAATAAAAAAAATAGAATTTTTTTTTGAGTAAAAAACCGGGCAAAGGAATTAGAAACAGATGTTATATTTTACAGAATGGAGAAAACCCCTTTCCCGGGGGGAAACGATGGGCCAAATCAAAATTTCCATTTTTAAATTTTACGTTGCTCTAAACAACTCTCGAGGCATAAAGCATTCTTGAAGGGCAAGGGAAAAGATCAAAAAAAAATAAAGCACCCTTGGTTTTAAACCCCAACTTTAGGGGCCCCTCAAATTTTCCCCTAATGAAAAAATAATTCAATTTCCATCCAACCCCCTTGGGATGATGGAGTTCCAGAATACGATGGTCGAGTTCCTAGCAGGAAAATTGTGTGAGGCCTAATAGAAAAAGAAACAATAATAAGAACAAAGAGAGCCCATAGTTCGGTCAGAGATGCAGAGAGAAATAAAGTCAGCAGAAAAGCAAGAAGCGAAAATGCATGAGCGAGAAGTTGCACTGCAAATTGTAGCAGGAAATGTCAGTTCTGAACCGAATCTGTTTTACAAGAATAACACAACAACATCACATTACAGATGACAGCAAAACACAAAGCATTAAGATTGAAAAAAATGGAAAGCTGAAAGGAAACAACAAAGTCTGTGATTTAAAGAAGTGGCGTCAGTAGAAACAGAAACACCAGCGAATTAAATCGAAATTGTGACCCGTACACATAACGAAGAATATGGTGAAGAAACTTTTGATCTAGGTGAACTCTGAAAGAGAGAGCGAGAGAGAGAGAGAGAGAGACAGGGAGAGAGGAGAGAGAGAGTGAAGACGTGTCACAGTGTGCTCCACAAACTTTCTTAATATTACTTGAATACGAGGGTTGGTGAGGATAAAAACTGTTCAGTGACGTAGTACTACTTACAACACATTAGTACAAGTAAGCCAACGCCTCCGCAATATCAGTGATATTTAAGTGTGGTATGGTGAAGACATGGTGTGAGTGAGGGGACAGCGGCAGGCCTTAGGAGTGACGTCACTGTTGCCTTCAGAGTGAGCATCTAATATTATCTAATATTATGTGTTTTGTGCTGTGTACTAGCATCTGGTGTTTATAACAACGTGACTGGTACAATGCAACATAGTGATTTGTGTAACATCTTCCTTTAGTGGAAAAGTGGATAGCATAAACAGTGTTTATTAAGTGATAGTGAGAAGGCAACACTTCCAGCTAGTCGGCCCACTGCCGCCCTCACTACCCACCCGGCTATAAACACCCCCATCCAGATACTCCACCCCACCCACGTTACCACCACCCACCCTCTCTCTCCTGTGAACTTCAAACCTACAAGCCTCCTCTGGGATGACTTCACACCTCAAAATAGCAAGAATATCTACGCTATCTGGCTATTGTCCCAGTAGTTACTGCAGTGTTTGTGGGTATACCACAAGGGACAAAATTCTTCTTAGATGTAAGGAGCCTACTTGTTCCAACTACTGCCACACAGATTGCATTCCAGAAGAAGAATTTTGTTGCAGCCAGGTTGAAAATTTCAGAAAATTTAAGGATAGCCATAATCCTGTGGTATATGTGGATACAAGCCTGGAGCTACAGGAGGAAGGTTCAGAAGTCCTACCTCAGGGACTCCTGTCCAAAGATCAAGACTGCCCTCTTGGGCTGTGTTGTAAAGTTGCAGCTAAGATAATCCATCACAGGGAAGCACTTCAAGAGCTCCTCAAATCATTAGATAACCTGCAAGCTATTGTAGAAGGCCAGTGAAAGCCTGCATCAAGTGATGTAAGCTGCTCAGCTGATGGTGACACTATTGACAAAGACTGGAAGTCCCACACTGAGCTTAACTCAGGGGAAAAAAACAACTGGTGAAATTCTGTCATCGCTAAGGTCCCACAGACTGACAGAGTTCAAAACACTACCTTTGGGAATTCTAACACAATTCCTCTGACCACCACAGAGGGAACAAATCCTCTTCCTAGCAACGACGGAAGCCTTGGATCTGTTAATTCTCCTACACCTGACATCTCTGCTTCAGCCACTGCCAGTCTACTTGACAGTGCACATACCATCTCTGATCCTACACCTGTCAGCACACCTGCCGACACTATTCTAGAATCTGGTAGCAGTGCTTCGTCAGCAACTTCTGAGCCAGAAGTTTCTTCACCAGAGAACGGTGCAGTTAATGATCAGGGAACTATCACTGCACCTGATCACCTACTGCGCCGAAGTACGAACAGCAGGGACACATCTGTCAGAACTGGTAGAGGACGGGGCAGAGGACGTGGAGGAGGAAGACATCTACAGCGGTCTCACCCTCCACTAACACAGTTCCAGCGGCAGAATCTGAGGACAAATCTGCAAAACACAGGAGGTGCAACAAATCCTAGTCCACCCTCCCAGGCACCTAGGCTGTGCTCTCGCTGTCACCGGAAGGGGCACACTGCCAACAACTGCCTGCGAGATACCAGGTGTAATTACTGCTACAAGAAAGGACATAAGGAGGACCAGTGTCGGAAGAAAAAGGAACTTGACAGACAGGGCCACCTGTTTAGAGACCTGTTCTCAGAACAAACCAGCAGGATCTCTGAATTGGTGAACACACTCACACATCACCCACTTAGCTATCCCTATCCCAGCCCAGCAGGTGGGATTGTGCCTTATACAAGACCACAGACTTACATCCCTGCAGCTGCCTCAGTACCCTACCTCTCTCAAGGGCAGGCACCTTACATTCCCTACACACTCACCACCTCAAGCTGACCACTTCATCATGAGGAGCCAGTCTATCAGCATCCTGTCTGCCAACATTAGAGGTTTCATTACTAATGTTGGAGAGCTCACACATAGTTTTGTGAACACTCGACGTCCCGACATGATAGCTGTTGTTGAAACATTTTTGGATGACAGGACTCCAGAAAATTTTGCAAGAATTGCTGGCTACACCTCATGGATGAGAAGAGACAGGCAAGGGCAAGGAGGAGGTGTTGCTGTGTGCTTCTCTAAAAGTGTTCATGCCCAGCACATTGATGTTGCCACCCCTACACATCTTGAAATGATGTTCTTCAAGCTCTGTATAAACACTAGTACATCTGTACTAGCATGTGCAATGTACAGACCTCAGTGGCAACATGCAGACCCTATCAACTTCCTAATGGAAAATATTGACTCCCTTCTGCTACAACACAACTGTCAACATATTATAATTGTTGGTGACCTCAACCAGCACCTTATACAGAGGGACTTTGATGACCTTCTTGCAGTGTTTGACATGAGAAAACTTTGTTGATTTCCCTACTCATATCTCTGGCTCCTCCCTTGACCCAGTAGTGAGTGATCTGGCAGAAGGCATAGTCACTTGTCAACCCCTCGGCTATGTTGGATCGTCTGACCACAAGGCTGTTTTTACGACACTTAAGATCCCAACAGAACGAGGTGAGGAGTCCACACGCACAACCTGGCTATGGGAAAGAGGTAATTGGCCAGCCCTTTGCTCTGAGCTCGCCACCACCGACTGGAATGCTCTTCCCAAGGGGATGTTGACAACAAGTGAAAGCCTTCACTGGACACATCCTTAATCTACAACAAGAACCATTCCTCACCGGCAATATGTGACGAAGCCTACAGATCAGCCTTGGTTTGGCTTTCGTTGTAGAGAGGCTGCTACTGCTAAGTACAAAGCATGGCGAAGGTATAAGAGACATCCTACCACCTATAACAGGAACTTACACATGCAAGCCTGTAGGCATATGGGTGATGTTCAAAAGTGGGCCATTGCTAAATGGGAGGTGGACACTAAAAGAAAGTTAGCATCAGGTAGGGTAGGCTCCAAAACCTGGTGGTCCCTGGTCAAGGACAGACAAGGTTATCTGCCTGATGAACTTATTCCACCTCTAAATCGGTAGGATGGGACCACCTCTACTAGTAGTCAAGAGAAGGCGGACCTCTTTGCTGAACACTGCTACCAAAATGCAAGTTCCTGATCCAGAAAGGGACCCTCCTTGGCTAGCTGCAAGAACTGTGTCAAAACTGTCAGTGGTGACAATAAGGCAGGAGGTGCATTTCCTACTTAAATCGCTTGACCAAGAAAAGGCTATGGGCCCAGACAAGTTGAGCCCAAGATTGTTGAGAAGATGTGCAGACCAGCTAGCAGCACCTCTAACTCGCATCTTTCAGCACTGCCTAGTACAGTGTAAATGGCCCTCTCTATGGAAAGAGGCAATGTAGTCCCTGTTCACAAAAAGAAGAGCAGAGCAGAAATCAGCAACTACAGACCAGTGTCACTCCTGTCAATCACTGGTAAGATCCTTGAGACAATAATCTCAAGACAAATGACAGAGTTTTTTGACTACCACTCACTACTTTGTGATCGTTAATAAGGCTTCAGGAAAGGTTACTCTGCTGCTGATCTGTTGTTAAACCTCTCCACTAAGTGGCACCAGTCACTGGATGAATCCAAAGTCAGCTGTGTGGTAGCACTGGACATTGCTGGCGCTTTCGACCGGGTGTGGCACCAGGGCCTCTTAGCCAAACTTCAAGCACTGGGAATTGCAGGCTCTACGCTATGTCTCCTCAGTGATTACCTTCATGGTAGATCTCTAAGTGTAGTTCTCAATGGAACGGAATCAGCAAGACATCCTATTGGGGCAAGTGTTCCACAAGGATGCGTGCTGGGTCCATTGTTATGGAAAGTCTACTTCAACGACCTTCTTCATCTCATCCCAGAATCACATGCATATGCAGACGACTGTACACTGACATTCACTTATCCAAGAGAAGAAATGCCAGCTGCTCTAAGCTACATCAATCACCAGCTGAGAGTTATATCAGCTTGGGGAAATAGATGGCAAGTAACATTTGCACCTGAGAAAACGCAAATGATGATCGTCTCTAGGCACCCTGAAGGTAATGCTGGTGCAGTAGTAAGGATGAATGGGAGGATGTTGTCACCTGGAGAAGAAGTTGATATCCTTGGGGTGAAATTTGACTCCAAACTAACCATGAAGAACCATGTTGTAAATCTTGCAAACAAGGCAGCCAGGAAGCTTACAGCACTTCGCCGTATCTCCCATCTGCTTGACAGTAGGGGTTGCAAGATCCTGTACGAGGCACAAGTACGCTCACACCTTGAGTATGCTCCACTTTCTTGGTTTGCCTGCCCCCCCTCTCATCTGCGACTGCTTGACAGAGTAGAGAACAGAGCAAGACGTCTCATCTCTCGCCTGGACCCATCCTGGATAGATCTGTCATTTCAGCAGAGCCTTCAACATAGGAGGGATGTGGGTGGCCTTACTGTTATGTACAAGGCCAATATTGTCAAAATACCACACTTGAATCCACATTCGAGGACAGCGTGAAACAAGCTTTTATGCCACAAGAGGGCAGCAAAAAGCAGCAACTTCACTCTGGCTGTACCCTCTCCAGAACATCACTCCATCTGAGATCATACATACCCAGGATGACTCGAGTATGGAACACATTCGTACAGCATAATGATGTCAACGAGATAAAGTCAGTTGATCAAATGAAAATGCTGGCCCACAGATGGCTCCAACTTCATCCTCTTCCCTACTTGTATGTCTCATAACAATAAAAATGCTTTCAAATGAGCTGATGTAGGTAACAGCTCTTAGCTTGCCAATAAAGTTAGGAATCCTTAACCTGTAAATAGCTGTCAATAAAGCTAGGGATCCTTAACCTTGTCAAAACCTGTGTAAAAAAAAAAAAAAAAAAAAAAAAGAGAGAGAGAGAGAGAGAGGAGAGAGAGAGAGTGCTAAAATCTAAAATAAATGAAGGAATGTAAGGCAAAGAGAAGACAGTGAATTCAATTCCAATATTGAAAAACAATGAAGGTAGGGAGTGTTAAACACCAGACCAGTATCACTGACATATTTAAGGTACCGAAAAAGATTATCAGAACTTGAGTGAGTGTTCACTTGGAGAGAAGTGGCCTCTTACTCAACCTCAAGCGTAAGTTTAGAGAGGGCAGCTCCCCGACTCACACACCTATACAATTTGTATGAAATATGGGGAAAGGGGAA
>NC_069498.1:1801959-1836701 GCF_026875155.1 Cherax quadricarinatus
CTCTCTTCTTTCTTTTTCTTTTTCTCTCTTTCTTTCTTCTTCTTCTCTGTTTTCTGGTCCCCGCCTCTGCCTCTGCTTTTCTTCTTCTTTCCGTCTTCTTCTCTCTCTCTCTTTCTCTCCTCTCTCTCTTTCTCCTTCTCCCCTCCTTTCTCTCTTCCTCTGTTTTCTTCTCTCTGTCTCTCTGTCTATCTGTCTCTGCCTCTGCCTGCTGCCTTCTGCCCTGTCTGTCTGTCTGTCTGTCTGTCTCTCTCTCTCTCCCCTCTCTCTCTTCTCCCCTCTTTCTTTTCTCTCTCTCTCTCCTCTCTCTCCCCTCTCTCTCTCTCTATTTCTCTGCTCTCTTTTATTTCTCCTTTTCCTTCTTCTTTTCTCTCTCTCTCTCTCTCTCTCTCTCCCCCTCTTTTTTCTCTCTCTCTCTCTTCTCATCCTCCTCCTCTCTCCCCTCTCTCTCTTTCTCTCTCTCTCTCTCTTTTTTCTCTCCTTCTCTCTCTCTCCTTTTCTCCTCTCTCTCCCCTCCTCTCTCTCTCTCTCTCTCTCTCTCTCTCCTCTGTCTCTCTCTTCCTCTCTCCTCCTCTTCTCTCTCTCTCCTCCCCCTCTCCTCTTCCTCTCTCTCCCTTCTCCTCTCTCTCTCCTCCCCTTCCCCCTCCCTCCCTCTCCTCATCTCTCAGATCACCTTGACACTTTGTCAGGTTTTCATTCTATTTGATCTAACCAACAAACTCAAAGTTTCTTAAAACCAATACTCTTCCTTACGGTACGGGTCACAATTCGATTTAATTCGTTTGGTGTTTCTGTTTCTACTGACAACCGCTTCTTTAAATCACAGACTTTGTTGTTTCTGTTCAGCTTTCCATTTTTTTTTTCAATCATAATGCTTTGTGTTTTGCTGTCACCTGTAATGTGATGTTGTTGTGTTATTCTTGTAAAACAGATTCCGTTTAAGAATTGATAATTTCCTGCTACAATTTGCAGTACAACTTCTCGCTCATGCATTTTCACTTCTTGCTTTTCTGCTGACTTTATTTCTCTCTGCATCTCTGACCGAACTATGGGTTCTCTTTGTTCTTATTATTTCTTTTTCTATTAGGCCTCACACAATTTTTTCCCGCTAGGAACTTTGATCATCGTATTCTCGAACTCCATTATCCAGAGGGGGTGGATGGAATTGAATTATTGTTCATTATGGGAAAATTTGAGTGGGCCTCAAGTTGAGCTTGACAAGGGCTGCTTTATTTGATTGATCTTTTACCTTGTCTTCAAGAATGCTTTAAAGCCTCGACAGTCATTTAGAGCAACGTCAAATTACATGATAAGTTTGACTTGGCATCGTTTGCCCCAGGATTGCTTCTCCATCCTGTAAAATATATCCATCTGCTCTAATTCCTCTTGTCCGAGTGTTCACTCAAAAAAAAATCTATTATTTTTTGTTTTCTGTTCTTTCATCTTTACTTTAAGATTAGCACAGACCTTCTAAAACCCCCAGAAATTTTCAGTAACTTCCTGCTTATTCTCGTTTCTTGTAGTCCCCCACCATATTGCTTGTCTTGTTTCCACTACGTCCCACTCTGCTCTCTTATCTCTTATGCATAACGGTCTAATATGAGTATCTCTACAAAGTATTCTTCTTTTCATAATTTTGATCTGATTCCTCTGCTCCTGCATTGTTCATTTCATTTATCCCTTGAATCAAAAACTTGCATAGAAGATAGACTGAGGGCACTGAATCTGCCTCTCCAGAAAGGCGTATGAAATTAAGGATTAAAGGAAGAAAGCAAGAATACATAATGGGGTTGTAAATAACGTGCTAAAAATATCATCGAAAACAGAGCTCTCAGCATGTGGTTTTGCGTTGGGAAAAATATAGATTTAGAAAGGAAAATGGAAAACCTTGGTTTCCTAAACATAGTTGTGAGAGTGAACAAACTCCCGATAAGCGCCATGAAGCTACGATCTTGTTGTGGCTCAAAAATAGGTTAGACACTGTGGCATGAGTTGGTGTGGGTGAGTGTGAGTATAGACCTACTAGCTGGACCTAGTAGCCTGCAGCAGTGTTGCTTCTCAAGTAAAGGAACACTGCTGTACTAGCTTCCTTCTTTCTAATGTGTTCTTTTCCACTCATCCACATTTTTCTCCAGACGCCTCAGTTATTTTTTTTATTTCGTTTCTATTATTTCGCTTTACCAACCCGCAGCTGCATTTTTTTTCCTCCCCTACTTTCCACATATACTAACAGGGATAGTTAGTGGATAATCCCATATGCATCATTAAGACATTCATTTATAAAAGTCATGATTGGCCACATATTCAAAAATTTTTATTTTATACTTTTCTTGGCAGTCTATTAACATTTATTTTAAATATTTCTATGGTTTCCTTCCATAGAGAATTTTTCTTTCTCAATTCTGTCCATTTTGCTTTTTAAAAGCAACCCAAGATCTAAGTATCGCCTCTCAATTACCTATCACACATTGTCTTCAACCACTATCTTCCCTTCCTTTCCTGAAAAAGTGCAGTACGCAGAGGTCATGGTCAGTACGCCGAGGTCATGTCACGTGAGTAATACCTGTCCTAAGAAGCTCTCACGATTTAGAGGGGGATGGTTGCCGAGCACCAAGGCTTGTTGAAGTGTTTTAGAATCTCAGGGTAAAGTGTTGAAGAAGGAGGTTCTACTTCTTCAGGAGGAAAATAGGAGGCTGAAGCTTCACCTAGATAGGTTAGGGAGTGAGTTGAGATGGATGAAGCGTAAGGAGGACATGGTCACCAGCAGTGGAGAGTGGCAGTTCGCTTTAAGTGGCAAGTGGTTCACAATTCAGGATGAAGTGAAAGATAAGGTGGGTTAAAAGAGAAGATGTGAAGGTTAGAAAATCGATTTCTCTGTTCTCCTGGATGATTGTGCTTCAGTTGTTATGGAGTTAAAGGTATCACTGACTACCCCGCTAATCAAGATAGAATATTCTAATTGTAGGAGATTCTCACGTAAAGATATAAGGACCATGTCTATTGTTGACAGAGATAGAAAGGTGCCGACAGAGGTGTGGCCTCCCGGGGGGGGAGAGCTGGTGTTTGGTGTCACAGTCCCCCCCCCCCCCCCCCCAGCAGTTTGTATAATATTATGTCAGGTAATGGAAACAATCCCATTATCTTAGGGCTGGGGTAATAACATTGGGAAGGGCAAGAGACAGGGGCTACTGGATAAGTACACGGTCAGCCCCATAGCAGAAGTTAGGTCTAAGGGAGGGATCCCAATCATATGTAGCATATTGCCTAAAAGGGAGTATGCCAATGTAATGACAGTCTAGGTGCAACTGTATAAATTAGCTGCTAGACAGGTACTCTGCAAGGAAATGCAATCCCATTCCTTGACAACTGGGACAAAATCTAATTGCCCAAATGCGATAGGTAATCAAGGGATGGGTTCATCTCTCTGGGGCTAGAGTGGTTGCAATTAGTCAATTTGATTTGAGGGGGTAATTTATGATTTGGTCCTCGGGACTTTAAACTGATAGATTATAGATGTATGGGTGTTTTAGGGAAAATCAGTCTGGCTGAATTAGGGTATTGAAAACAGCAGATATTACTGGGATACCTCATGGATATGTTTAAAAGACAATATTTCAAAATAAATTGATAGTGATGGCACATCAACTGATTCGACAAAGAGAGGTATAGAGGGCAATGAGTGACAAGTTCCCTAAATTAGGTTTACTATACAATAGTATGAAGTTCCTAAGAAATAAGAAAGATGTGACTGAGATTACTTGCAAGTGCAGGTAAAATAGATATTGGTATAACAGAGACGTGGTTCAACCTGAAAGACAGACAAAAGCCTTCTGAAATGCTACAGGGTTTATAAACTATTCCCACCTGAAAGGGTAACATGAAAGGAGCTGGAGTGGCGATGAATGTCAAAGATAATTTAAATTGTTGTCATTGACATGAAATATAAGATTATTAGAAACATCGAACACAGGATCTGTTTGGCTAACAGTTTCTTGGAGGGTCGTGACAAATTAATTTTGTGTAATTTATAGCCCCATAAACCTTGATAGGGATGCATAAGCTGTTTAATGGACGAAATTCATCAGGCATCTAGATATAAAATGTTGTGTTAATGGGATATTTTAACTTAGACAAATTGATTGGAACAATGAGACATGAAATCTTGATCCTAACGACTTTCTTGATACAGTTTCACGATTGCCTTTTTAAAACAGGTTTGTGACAGAACCAACAGAAGGAAACAATCTGCTTGACTTGGTTCTTGCCAACAAAGAATCACTAAGTTAATAATCTTGAGGTTAATAATGAGCTTGGGGAAAGCGCAAAGCACAAATCACTTTTCTTTCAAAAATATCATGGAATTACCCAGATAAACTGCAACAAATCTCTGTCCCAACTTTTGCTTGGCCGATTTCATGGGACGGAGAAATTACCTGGGTGGGATAAATTGGGGGGTGACCATGACTATGGGTAAGGTAGGTGATCTTGGCTGCCAATATGATATTTTTCAGAGCATAGATCAAGATGCCCAGACGACTTTTGTTCCGAGTAGGGAAATTAGATCTAACAAAATTTGATCTCAAATGGATAAACAATAGCTTAAACATCTCATTGGTAAAAAGATAGGCATAAAATAGGCATCAAAAGAAGAATGGTCATTTCAGAAATCAAAATATTCAATTAAAGAGAGAAATAAAAAAAGGAATAAGAAAAGCAAAAAGGAATTATGAGGCTAAGTTCGCAAGGGATTTCGAAGACTAACCCAAAAGGTTTTCTTCTGGTATACAAAGTAGAATAGACAAGATTGGCCCACTTTAAGAGTAACCTCTGGTCAGAATCACTGACAGTGATAGGGATATGTGTGCAAAATCCTCAATTTCTTACGTCCTCTCTGACAGTTTTTAACCCAAGAAAATACAAGCAAATTCCAGAAGTTACTAAATTAGTAGAGCAGGACGATAATAAACTAAGACACGATTGCGGAAACTATGATATGGTCCTCAGAACAAATAGAGAAATTAAACCAACAAAACCCCAGGTTCTGAAAGAACTGTGATGCAAGGGTATTAAAGGAATGTAAAGAGGAACTTAGCATACCTTTAGGCTAATCTTTTCAACATATCAATATAAACAGGCAAAGTGCCTGATAAGTGGAAAATGGCAAATGTAATACCTATAACAAGGCTTGTGACAGTCCTTAGCTCAACTATAGACCAATAGCCCTTACACCCATAGTGTGAAAATTTTAAATGGAAATTAATAATTGCACGCGACACAATTCGGAGTCATCTTGATGGCATAAATTGATTAAAGAATCTCAACACGGTTTTTACAAAGGAGCGATCCTGTCCTTTCGAATTTTACAATTTTTTTTCACTAAGGTGATAGAGTACGTAGATCATGGACATGAATATGAAATTATGATATATGGGACTTTCAGTACAGCTTTCGATAGATTCCACAATCAGAGATATGAGGAAAACTTTAAGCACACGAATAGAGGAAATTTAATTTCCTTGGGTAAAGCATAGCTGACCAAATGGCAGCATAGAGTTTGCATAAAGGGGAGAAATCAGAATGGGCACCGTCACAGCAATGTTCCTAAGGGCATTGTTGGGGGGCCTGTTGTTGTTGACAATAACATAAATGACATAGATGAGAGAATAAATAGCGGCATAAGCAAATTTGCTTGATGGACACCAAAATAGGCCATCCAATTCATCTAATGAGGACACTAGAGCACTCCAGGATGATTTGAATAGACTGTTGTGCAATGGTCAGAGACGTGGCAGATGCAGTTTAATGTAGATAAATGCAAAGTTCTAAGTGTAAGACAGGAACATAACCAAGCACATAAACACTAAATAATGAAGATCTTAAAACTTTCCGATTGCGAAAAGGATTTTAGAGTTCTGGTTAGTCAGTACACTCAAAACCAAGACAACATCCATTAGTGTTTCGCAATATAGCTAACAGAATTCCTTGGCTTTCATATCTAGAAGTAAACATAATAGAATTCTCAGGTTGTTCTTCAACTCTATATAACCTGGATAGGCCTCATTTAGATTATCTGATGGAATTTACAGGATATAAATGCTACTGAAAAACGTATAGAGGAGGATGACAAAGTTTGATCCCATGTATCAAAATCTCCCTATGAGGACAGACTGAGGGTCCTGAACTTCATTCTCTAGAAAGCGTAGAATAGGATAATATGATTGAGCTGTATAGAAGGAAAAACGGAAAAAATAAAGGGGATGTAAATAACGTGCTGAAAATTTCCAGACAAGACAGGACTCGCAGCAATGGTTTCAAGATGGAAAAGTTCAGATTCAGGAAGGATATAAGAAACCACTGATTTGGTAATATAGTTGTGGATGAAAGAGAACAAACCTCCCAAGTACAGTTACAGGGGCTAAGATCTTGTGTAGTTTTAAAATTTGGTAAGATAAATACATGAGTGGGTCAACAGGCCTGCTGCAGTGTTCCTTCTTACTTATGTTCTTATTGAGTCCTATTAATTTTATTTTCCATTTTCTTTACCAGTTGGTTCTCAACAGTTGAGTGTTTAAGTTCTTGTATTTTAGCCAAGGGAAGTGATGGAGGGAGTGTCAGTTAATATCCTTGGTCGATATACTGATAACACTCAGTTTGTTGAACATCGGCTTCTAATACCAGTAAGTGAATAGTATCGAACCCTTTGATTAGAGAGTGTGTACTCACCTAGTTAGGGTTGCAGGGATCGAGTCCACCCTTCCTGACCCCCGCCTCTTCATTAGACACAAAAGAACAAAGAAAGAAGGAAACACTGCAACAGGCCTACTGACCCATGCGGAACAGGTCCATGTCCTCCCCCAGATTAGACCATTGACCCACCCCCCGGATTATCCCAATGACCCACCCAGTCTGGTCATCCCCACTCAAGGAGGACACTGTACCAGACCCAGCAGCACAAGCTAGTCAGGTCGCTACTAGGCAAACCCCTGAACCGTGGAGCTTATCAAACCATGCTTAAAAGCTATATGGAATCCTGCCCCACTAACATCGCTTCCCCAAAACTATTCACTACTGACTACTCTGGGGCTGAAGAATACTTCCTAACATCCCTGTGATTCATCTGTGTCTTCAGCTTCCAACTGTGTCCCCCTAGTTTAATGTGTCCAATCTCTGGAACATCCTTCTTTGTCCACCTTGTCACTTCTTCTCCAGGCAGTATTTTGTATGTCGACTATCATGTACCCCCTAGCTCTCCTGTCCTCCCGTGTCGTCATGTTTGAAATCCTAACCTTTCATCGGAGAACATACCTCTTAGCTCTGGGACTATCTTGTTGCAAACCTTTGCACTTTCTCTAGTTTCTTTACGTGCTTGCTTAAGGTGTGGGGTTCCAAACCGTGCCGCATACTCCAAAGTCTAACGTACACGGTGTACAGGGTCCTGAATGATTCCTTATTAAGATGTTGGAATGCTGTTCTGAGGTTGATAGGCGCCCAAATGCTGCAGCAGTTATTTTGGTTGATGTGCGCTTCAGGAATGTGCTGGTGTTAGAACTCACCCAAGATCTTTTTCTATTTGATGAGGTTTGCTCGTAGTCTCTAGCCCCTAGACTGTACACCGTCTGCGGTCTTCTTTGCCCTTCCCAATCGTCATGACTTTGCACTTGGTGGGGTTTGAACTCCAGGAGCCAATTGCTGGACCAGGTTCTGCAGCCTGTCCAATTCCCCTTGTAGTTGTGTGTGTGTGTGTGTGTTGTGAACTCACATATTTGTGTGTGTGTGTTGTGTGTGTGTGTGTATGTACATATAATTATATATATATATAAATATGAAATATAAATATATATATATATATATATATATATAAATACATCCATATATATATATATATTAAATATATATATAAATATTATAATCTATATAATATATATAGATATATATATATATATATAATATATAAACATACATATATAAATATATAATAAATATATATATATATATATATATATAAGTGTATAATATATAAATACATATATATATAAATATATATATACACACTCTTCACATGTTTAACTGTGAGGCTGACCTCCTTTCGGATAATGAACCCCCTGAACTCCTAGACGAAGAGCCTCAGGTGAACCACCAGCACTACTACACCAAGTAACACCTCAGTAGGCCTCTCAACCAGCCTCCACTCAAGTAAACACCTCAGTAGGCCTCTCAGACCAGCCTCCACCAAGTAACAACCTCAGTAGGCCTCTCAGACCAGGCCTCCCACCAAGTAACACCCAGCAGGCCTCTCAGACCAGGCCTCCACCAAGTAACACCTCAGTAGCCTCTCAGAGGGCGCGGAGCCTCCACCAAGTACTCACCTCAGTAGGCCTCACATACCAGCCTCCACCAAGTAACGACCTCAGTAGCCTCCTCAGACCATGCCTCCACCAAGTAACAACCCTCATAGGGCCTCTCAGACCAGCCTACCACCAAGTAACACCTCAGTAAGGCCTCTCAGACCAGGCCTCCAACCAACCAAGTAACACCTCAGAAGGGGCCTCTCAACAGCCTCCACCAAGTAACACCTCAGTAGGCCACTCAGACCAGGCCTCCACCAAGAACACCTCAGTAGGCCTCTCAGAACCAGGCCCCACCAAGTAAACACTCAGTATGCCTCTCAATACCAGCCTCCCACCAAGTAAACACCTCAGTAGGCCTCTCAGACCAGGCTCCACCAAGTAACCACCTCAGTAGGCCTCCAGACCAGCGGCCCCACCAAGTAACACCTCAGTAAGGCTCCTCACCGCGGCCTCACAAGTAAACACACTCAGTAGTGCGCGAGCACGAGACTAGGCCTCACGGCTCCTTCTGATCAACCAGCCCTAACAAAACCACAAACAAAATAAAATTATAACACAAATCTTGCGTCTTTTCCAATAAGTGTTGACAACAACAGAGCTCGTGTCTGGTCTTGAAAACAATGAAAAATAACGAGTGTCGAGAGCCAATTACTGCTTACATTATGTGATAAAAATGTGGTAAGCAAGAAAAATCTCGGTTATATGGAAAGTAACCAAATGTAATCGTTTTAATGCAAACGGCTCCATTAAAACCTACCTTGACTGAGCAAAGAGCCGTTTACATTGTTGGAAGCAGTAAGTAAGTGGTAATGCAGGACAATCGTAGCATCATCAAGAGACATTACAGAACCCATTTCCTGCTACTTACAACACCCTAGATAGCTAAGTAGCAACTACTTATCCCAATGACGGGATTCCATCCCAACACCTGCCTACCACCATCCCACATAACTACTCCATCCTACTGCGGACATCACCCAGGGCTGGGTACCGCGGTTCCACTACTTGTGACTTGAGCGTGGTTCACTACTGTGAACTGTGCGTAGGTTCACCTACTGAAACTGAGCTGGGTTCACTACTGTGAACTGACTTGGGTTCACTACTGTGGAACGAGCATGGTTCACTACCTGAGAACAGAGCGTGGGTTCACTACTGGTGAACTGAGCTGGGTTCACTACTGTGAACTAGCGTGGTTCACTACTGTGAACTGAGCGTGGGTTCACAATTGTGGAACTGAGGCGTGGGCTCACCATTATTGAGAACTGAGCGTGGGTTCACTACTGTGAACTGAGCGTGGGCTCACTACTGTGAACTGAGCGTGGGCTCACAACAGTGACTGAGCGAGGGCTCACTACGAGAACAGAGCGTGGGTTCACTACTGTGAACAGAGCGTGGGTTCACACTGTGAACGAGCGTGGGCTCACTACTGTGAACTGAGCGTTGGTTCACTACTGTGACTGAGCGTGGGTTCACAACTGTGAACTGAGCGTGGGTTCACTACTGTGAACTGCGCTGGGTTTCACTATTGAGAACTGAGCGTGGGTCACTACTGTGAACAGACTGGGTACCACCTACGTGAACTTGAGCGTGGGCTCACTACTGGGAACTGAGCGTATGGGTTCACTACTGGAACTGAGCGGGGTTCACTACTGTGAATGTGACGTTGGGGCTCACTACTGTCCAAACTGAGCGTGGGTTCACTCTGTTGACTGAGCTTGGGGTTCACTACTGTAACTGAGCGTGGCTCACTAACTGGAGCCGAGCGTGGGTTCACTACTGGGAACTGAGCGTGGGTTCACTACTGTGAACTAAGCGTGGGTTCACTACTGTGAACGAGCGGGTTCACTACTTTGAAATTTCTGAGCGTGGGATTACTACTGTGAACTGAGGCGAGGGTTCACTACAGTGCACTGATCGTGGGGTTCACAACTGTGAACTGAGCGTGGGTTCACAATGTAGAACTGAGCGTGGGCTTCACTATTGTGAACTGAGCGTGGGATCACAAAGTGAACTGAGCGTGGGCTCACGTACTACAGTGAACTGTGCGGCGAGGGCTCCCTACAGTGAAATTGAGCGTGGCTCACTACTGTTGAACTGAGTCGATGGGATCAACTACTGTGAACAGAGCGTGGGGTTCACTACTGATGACCTGACGTGGGCCACAACTGGAACTGAGTCGTGGGTTCACATACGTGAACAGAGCGTGGGTTCGCTACTGTGAACTGAGCGTTTGGTACGCTACTGTGAACTGAGCTTGGTTCGCATATCTGTTAACAGAGCGAGGGTTCGCTACTGTGAACATAGCGTGCGTTCATCAAACTGTGAACCTGAGCGTGGGTCACTACTGTGAACGTGAGCGTGGGTTTTCACTACAGGTAACAGATCGTGGGTTCACTACTGTGAACTGAGCGTGGGTTCACTACTGGGAACTGAGCGTGGGTTTCACTAACTGGGAACTGAGCGTGGTTCAACTACTGTTTAACTGAGCGTGGGGGTCACCTACGTGAACTGAGCGTGGGTTTCACTACTGTGAACAGAGCGGTGGGTTCACTACTGTGAACTAGCGTGGGTTGACTACAGTGAACAGAGCGTGGGTTCACTACTGTAACTGAGGCGTATGTACACTACTGGTGAACTGCGAGTTGGTACACTACTGTGAACCGAGCGTGGGTTCACTTACTGTGAACTGAGCGTGGTTCAGTACTGAA
This sequence comes from Cherax quadricarinatus, assembly GCF_026875155.1. Classification (NCBI taxonomy): domain Eukaryota; kingdom Metazoa; phylum Arthropoda; class Malacostraca; order Decapoda; family Parastacidae; genus Cherax; species Cherax quadricarinatus. The sequence goes on from NC_069498.1 coordinate 1,813,013, forward strand.
CTGAGGCGTGGGTTCACTACTGGACTGAGCGTGGGTACACTACTGTAACTGAGCATGGGGTTTTCACTACTGTGGAACTGAGCGTGGTTTCACTACTGTAACTGAGCGTGGGTCACTACTGTGAACTGAGCGGTGGGGTTCCACTACGTGAAACCTGAGCGTGGGTTCACAACTGTGAACTGAGCTGGGTTTCACTAGGAAGGTGAACTGAGCGTGGGATCATCTACTGTGAACTGAGCGTGGTTTCACTACTTTGAACTGAGCGAGGGTTCCACTACGGGAACTGAGCGTGGGTAACTACGTGAACTGAGCGTGGGTTTCACTACTGTGAACCGAGCGTGGGTTCACTACTGAGAACTGAGCGTGGGTTCCTCCTGGAACTGAGCGTGGGTTCATACTTTGAAATGAGCGTGGTTCACTACTGTGAACTGAGCGTGGTTCACTACAGTGAATTGAGCGGTGGGTTCACTATTGAGACCTGATGCGTGGGCTCAGTACTGTGAACTGAGCGTGGGTTCACTACAGTGAACTGAGGCGTGGCTCACACTGTGAACTGAGCCAGGGCTCACTACTGTGAACTGAGCCTGGGCTCGACTACAGTGAACTGAGCGTGGGCTCCCCTCTGATAACTGAGCGTGGGTTCACTCTGTGAACTGAGCGTGGGTTCACTACTGTGAACTGAGCGTGTTCACTACTGTGAACTGAGCGTGGGTTTCACGGGACTGTGAACTGAGCGTTGGGATCACTCCTGTGAACTGAGCCGGGGTTTCACTCACAGTGAACTGAGCGTGGTTCACTACTGTTAACTGAGCGAGTGCCTCACTACGTGAACTGAGCGTGGGTTCACTACTGGGAACAGAGCGAGGCGTTTGGGTTCACTTCCTTTGAACTGAGGCGAGGGCTCACTACTGTCAACTGAGCGTGTTCATACTGCAGTGACTGAGTCATGGGTTCACTACTGTAACTGAGCGTGGGTTTCACTACTGGGAACAGAGCGTGAAGGGGGTTTCACTACTGGGAACTGAGCGTGGGTTTTACACTTGTGAACTGACGATGGTTCAACATACTGGAAACTGAGATTAGGTTCACTTACGTTGAACTGATCGAGGGTTCACTGCTGGGACCTGAGTCGAGGGATCACTGCAGTGAACTGAGCGTGGGTTCACTACTGTGAACAGGACGTGGATTCACTACTGAACTGAGCGTGGTTCACTACTGGGAACTACGTTGGTTCACTACTGTGAAACTGAGCGTGGGTATCACGTTATAGTGAACTGAGCGTGGGTTCACAACAGTGAACTGAGACGTGGGTTCACACTGTGAACTGAGCGAGGGTTTCACTACCTGTGAAACTGAGCGTGGGTTACCCTTACCTGTGAACTGAGCGTGGGATTCACTACAGTGAACAGAGGCGTGGGGTTCACTACTGTGAACTGAGCGTGGGTTCACTACTGTGAACTGAGCGTGGGTTCCCTTCTGGAACTGAGCGTGGGGTTCACTACTGTGAACTGAGCGTGGGTTCACTACGTGACGAGCGTGGGATCACTACAGTGAACTGAGCGTGGTTCAACTACGTGAACTGACGTGGGTCACTACTTGTGAACTGAGCCGTGGTCACTAGAGGAACTGACGCGGGTTCACTACTGTGAACTGAGCGTTGGGTTCACTACTGTGAACTGAGCGTGGTTCACTACGTGAACTGGCGTGGTTTACAATACTGTAAACTGAGTCGTGGGTCACTACAGGGAACTGGAGCGTGGGTTCACTTAACTGTGATCTGAGCGTGGGTTCACAACTAATGAACTGTCTTGTTTCACTACTGTGGGAACTGAGGCGTGGGTACACTACTGAACTGAGCGTGGGTCACTACTTGAACTGAGCGTGGGTTCACTACTGGGACTGAGCGTGGGTTCACTACTGTGAATTGAGCGTGGGTTCACACTGTGAACTGAGCGTGGGTTCACTACTGTACTGACCGTGGTTTCACTACGTAACTGAGCGTGGGTTTCCTACTGTGAACTGAGCGTGTGGTTCACTACTGTGAACGAGCCGGGGTTTACACAAACAGTGAACTGAGCGTGGGTTCACTACAGAGAACAGAGCGGTGTTCACTACTGGGAACTGAGGCGGGTTCCACAACTGTTAACTGACGTGTGTTCAGTAACTGTGAACTGTGCGTGGGTACACTAAACAGTGAACTGAGCGAGGTTCACTACTGTGAACTGAGCGTGGGTTCACTACTGAGAACTGAGCGTGGGATTTCACTACTGTGAACTGAGCGAGGGTATTCACTACTGTGAACTGAGCTGGGTTTCACTACTGTGAAATGAGCTGTGGGTTCACTACTGTGAACCTGAGCGTGGGGTTCACTACTGGTCAACTGAGGCGTGGTTCACTACTGTGAACTGAGCGTGGGTTTCACTACTGAGAACAAGAGCGAGGGATATACTACTGTGAACTGAGCGTGGGTTCACTACTGGTAACTGACCGTGGTTCACTACTGTGAACTGAGCGGGTTTCCACTACTGGGAAACTGAGCGTGGGTTCACTACTGACTGTGAACTGAGCGGTGTTCACTACTGTGCACTGAGCGTGGGTTCACTACTGTGAAATGAGCTTGGGTTCACTAATGTGAACTGAGGCGTGGTTCACTACTGTGAACTAGCGGGTTCACTTACTGTGAACTGATGCCGAGAGGATCACTTACTGAAACAGAGCGGTGGGTTCCATACTGGGAACTGAGCTTCTTGGGTTCACAAACTGTGAACGAGCGTGGGTTCACTACCTACAGGGGAACTGAGCCTTGGTTCACCTACTGTGAACTGAGCGTGGGTATCACTACTGGGAACTGACGTGGGTACACTACTGTGAATCTGAGAGTGGGTTCACAACTGAGAACTGAGCGTGGGTTTACTACGTGAACATGAGGCGTGGGCTCATCTAACTGTTAACTGACCGAGGGTTCAGCTACAGAACTGAGCTTGGGTTCACTACTGGAACTGACGTGGGTTCACTACTGTGAACTGAGCCGTGGGTTCACACTGTGAACTTAGCGTGGGTTCACTACTGGTACTGAGCTTGGGATTCACTACTGGTGAACTGAGCGTGGTTCACTACTGTGAACAGAGCGTGGGGTTGACTACTGGTGAACTAGCGTGTTATACACTACTGTGAACTGAGCGTGGTTCACTACTGTGAACTGAGCGGTGGGTTCACTACTGGTGAACTTAGCGTGGGTTCACTACTGTGAACTGAGCGTGGTTCACTACTGGGAACTGAGCGAGGTTCACTACTGGAACTGAGCGAGGGATCACTACTGCGAACTGAGCGTGGTTTCACTACTGTGAACTGAGCGTGGGTTCCATACTGGAACTGAGGCGTGGGTATCCTACTGTGAACTGAGCGTGGGTTTTCACTACTGTGGAACTGAGCGTGGGTTCACTACTGTGAACTGAGCGTGGGTTCCCTACTGGAAACTGAGCGTGGTACAACTACTGGGAACTGAGCGTGGGTTCACTAACTGTGAACTGAGCGTGGGTATCACTCTTGGGAACAGAGCGTGGGTTCACTACTGTTAACTGAGCGTGGGTTCACTACTGGGAACTGAGCCGTTGGGTTCACTACTGTTAACTGAGCGTGGTTCACTACTGTGAACTGACGAGTTTCACTGCTACTGTGAACATGAGCGTGGGTTCAATACTGGTGAACTGAGGTGGTTTCCACTTAACCCCCCTGTGAACAGAGCGTGGTTCACTACTGTAACAAGCGTGGGTTTCACTACTGGGAAACTGAGGCGTGGGTTCACTACTGTGAACTGAGCGTGGGTTCAGTACTGTGAACTGTGCGTGGGTTCACTACTGTGAACAGAGCGTGGATCACTACGTGAACTGAGCGTGGGTTCCATACTGTGAACTGATGCGTGGGTTCACAACTGTGAACTGAGCGTGGTTCACTACGTGAACTGAGCTTGGGTTTCACTACTGTTAACTGATCGTGGGTTCACTACTGTGCACTGAGCGTGGGTTCACTACTGGGAAACTGAGCGTGGGTTCACTACTGAGAACTGAGCGTGGTTTCCCTACGGTGAAACCTGAGCGTGGGTTTACTACTGTGAACTGAGCGAGGGATCACTACTGGGAAACTGACCGAGGGTTCACTACTGTGAACTGAGCGTGGATCAGCTCCTGGGAACTGAGCGTGGTTCAATACTGAGAACTGGAGCCGTGGGTATCACTACTGTGAACTGAGCGTGGGTTCACTACTGGGAACTGAGCTTGGTTCACTACAGTGGAACTGACGTGGGGTTCACTACAGGAACTAAGCGGTGGGTTCACTACTGTGATACTGAGCGAGGGTTATCACACTGTGAACTGAGCGTGGGCTCACTACTGGGAACTGAGCTTTGGGTCACTACTGTGAACTGAGCGAGGGATTCACTACTGGGAACGGAGGCTTGGGTTCACTACGTGAAACTGACGTGGGTTCACTACTGGGAACTGAGCTAGGGTTCATCTGACTAGAGAACTGACGTGGGTTCACTACTTACATGTGAACTGAGCGTGGGTTTACTACTGTGAACCTGAGCGTGGGTTCACTGACTGGAAACTGACCCGTGGGTTCACTACTGTGAACAGAGCTGGGAGGATCACTACTGGGAACGAGGCGTGGGTTCACTACTGTGAACTGAGCGTGGGTTTTCACATATGTGAACTGGGCGTGGGTCACTACTGGGAACTGAGGCTTGGGTTTCACCTACTGGGAACTGAGGCGTGGTTTCACTATCAGGAACTTGAGCGTGGGTTTCACTACAGAGAAACTGAAGCGTGGGTACACCTACTGTGAACTGAGCGTGGGTTCACTACTGTGAACTGAGCGTGGGTTCACTACTGTGAACTGAGCGTGGTTCACTAACTGTGAACTGAGCGTGGTTTCACTACTGGGAACTGAGTCGTGGGTTCACACTACTGGAACTGATGCGTGGTATCACTAAACAGCGAACTGAGCGTGGGTTCAGCTACTGTGAATCGATCGTGGGGATCACTACCGTAACAGAGCGGGGTTCACTAACTGTGAACTGAGCGTGGGTTCACTACTGGAACGAAGCGTGGGTTCACATACTGTGAACTGAAGCGTGGGTTTTCACTACTGGGAACTGAGCTGGGTACACTACTGGAACTGAGCGTGGGTCACTAACTGTGACTGAGGCGTTGGGTTCACTTCCTGGGACATGAGCGTGGGTTCACTACTGTGAACTGAGCGTGGGTTCACTACTGGGAACTGAGCGTGGGTTCACTACTGTGAACTGAGCGTGGTTCACTAACTGTGAACTGAGCGTGGGTTCACCTACTGGAATGAGCGTGGGTTCACTACTGGAGAACTGAGCGTGGTTCACTACTGTGAACTGAGCGTGGGTTCACTACTGTGAACTGAGCCGTGGGTTCACTACTGGGAACTGGAGCGTGGGTTCACTACTGTTGAACTGAGCGTGGGTACACTACTGGGAAACTGAGCGTGGGTTCACTACTGTGAACTGAGCGGGATTCACTACGTGAACTGAGCGTGGGTTCACTACTGGGAACTGGAGCGTGGGATCACCTATCTGTGAAACTGAGCCGTGTGTTCACTACTGGGAACTGAGCGTGGGTTCACTACTGTGAAACTGAGGAGTGGTTCCACTACTGGAACTGATGCGTGGGTTGTGTTCCTTGCCCATTCCCCGATTCTCTTAATTATTGGTTTTTACTCATTTGTTGGCTATTATTTAGAGCGAATATTTTGTTTAGTTTTGCAAAATGCAGTTTGTAAGTTTACTCTCCTTCAAAAAATTTGTCTGACCATTGCTTTGTGTCGCTTTGTTTCCTCACAGACCTTTATTGTCTCATCTGCTTTAATACATCCCATGGGCATTTCTACAATTGAATTTTTTTTGCACCGTCTCGGCATTTAATATATCACCACTGACTAACCCCCGCCTAGCATCATACCAAGCTATATTCATCCTGGTTTCTCTCATCTAGCACCGCCCAACTCATGCGAAGTCTTTATCATCTGATTTAGTTCATCTTAGCGCCGCCTAGTATCATAACCAAGGTTTATCTTCGCTGGCTTATAGTCAGTTTATTCCGCTCTTTACATCACAGACTTTGTTGTTTCTGTTCAGCTTTCCCATTTATTTTTCAATCATAATGCTTTGTGTTTTTGCTGTCACCTGTTAATGTGAAATTGTTGTGTTTTCATGTAAAACAGTATCGGATCAGAACTGATATTCCTGCTACAATTTGCAGTACAACTTCCTCGCTCATGCAATTTCACTTCTTTGCTTTTCCTGCTGACTTTATTTCTCTCTGCATCTCTGACCGAACTAATGGGTTCTCTTTGTTCTTCATATTTCTTTTTTCTATTAGGCCTCACACAATATTCCTGCTAGGCAACTCGAACATCGTATACCTCGAACTCCATTATCCAGAGGTGTGGATGGATGAATTATTGTTCATAAAGGGAAAATTGAGTAGGGGGCCTCAAGTTGAAGCTTGAAAGCAGCTTAATTTGTTTGATCTTTTAACCTGTCTTCAAGAATGCTTTTATATATGCCTCGACAGACTATTTAGAGCAACGTCAAATTACATGAATTAAGTTTGACTTGGCAACTTTTGCCCAGGATTCTTTCTCCATCCTGTAAAATATATCCATCTGCTCTAATTCCTCTTGTCCGAGTGTCACGCAAAAAAAAATATATATTTTTTGTTTCTGTTCTTTTTCATCTTAACTTTAAGATTAAGCACCAGACCTTCTAAAACCCACAGATTGTCAGTAACTTCCCTGCTTTATTCTCGTTCTTTGTAGTCCCCCACCATATTTGCTTTGTCTGTGTACACTACGTCCCACTCTGCTCTCCTATCTCTTATGCATAACGGTCTAATATGAGTATCTCTACAAAGTATTCTTCTTTTCATAATTTTGATCTGATTCCTCTGCTCCTGCATTGTTCATTTCATTTATCCCTTGAATCAAAAACTTGCATAGAAGATAGACTGAGGGCACTGAATCTGCCTCTCCAGAAAGGCGTATGAAATTAAGGATTAAAGGAAGAAAGCAAGAATACATAATGGGGTTGTAAATAACGTGCTAAAAATATCATCGAAAACAGAGCTCTCAGCATGTGGTTTTGCGTTGGGAAAAATATAGATTTAGAAAGGAAAATGGAAAACCTTGGTTTCCTAAACATAGTTGTGAGAGTGAACAAACTCCCGATAAGCGCCATGAAGCTACGATCTTGTTGTGGCTCAAAAATAGGTTAGACACTGTGGCATGAGTTGGTGTGGGTGAGTGTGATTTAGACCCTACTTAGTGGACCTATAGCCTGCACAGTGTTGCTTCTCAAGTAAAGGCACTGCTGTAACTGCCCTTCTTTTAATTGTTCTTTCCATCCCCCCCCCTCTTTTCTCCAGACCCCTCAGTTTTTTTATTTCGTTTTTATTATTTCGGTTTAAAACCCGCAGCTGATTTTTCCCCCCCTATTTTTTCACTATATACGGGATATTTGTGGGAATAAGTCCATATGCATCATTAAAACATTCTTTTAAAAAAAGTCTTATTGTGCACTATTCCAAATTTTTTTTTTTACTTCCTCTTGCAGTATATTAAAAATTTATTTTAAATATTTTATGGTTTCCTTCCTAACAATTTTCTTTCTCATTTCTTGCCTTTTTTTGCTTTAAAAGCCCCCCAAATCTAATTTTCCCCTCTCATGTCTTCACTTTGTTTTCACCACTATCTTCCCTTCCTTTCTTAAAAAAAATGGCAGTACGCTGAGGTCAGGGGTTTCAGTAGCCGAGGCAGTGGTCACGGAAAATCCCGTCCAAACTCTCTGGGGAGTTAGCGTGGGTGTTCCCGGGGCCCCATGGTTGTTAAAGGGTTTTTTAGAACCCCGGTTAAAGTGTTGAAAAGGAGTTCTACTTCTTCGGAGGAAAATGGAGGCGAAGCTTACCTAATTTGGGTTTGGGAGTGAGTGGAGGGGGATGAAGTGGTAAGGAGGAAATTTTCACCAGCAGTGAGAGTGGCAGCGCTTTAAGTGGCAAGTGGTTTCACAATTTCAGGATAAAGGAAGATAAGGGGGTTAATGAGAAGAGTGAAGGTAGAAAAAAGATTCCGTTCTCCTGATGAGTGTGCTTCAGTTGTTAGTGAGGTTTAAAAGGGATCATGACTACCCTGCTAACAAGATATGAAAATTCCCAAAATTTTAGGAGATTCTCACGAAGATATATGGACCATGCTTTTTGTGACAGAATAGAAAGGGCCAGAGGGTGTGCCTCCCCGGACTGGGTTTGGTGACACAGCAGCAGTTGGGTAATTTATTTCAGGTAAAAGGGAACGCCCATTTTTTAGGGCTGGGGGTAAAAAATTGGGAAGGGCCGAGCAGGGGCTACGAAAGTACAGTCAGCCAAGAAGAGTTGTCCCCAAGGGGGGATCCCCCAAACAAATGTGCATCTTGCCTAGAAAGGGAGTAGGCAAGAATAATTTTGGGCAAACTGGATAAATGCTGGCTAACAGGTACTGCAAGGAACTTTTTCAATCCCCTTCATTTTACAACTGGGACAAATTCTATTCAAAAGTATAGGGAGCAAGGGGTGGGGTTCATCTCTCTGGGGGTAAGGGGTTTCATTAGTCAATTTTATTGAGGGGGTAATTTATGATTTGTCTGGACTTTAAACTGATAGATTTAGAGGGGGTGTTTGTGGGAAAAAATCAGTCTGCGTAATTAGGTTTTAAACAGCAGATATTTCTGGATACCTCGGGAATTTTTAAAAGCAAACAAAATAAAAATTTTAGTGAAAGGCCAAAAAAAACTGATCGCAAAGAGAGAAAGTAGAGGGCAAAGGTTTTCAAGTTCCCTTAATTAAAGGGTTTTTTTTATACAAAAAGTGGGGTCAAAAATAAGAAGATGACTGGATTTCTTGCAAGTGCAAGAAAAAGATTTGGTATAACAAGACGTGGTTCAACCTGAAAAAGACAAAGCCTTTTTAATGCTACAGGGTTTAAATATTCCCCACTGAAGGTCAACAGGAAAGGAGCTGGAGTGGCGATGTTTTGTCAAAAAATAAATTTAAATTGTTTTATAAAACATGTAAAGATTAGAAACATCGAACACAGAACTGTTTGGTACAGTTTCTTGAGGGTCTGACAAATTTTTTTGGGTGTGTTTAAGGCCCCAAACCCTTATAGGAGTGCAGAAGCTGTTATGGGGGCGAAATTTATAGGCCTAATATGAAAAGTTGTGTTAAGGGGAGATTTTAACTTTAGGGCAAATTGATTGGGAAAAATGGACGGAAATCTTGAGGCTAAAGACTTTCTTGAACAGTTTTTACGATTGCTTTTTTTAAAAAATTTGTGACAGAACCAACTAAGGAAAAAAAATCGCTTGTTGGGTTTTTGCCAACAAGAACATGTTAATAATCTTGAGGTTAATGAGGAAATGGGGGAAAGCACAAATCACTTTCTTTCAATAATATGGAATTCCCCGATAAAATGCAAAACAATCTCTGTCCCAGACTTTTGCTTGGCCGATTTCAGGGACGGAGAAATTACCTGGTGGGATAAATTGGGTGACCCTGACAGGGTAAGGTAGGTGATCTTTGGTGCCCAAAACGTATTTTTCAGCATAATCTAGATGCCCAGACGACTTTTGTTCCGATAGGGAAATTTGATCTAAAAAAATTGATCCCAAAAAAAGGATAAAAAATACTTAAAACATCTCATTGCAAAAGATGGCATATAAAGGCTATCAAAAGAAAAGAGGTCATTAAGAAATCAAAATATTCAATTAAAGAGAGAAAAAAAAAGGAATAAAAAAAAAAAAAGGGAAAAAAATGAGGCTAACGCAAGGGTTCGGCCCCAAAAGGCCCCCGATGAAAAGATAGGACAAATTTCCATTAAATAATCTTCCCTCCCGAATGGGGAAATTTTTAAAAAATATTTTTTAGTCCTTTCGTTTTCCCAAAAAATCTACAAAAATTCAGAATAAAAAATTTTAACCCCAAAATTACACATTTAACTAAATTCCCCCAGACAAATAAAAATTAAAAACCCAACAAACCCAGGGTTAACTTTTCAATATAAAAATTAAAAAACTTGCAAACCTTTTAAAATTTTCCAACAATTATAAAACGGCAAAACCTATAATAAAATAAAATTTAAACCTTTTCAAGGAAATACACCTTTTGCTTTAAAAACCAATAACCTTACCCCCAATTGGGGGGAAAAAATGGAAAATAATTCCGACCAATTCACAAACTTGATCCCCTTTTTTAAAGAAACTCACACTTTCCCCCCAACTTTTGTCTTTTAAAAATTTTCAATTTTTTCATTTAAGGGGTGATAAGGCCCGTAAAAACATGGTAATGAATATATTTTTTGAAAAAGGCCCTTCATTTAAAGCTTTCGATGGGTTTCCCACATAAGGATAATGGGGGAAAACTTTAAGCACACAAAAATAGGAGGAAAATTTTTTTTTTCCTGGGAAAAGCTTAGCTGACAAAAAAGGCCGCGAGAGTTTGCAAAAATTGGGGGAAAATCAAAAAGGGGGGGCACGTCACGGCAATTTTCCCAAAAAGGGGTCATTGTTGGGCCTGTTGTTTTTAAAAATTTTACATAAATGACATAGATGAGAGAAAAAATGCGGCATAGAAAAATTTGTTTGAAGACCCCCAAAAATGGCCAAAAAAATTAAATTCAAAAGAGGAATAGACCCACTCCAGGATGATTTGAATAGACGTTGCAAGGGGTCAGAGAAGTGGCAGATGCATTTAAAATGTAGAAAAAAGCAAATTTTTCTAAGTGTTAGCAGGAAAAAAACCCCCATGCCACATATAAAACTAAATAATGTAGATTTTAAAACCCCTTTTTCCGATTTGGCGAAAAGGTTTTAGGAGTTCTGGTTACCCGTAATCAAAAACCAAGAATCAGTCCATTAGTTTTCGCAAAAATGCAACAGAACCCCTTTGGGTTTCCCTTATCAGAAGTAAAAAAAATTAAAAATTCCTCAGGTTGTTTTTCCCAACTTAAATACCCGGGTTAGGCCTCTTTTAGATTATGCTGAATGGATTTAATGGTTTTAAATCTTTTGAAAAAGTATAGAGAAGGATGACAAAGTTGCCCCCCTGTATCAAAAAATTTCCCTATGGGGCCCGACTGAGGGTCCTGAATCGCACTCTCTAAAAAGGGGGTTTAGAATTGGGATAATATGATTGAGTGTATAGAGGAAAAACGGGGAATAAAAAAAGGGTTTTTAAAAATTTGTTAAATTTTTCCCAGAAAAAGGGGACTCGCAGCAATGGTTTTCAAGATGGAAAATTTTCAGATTCAGGAAGGATATAAAAAACCCACTGATTTTTTTAATATATTTGGGGATGAGGGAAACAAAAATCCCCAGTACAAATTACAGGGGCTAAGATCTTGTGTAGTTTTAAAAATTTTGGGAAGATAAATACCCTGAGTGGGTCAAAGGCCTGCTTTCAGTGTTCCCTTTTTCTTATGTTCTTATTTTAGTCCTATTAATTTTTTTTTCCATTTTCTTTACCCCTTGGGTTTTCAACAGTTGAAATGTTTAATTTTTTGTATTTTGCCAAGGGAAGTGATGGAGGGAGGTCAGTTAATATCCCTTTGGGCGATATATGATAACCCCTCAGTTTTTTTGAACAATTTACTTCTAAATACCAAATAAGTGAATAGTATCGGGAACCCCTTTTAATTTTTTGGGGGAGTTTTGTTTCTCACCCAGTTGGGGTTTGCAAAGGGGTCGAGTCCCAACCCTTTTGACCCCCCCTCTTCATTAGAACAAAGAACATAAAAAGAAGGAACACTGCAACAGGCCCCCCCACTGCCCCATGCGGAGCAGGTCCATGTCCCCCCCCCAGATTAGACCAATGCCCCCCCCCCCCCCCCGGATTACCAAGACCCACCGTTGGTCATCCCCATCAAGGTGGGCACTGTCCCAAACCCCAGCAGCACAACTAGTCAGGTCGCTACTAGGACTCTCCCGAACCGGAGCTTTATCATACCATGTTTAAAACTTGTATGGTCCTGCCTCCACACATCGTTTTCCCAAACTTTTCCACTTATGAACTCGTGGCTGAAGAAATATTTCCAACCCCCTGTGTTCATCGGGCTTCAGCTTCCAACGTGTCCCCTTGTTCTGTGTCCAATCTCTGGAACATCCGTCTTTGCCCACCTTGCAATTCCTCCAGATTTTGTATGTCGCTACATGCCCCCCCTACTCCCCTGCCCTCCATGTCGTCGGTTGTTTTTCCCTTAACCTCTCTTCTAGAACATACCCTTAGCTCGGACAGTCTTTTGCAAACCTTTGCACTTTTTTTAGTTTCTTTACGTGCTGTTTAGGTGGGGGTTTCCCCAAATGGTGCCGCATACCCCAATAGGGTCTAACTCACGGGTACAGGGTCCGAACGATTCTTAAAAGATGTCGGAATCTTTCTGGGGTTTGCTGGCGCCCCCTACTGCGCAGTTTTTTTGTTTATGTGCGCTTTCGGGAAAATGTCCCTTGGTTTTTACTCCCCCCCAAGATTTTTTTTTCCTTTGGAGTGGGGTTTTTTGTAGTTCACCCCCCCTAGACATTATTTGGGTCTGGGGGTTTCTTCTTTGCCCTTCCCAATTTTTCATGACTTTGCACTTGGTGGGGTTAAAACCGGGGACCCAAATTGGGACCAGGTTGCAGCCTGTCCAAACCCCTTTTAGTTGTGTGTTTGTGTGGGGGTTTGTGGTGTGTGTTGTGTTTTGTGAAATTTCACATTTTTTGTGTGTGTGTGTGTGTGGTGTGTGTATGTATATATATATACATACATATATAAAAAATAAAATATAAAATATATTTATTATATTATTATATATATATATATATATATATATTATAAATTTTAATATATAATATATTATAACACACACCCCTCACATGTGTAACTGTAGGCTTGACCCTCCTTTCGGAAATTGAACCCCTGCCCTCCTGGGACGGGGAGCCTCGGGTGTAACCCCCGGGAGACTACACCAAGAACCCACCTCAGAAAGGCCCCTCAGACCGGGCCCTCCCCCAAGTAACACCTCAGTAGGCCTCTCAGACCAGGCCTCCCCCAAAGAAACAGTTTCAGTAGGCCTCCGGGACCAGGCCTCCTCTAAGTAAAAACCTTCAGTAGGCCTCTCAACCAGGCCCCCCACCAAGTAACCTCGTGGGGCCCTCTCAAAAACCAAAAGGGGCCTCCCCAAGTAACCCCCTCAGGGGGCCTCTAGACCGGGCCCTTTCCACCAAGAAAACCCCTCAGAAAGGCCCCTCTCAACCGGGCCCTCCCCCAAGAAAACACCTCAGTGGGCCCTCTAGCCCAGGCCTCCCCAAGTAACACCCTAGTACCTTTTCAGACCAGGGCCCCCCCACCAAGTAACACCTCAGTGGGCCCTCTAACCAGGCCTCCACCAAGTAACACCTCACGGGCCTCTCGGGCCCGGGCCCCTCCCCCCAAGTAAAAACCTCAGTGGGCCTCTCAGCCCAAGGCCTCCCCCAAAGTAAAACCTCAGTGGGGCCTCTCAAAACCCAGGCCTCCCCCAAGTAAACCACCTCAGTAGGCTTCTCAGACCGGGCCTCCACCAAGTAACCCCTCAGTAGGCTCTCAGCCCAGGCCTCCCCCAAGTAACCCTCAGTAGGCCTCCCCGACCAGGCCTCCCCCAAAGTAAACCTCAGAAAGGCCCCCTCTCGACCGGGTTTCCCCCAAAGTAACACCTAAAGCGGGCCCTCTCAGACCCGGGGCCCCTCCCCCAAAGAAAACCCCTCAGTGGGGCCTTTCTAAGACCGGGCCCCCTCCACCAAGTAACCCCCCAGAAAGGCCCCTCTCAGACCGGGCCCTCCCCCAAGAAAACCCCTCAGTAGGCCTCTCGACCGGGCCCCCAAACCAAAAGAAAACACCTCAGTACCCCTCTCAGCCCAGGCCCCCACCAAGTAAAACTCGTGGGCCTCTCAGACCGGCCTCCCCCCAAGTAAAACCCCCGTAGGGCCTTTTCAGCCCCAGGCCTCCACCAATTTAACATCAGTGGGCCCTCTCAGACTAGGCCCCCGGGCTCTTCTACCCAAACCGGGCCCTAAAAAAAAACCCAAAAACAAAAAAATTATAAACCAAATCTTGCGTCTTTTCCAATAAGTTTGACAACAACAGAGCTTCGTGTCTGGTTTTAAAAAAAAATTGCATAATAACGGTGTCGGGGAGCCCATTACGGTTTCCCTTATTTTGATAAAATTTGTGGGTTTAAAGAAAAAAATTTCGTTTTTGGAAAGGAAAAAAAAGTAATGTTAATGCAAACGGGGTTCCCTTAAAAAAACCCACTTTTACTGGGAAAAAAGGGGCCCTTTTCAGTTGGGGAAACAAAAGATGTTTAAAGCAGGAGAAGCGCTCTCAAGTGACATTTCGAAACCCCCTCCCTTTCTACTTTACCCTCACCCAGATAGCTGGTACTACTACTATCCCCTCGGGATTCCCTCCCAACCCCGTACCAAACCCCCCCCAATTAATACTCCCTCCTACTGCGGGACATCCCCCCAGGGTGGGGACCGCGGTTCACTAAAGTGAACGAGCGTGGGTTTTACTATTTTGAACTGAGGGTGGGTTCCCCTATGGGGAAAATGAGGGGGTGGGTTCACACTGTGAAATGAGGGGTGGGTTCCCCTATTGTGAAAATGAGCGTGGGCTCACTATTTTGAACTGAGCGTGGGGTTCCCCTACTGTGGGAAAATGGGGCGTGGGCTCACTACTGTGAACTGAGCATGGGCTCACTAAGTGGAAATGAGCGTGGGTTTTTCTACTGTGGGAAATGAGCGTGGGTTCACACTGTGAAATGACGTGGGTTCCCCTACTGTGAACTGAGCGGGGTTTTAAATACTGTGAACTGAGGTGGGTTATACTGTGAACTGAGGGGTGGGTTCACTAAATGTTTTAACTGAGCGGGGTTTACTACTGTTAACCCAGCTAGGTTCACTTACTGTGAAAATGACGTGGGGGTTTACTAAGTAAACTGAACGTGGGTTCACTACTTGAACTTTAGCGTGGGTTCATACTGTGAATGACGTGGGTTTTTCTAATGTGAAAAGAGCGTGGGTTTCACTTAAATTTAACCCTGGGCCCCAATATTTGTGAATGAGGTGGGTTCCCTACTTTGAACTGGCGTGGGTCAAACTGGGGAAATGAGCCTGGACTCACTACTGTGAACTGAGCGTGGGTTCACACTGTGAAATGAGCTGGGTTTACTACTGTAACTGACGTGGGTTCACTACTGGGAACTGAGCGTGGGTTTTAATACTGTGAACTGAGCGTGGGTTTTATACTGTGAACTGAGCTTGGGTTCCCCTACTGTGAACTGAGCGGGATTCATACCCCGTGAAAAGAGCGTGGGTTCACTTTCTGTGAACTGAGCTTGGGTTCCTACTGGGGAATGAGCGTGGGTTCATACTGGGAACTGAGGGGTTGGGGGCACCCACTGTGAACTGAGGGGGGTTCACTACTGGGGAATGAGCGTGGGTTCCCTACTGGGGGGGCTGAGCGTGGGTTCACTACTGGGAATTTAGCGTGGGTTCCACTACTGTGAAAATGAGCGTTGGGGTTTACTACTTTTGAACTGGGGGGCGTGGGGTTTATACTGGAACTGAGCGTGGGGGTTTATACTGTGAAATGAGCGGGGGTTCAATACTGTTTAACTGAGCCGTGGGTTTTACATACTGGGAACTGAGGGGGTGGGGTTTCCACCCGGAAAATGAGCGTGGGTTTTACCATGGGAATGAGGTGGGTTCACTACTGGGAAATGGGGTGGGTTCAAAACTGGGGAATGAGGGGTGGGTTCACTACTGGGGAAATGACGTGGGTTCACTACTGTAACTGAGGTGGGGGTTTACTACTGGGAAATGAGCGTGGGTTCACTAAGGGAAAATGGGGCGTGGGTTTTACTACTGGGAACTGAGGGGTGGGGTTTACTTCTGGGGAAATGAGGGGGGGTTTAAAATACGGGGAAATGAGCGTGGGTTCACCTTTCTGGGAAATGAGCGTGGGTTCACTACTGGGAACGAGCGTTGGGGGTTTGTTTTTGCCCCTTCCCCCCCATTCTCTTTAAAAATTTTTGTTTTTTATCATTTGTTTGGCTTTTATTTTAAGGGGCGAAAAATTTTTTTTGTTTTGCAAAATGCAGTTTGTAAGGTTTACTCTTTCCCAAAAAATTTTTCTGACATTTCTTTGTGTCGCTTTTTTTTTCCCCCCACGACTTTATTGTCTCATCTTTTCTTTTAAAATATTCCCAAGGGATTTCTAAATTTAAATTTTTTTTGCACCCTCTCCCGGGGATTTAATTATCACCACTGGGCTTTCCCCGCCTAGCATATACCCAAACTTTTCTCCGGGTTTCCCCTCATTTAGGGACCGCCCAGTCTCATGCGAAGCTTTTTATCCCGAATTTTTTCATCTTAGGCCGCCCGTTTTATAACCAAGGTTTATCTTCCTGGTTTTTGTTCCCGTTTTTTACTACCCCCGTATCATTTCCAAGCTTTTTCATCCCGCTTTGTTCCCTTTTTGGGCACCAAACCCATATAATACCAAGGGTTTTCCCTGTTGGTTTTGTTTTTTCACCATCCAGAAAACCCAACCCAAACTTTATCATCCTGGTTTTAGTTCATTTTATTTTACCATCCATTTCCCTACCAAACTTTTTTCAAACCTGGTTTTTTCGTATATCACCACCCGTTTTCATACCAAGGGTTTTTTTATCTTGGGTTTAAATTTTTATTTTATCACCCCCTCAGTTCATCCAAGCTTTTTCATCCCCGGGTTTAAAATTTTTTTTATCACCATTAGTACCAAAACCCAAACTTTATCATCTTGGTTTTTTTTTATTTTTTTCTCCACCCAGTATCATTTCCAACTTTATCATCCTGGTTTTAGTTTTATTTTATCCCTACCCAGTATCATAAACCCAAACTTTAAACATTTCCCGCTTTTGTTTTATTTTATCACCACCCATTTTCATTTCCAAGCTTTATCATCCTGATTTAGTTCATTTTATCACCACCCAGTACCATACCAAGCTTTATCATCCTGGTTTAGTTTATTTTATCACCACCCAGTATCATACCAAGCTTTATCATCCTGGTTTAGTTCATATTATCACTACCCAGTATCATACCAAGCTTTGTCATCCTGGTTTGGCTCATCTTGCCACCGCCCAGTATCATGCAAAGCTTTATCATCCTGATTTAGTTCATTTTAGTACCGCCCAGTATCATGCAAAGCTTTATCATCCTGATTTAGTTCATTTTAGTACCGCCCAGTATCATACCAAGCTTTATCTTCCTGGTTTAGCTAATTTTCATTGATAATCAAATAAACTGTTTTCCTTCCACCTCCGTTTCCTCGTTTTTCTTGTAAATTTTAACATTATTTCGTAAAAACAACAAATTTTAGTTACTATAGTTGTTAACATTTTTTTTTCCAGTATTCAGATAAGCGTGTGAAGTGGAGCTTGACCAATATTGTAAAAAAAAAACTGTGTGCAGACCTTAACGTTTATTTACCGATGATATTCGGCTTAAATTAGTGATTTATCAAGTGAGTATTGTCAGTGGTTACTTAGCCTCTAAGTAGGTCAACATGCAACCAACCTCATGAGATATTTTTCCTGGGGTAGCAAAACAACAACTATAAAAACAGTCTTGTTGAAATCCCAGTAAGCTGCTCGTCCATTTGGCTCAGGTATATACGTACCTTCATCTCTGCTGTTTGAGACGCTTAGAATTCTTGCGACGGGAGGATCCAGGTGGAGTTCCGGACCATTAAGACAGATTCTCTCTTACATTTCCGCTGTCGCATCATAGCCCAGAGGCTGACCCAACCATCAGGGTACTCCAGGTCTCTCTCCTGGCCCCGAGGCAGACGCAACCATCAGGGTACTCACGGTCTCTCTCCTGGCCCCGAGGCTGACCCAACCATCAGGGTACTCCAGGTCTCTCTCCTGGCCCCGAGGCAGACGCAACCATCAGGGTACTCACGGTCTCTCTCCTGGCCCCGAGGCTGACCCAACCATCAGGGTACTCCAGGTCTCTCTCCTGGCCCCGAGGCAGACGCAACCATCAGGGTACTCAAGGTCTCTCTCCTGGCCTCGCTTCTCTCGCCTTCTCTCACTTGTTTCCTCACCCCTCTCTCCCTCCCCCACACAAGCACCTTCCCTCCATTACTCTGAGCATTTTTCCTTTCTTCCCTTATTCTCTCTTCTCTCTCTCTCTCTCTCTCTCCCCTCTCTCTCTCTCTCTCTCTCTCTCTCTCTCTCTCTCTCTCTCTCTCTCTCTCTTTTCCCTGTCTCTCTTACTCGCCTTCTCTCACTCGCCCGTTTATTCTCCTTTACTCTCCTTTCCATTTCTAACCCTCTATATATCAGCCGATCTCCCACTCTCCTTCCCTCCACCTCTTCCTTCTTCCTACGCTTCCTCTTGTTTCCGACTCTTCATCCCCCTCTTCCTCTTAGCGGTTATTTATTGGGGAATTAGTTAAACTGGTGAAAAAGTTAATTACAATAACAAGAGTAAACAGTACAAAATGACAGGGAAAAAAATTACTACCAATTTTGGCAGTGCTAATGACAGAATGTGACGCGAGGCCATGGTTAATTAACCAGTACAGTGATGGTTAATTAACCATCAGTGTAATGGTTAACTACTACAGTGATGGTTAATTAACCATCAGTGTAATGGTTAACTACTACAGTGATGGTTAATTAACCATCACACTGATGGTTAATTAACCACCACACTGATGGTTAATTAACCACCACATTGTTGGTTAATTAACCACCACACTGATGGTTAATTAACCACCACACTGACGGTTAATTAACCACCACACTGCCGGTTAATTAACCACCACACTGATGGTTAATTAACCACCACACTGATGGTTAATTAACCACCACACTGATGGTTAATTAACCACCACACTGATGGTTAATTAACCACCACACTGATGGTTAATTAACCACCACACTGACGGTTAATTAACCACCACACTGACGGTTAATTAACCATCACACTGACGGTTAATTAACCACCACACTGACGGTTAATTAACCACCACACTGATAGTTAATTAACCACCACACTGATGGTTAATTAACCACCACACTGATGGTAAATTAACCACCACACTGATGGTTAATTAACCACCACACTGATGGTTAATTAACCACCACACTGATGGTTAATTAACCACCACACTGATGGATAATTAACCACCACACTGATGGTTAATTAACCACCACACTGATGGTAAATTAACCACCACACTGATGGTAAATTAACGACCACACTGATGGTTAATTAACCACCACACTGATGGTTAATTAACCACCACACTGATGGTTAATTAACCACCACACTGATGGTTAATTAACCACCACACTGATCGTTAATTAACCACCACACTGATGGTTAATTAACCACCACACTGATGGTTAATTAACCACCACACTGATGGTTAATTAACCACCACACTGATGGTTAATTAACCACCACACTGATGGTTAATTAACCACCACACTGATGGTTAATTAACCACCACACTGATGGTTAATTAACCACCACATTGATGGTTAATTAACCACCACACTGATGGTTTATTAACCACCACACTGATGGTTAATTAACCACCATACTGATGGTTAATTAACCACCACACTGATGGTTAATTAACCACCACACTGCCGGTTAATTAACCACCACACTGATGGTTAATTAACCACCACACTGATGGTTAATTAACCACACACACTGATGGTTAATTAACCACCACACTGATGGTTAATTAACCACCACACTGATGGTTAATTAACCACCACACTGATGGTTAATTAACCACCACACTGATGGTTAATTAACCACCACACTGCCGGTTAATTAACCACCACACTGATGGTTAATTAACCACCACACTGGTGGTTAATTAACCACCACACTGATGGTTAATTAACCACCACACTGATGGTTAATTAACCACCACACTGATGGTTAATTAACCACCACACTGATGGGTAATTAACCACCACACTGATGGTTAATTAACCACCACACTGCCGGTTAATTAACCACCACACTGATGGTTAATTAACCACCACACTGATGGTTAATTAACCACCACACTGATGGTTAATTAACCACCACACTGATGGTTAATTAACCACCACACTGATGGTTAATTAACCACCACACTGATGGTTAATTAACCACCACACTGATGGTTAATTAACCACCACACTGATGGTTAATTAACCACCACACTGATGGTTAATTAACCACCACACTGATGGTTAATTAACCACCACACTGATGGTTAATTAACCACCACACTGATGGTTAATTAACCACCACACTGATGGTTAATTAGCCACCACACTGCCGGTTAATTAACCACCACACTTATGGTTAATTAACCACCACACTGATGGTTAATTAACCACCACACTGATGGTTAATTAACCACTACACTGATGGTTAATTAACCACCACACTGATGGTTAATTAACCACCACACTGATGGGTAATTAACCACCACACTGATGGGTAATTAACCACCACACTGACGGTTAATTACTCACCACACTGATGGTTAATTAACCACCACACTGATGGTTAATTAACCACCACACTGATGGTTAATTAACCACCACACTGATGGTTAATTAACCACCACACTGATGGTTAATTAATCACCACACACTGATGGTTAATTAACCACCACACTGATGGTTAATTAACCACCACACTGATGGTTAATCAACCACCACCCTGATGGTTAATTAACCACCACACTGATGGTTAATTAACCACCACACTGATGGTTAATTAACCACCACACTGCCGGTTAATTAACCACCACACTGCCGGTTAATTAACCACCACACTGATGGTTAATTAACCACCACACTGATGGTTAATTAACCACCACACTGATGGTTAATTAACCACCACACTGATGGTTAATTAACCACCACACTGATGGTTAATTAACCACCACACTGATGGTTAATTAACCACCACACTGATGGTTAATTAACCACCACACTGATGGTTAATTAACCACCACACTGATGGTTAATTAACCACCACACTGATGGTTAATTAACCACCACACTGATGGTTAATTAACCACCACACTGATGGTTAATTAACCACCACACTGATGGTTAATTAACCACCACACTGATGGTTAATTAACCACCTCACTCATGGTTAATTAACCACCTCACTCATGGTTAATTAACCACCTCACTCATGGTTATATGTAAGCAAAAGTGTCGCAGAATTATACTTTAAAAAAGTATAAGTTCTGGTAAAATAAATTATTAATGAATTGACATTTTAGGTTATTGACGGGACAACCAGATTGTAAATTTGTTTCAAGTTACTACCATTATACAGAGAGGAACTTCGTTCATGTTAAAGAAATAACTTTTGAGCAGCTCCTGTGAGAGTCTTAAATGGTTGAAATTATGCAGGAAGCCACAACACTTCAATATAACTTTGCATAATTACAATAACAACTTCACTAGACACTGACGAAGCTGTCATTAGCACTGTAGTACAATAATGATCATGAAGGATCCAGGAAGGAAGCAAGATCACAGATCCTTCCTCCACTATAGTGCCAGAGAAGGAGAGACTGAGAGATGAATGGGCACTACAGTTTGCTCCAAATTAAATTAAACAAAACAGACAACGAAAATACAATTACAATTTGCTAGGAGGAAAGAGAGGGGATGGAGAAGACAGACAGGAGATCCCAGACCCAGGAAGAAGATCAAATACAGCCTCCCTCACAACTTCCTATAGAAGCCTCCCAACCAGGTCAACCCCAGTGCAACCAAACACTCTAAATCAAAACACCCATGCCACATCCAATGCCCCCACCCACTACATTACAAACTCCACCCCTACAGCAACAACCCATAGTTCCTTACCAGGTCTCCCACTTCCCCAACCACAATATACCTCCCAGACCACAGTCTTAGAAAAGAAGTTGAAGGTGTGGTATACAAATGCAGATGGAATAACAAACAAGTATGAGGAGTGGCAAGAAAGAATCAAAGAGACATCCCCAGACATAATAGCACTCACAGAAACAAAACTCACCAGAATAATAACAGATTCAATCTTTCCATCCGGATACCAAATCCTCAGGAAAGACAGAGGGAGGAGGAGTTGCACTGCTCATTAAAAACCAGTGGGATTTTGAGAAAATGGAAGGAATGGATGGCATGGGCGAAAGGGACTACTTAGTAGGAACAATCCAGTCTGAGGGACATAAGGTGATAATTGCAGTAATGTACAACCCACCACAGAACTGCAGGAGGCCAAGAGAAGAATATGATGAGAGCAACAGAGCAATGATCGACACACTAGCCGAGGTGGCCAGGAGAGCACACATGGGAGGAGCAAAGTTACTAGTTATGGGTGATTTCAATCACAAGGAGATTGACTGGGAAAACCTGGAGCCCATGGGGGTCCCGAAACATGGAGAGCCAAGATGATGGATGTGGTACTGGAAAACCTCATGCATCAACATGTTAGAGACACTACCAGAGAGAGAGGAGAGGATGAACCAGCAAGACTGGACCTTGTATTCACCATGAGTAGTTCGGACATCGAGGGTATCATGTATGAAAGGCCTCTGGGAGCTAGTGATCATGTGGTTCTGTGCTTCGACTACATAGTTGAGCTCCAAGTGGAGAGAGTAGCAGGAATAGGCTGGGAAAAACCAAACTACAAAAGGGGGAATTACTCAGGCATGAGGAACTTCCTTCAAGACATTCAGTGGGAGAGGGAACTGACAGGAAAACCAGTACAAGAAATGATGGACTATGTAGCAACAAAATGCAAGGAGAGGTTTGTTCCCAAGGGAAACAGAAATAATGGGAAGAACAGAACGAGTCCTTGGTTCACCCAAAGGTGTAGGGAGGCAAAAACTAGGTGTACTAGAGAATGGAAAAGGTACAGAAGACAGAGAATTCAGGAAAATAAAGAAATCAGCCGAAGAGCCAGAAACGAATATGCACAGATAAGAAGGGAGGCTCAGAGACAATATGAAAATGACATAGCATCAAAAGTAAAGACTGACCCGAAGCTGTTGTACAGCCACATCAGGAGGAAAACAACAGTCAAGGACCAGGTAATCAGACTGAGGAAGGGTGATGGGGAATTCACAAGAAACGACCAAGAGGTATGTCAGGAGCTCAACACAAGATTTAAAGAGGTATTTACAGTGGAACCCAGTCGGACTCCAGGAAATCAGAACAGGGGGGCACACCCGCAAGTGCTGGATGAGGTACATATAACCAAGGAGGAGGTGAAGAAGCTGCTATGCGAACTTGAACCTCAAAGGCGGTGGGACCAGACAACATCTCTCCATGGGTCCTTAAAGAGGGAGCAGAGATTTTGTGTGAGCCATTAAACAAAGATCTTCAATACATCACTTGAAACTGGGCAACTCCCTGAGGTATGGAAAATGGCAAATGTAGTCCCAATTTTTAAAAAGGGAGACAGACATGAGACACTAAACTACAGACCTGTATCACTAACGTGTATAGTATGCAAGGTCATGGAGAAGATCATCAGGAGGAG
>NC_069498.1:1837201-1879800 GCF_026875155.1 Cherax quadricarinatus
AGAATGCCGCCCCTACATCAAAATCCTTCCTGGAACTGCTGGGCATCCTCAACCTGGGTCACTGGAGAAAGCTGGATTTGCCATCCCCCGGGGGTTAGGAATAGCCGGCACTGCCACAATTGGGGTCAGGGAACATCTGGCCTGACAATCCGGGTTTTATGGAGAAGTCCCTGCCATCCCCCTGGGTTTACGGGAGGAAATCTCGATGAAAATAATTGGGAGGGGGAACAGCTCCAACCCTCATCCGGGGGAAAAGGAAAGCTGGCATACCTTCATCCTGGGCAAACAGGTTGATTCTTTTTCTAGTTTACATTTATTTTTTTTTAAAAAATCCCCTTTTTCCAATTGCTTTTAAAGGGGGACTTTTTTTAATCATTCTGATTGATTTGAGGTTTTGTTTCGGCCCTTTTGTAGCTCGACTAATTCGTAGATTAATAAATTAAACTTTTTAAATATCAGCAGGGTAAACTTTTGTTGTATCTGGAAAAATTTTTAATACCCTATTTTTCCCTTTTTACTGATTTCTTGGGAAAAAGTTTTCCGAAGTTAAAAATTAAAATGGGGAATATTGCTGATAAAAGACCAAACTTTCACACGGGCCCCCTCAAAGGGGTCAAATTTTTTAAACATTTCAAAACTGTAAAAGTCAAAGTAAACAAAAATTCCCCAAAGGGGGTTTTTTCAGTAACATCAGATTACAACAGTGTTCAAAAGTCTCACCCTCACGCCATTTATTATTTCAAATTTCACCAAGAAAATGCGCATTTTCCCCCGTTAAAAAAACGAAAACCCTACCTTCCTTGGGGAAAACAGGTGTTTTTCACACTTCCAGGTACGGTTTACTTGAAAAAAAGCTAAGTGTCCCTTTATGTAAAACGTTTCAAAGGGGATCCACATGGTACACTTGTTCCACAAGATATGTTTTATTTTCACAATTTATCCTGAAACTGTCAAAATTCCGTTAAGTGTTAAAGTTTTTTAAGACACGTTCACACAAAACGCCAATGTTCGTTTACTGGCACATGTCACCAGTAACAAAGAACTAAATCACACCTTACAACCGTCATGCCCTACACATAAAAAAAGTGACCAGTTTTTCTTCCTTCCACTTCCTCCAGAACAACGTGTTACCGTTTATCATAGACAAAATTTCACACTTACAGGGAAAAAGGGGGACCGGGTTTTCCTAATTTCCTGCCTAATAAGAAAAGTGTTTTTTTTAAAAATACACTTCAACATATAAAACATCGTTACCCCCCGGCAACGGTCCATCAAAATCAATTTAATTTGTTAAACATAAACAAAGGTTCCCCTTCGAAACTGGCCCCCAGGTAAAGGGGTAAAGGGGGTAACATTTACCCCCTCCGGAAAAATTTCCCCCAAAACCATTTTACAACCCTATTTTATTTAAGTCAACACGGGAAACTTACGTAAAAGTGAAAAAAGTTCCTTAAGTTCCCAACATGTTCACACGAAACAACTACAGTAAACATGTTCACACAGTATCAACATACAGACAAATGTTCAACAGTTACAACATACAGTAAAACAGTGTTCACACAGTTACAACAACAGTACAACATTTTACAAGTATAAAACATACAGTACAACAGTGTTCCCCCACAGTTACAACTTTGCGACAACATGTTCACAGTATACAAATCAGTCAACATGTTCACACTATACAACATACATCAACATGTTACACAGTTACACTCAGTAAAAACATGTTCACCGTAAAACCAAACAGTAAACAGTGTTCACAAGTTACAACAAACTTAAACATGTTAAACGTATAAAATTTTCAGAAAACATGTTCCACGTTCAAACTACAGAAACATGTTCACACAGTAACAACATACAGTACAACAGTTTTCCCAACTATACAAATCAGTAAAAGGCAGGGTAAAAATAGTACATTTTTTTGAGTGTTTACCCCAAGTTTTTGCGCAAATTTTAAAGGGTCAACTAGATGTTTTTGCTTACAATCATATGAAACTATCACATTCTTCCTCACTTTTTCCCTTTCAGTATGTTCATCACAAACTTGTATGGTGTTGAGTCAGGAGCTCCGTCTCAAACTTAGTTTGAGGTTCATTAAGGGGCCTTTCTCCCCAAGTGATCAATCACTCAATTTGATAATTTTCGGAAAACCTTAAATATTTGTTTCAATTTTGGTTGGGTTTTTAACCTTCCTCCCTTTCATTGTTTTTTTCTATTTTTTCCTTCTTCTTTCCTTACTTTCCTTTCCCCTTTTTTTTTGTTTGCCTCTCTTCTCTCTCTCTCTTTTCTCTTTTTCTCCCCCTCTCCTTTTCCCTCCTTTCTTCTCTCTCTTCTCTCTCCCCCTCTCTCTCTCTCTCTCCTCTCCCCTCTTCTCTCTTCCCCTTTCTCTTCTCTCTTCTCTTTCTCTTTTTCCTCTTCCCCTTCTGTCTTCTTCTGTCTTCTGTCTTTCTTCTCTCTCTCTCTCTCTTTTTCTTCTTCTTCTTTCTCTCTTCTCTCTTCTCTCTTCTTCTCTTCTCTCTTTTCTACTTCTCTTCTCTTCTTGCCTCTCTTTTCTTCTTCTCTCTCCTCTCTCCTCCTCTCCTTCTCTCTCTCTCTTCTCTCTCTCTCTCTCCCCTCTTTTCTTTTGTCTCTCTCTCTTCCCCCGTCTCTCTTCTTCTTCTTTTTCTTTCTCTTCTCTCCTCTTCTTCTTTCTTCTCTCTCTCTCTCTCTCTCTCTCTTCCCCCCCTCTCCGCTCTCTCTTTCGAGTTCCCCTTTGCTTTTTGTGGGTTTCCTTTCTATTTGATCAACCAAACAAACTAAAAGTTTCTTCCCATTTTCCCCTTGGGGTACGGGTCCCAATTTCGATTTAATTCGCTGTGTTTCTTTTTCTACTACACCCTTTCTTTAAATCAAGACTTTGTTGTTTCTTTTAGTTTCATTTTTTTTTAAAATCATAATGCTTTGTGTTTGCTGCACTGTAATGTGATGTTGTGTTATTCTTGAAAACAGATTCGGTTCGAATATATTTCCTGCTAAAATTTTGCAGTAAAATTTTCTCGCCCATGATTTTCACTTCTTGCTTTTCCTGACTTTTTTCTCTCGCATCTTGACCAAAACTAGGGGTTCCTTTTTTCTTATTATTTTTTTTTTCTATTGGCCTCCCCAAAATTTTCCCTGTGGAAAAACTCGACATTATTCTCGACTCCTTATCCCGAGGTGGGGAGGGAAAATTTGAATTATTGTTCTTTATGGGAAAATTTGAGTGGGCCTCAAGTTGACGACAAGGGCTGCTTTATTTTTTTGATCTTTCCCTTGTTTCAAGATGTTTATGCCTCGAAGTCTTTTTAGGCAACGTAAAATTACATGATAATTTGACTTGGCATGTTTGCCCGGGGGTGCTTCTCCTCTGTAAAATATTATTTTGCTCTAATTCCTCTTGTCCGAGTGTTCACTCAAAAAAAAAATCTATTATTTTTTGTTTCTGTTTTTTTATCTTTTACTTTTAAAATTAAACACAGACCTCTAAAACCCCCAGTGTCGAACTTCTCTTTATTTTCGTTTTTTGAGTCCCCACCCTATTGCTTTGTCTGTTTCATAGTCCCACTTTCTCTCTTATCTTTTTGCATACGGTCTTTTGAGTATCTTACTAAGTATTCTTCTTCATAATTTTGATCTGATTCCCCTGCCCTGCATTGTTCTTTCATTTTCCCTTTTATCAAAAAACTTGATGAAGGATAACTGAAGGCAATGAACTGCGTCTCCAGAAAGGGAATTAAAGGGGTTAAGGGAGGAAAGCAAGAATAAATAAAAGGGGTTGAAATAACGGCTAAAAATCATCGAAAACAGACTCTCGCAGTGTTTTGCGTTGGAAAAAAATTAGATTTAGAAAGGATATAGGAAAACATTGGGTTTTAACATAGTTTGGTGGTGGAAAAAACTCCCGGTGCGCCCTTGAGCTACGATCTTGTGTGGCTCTAAAAATAGGTTAGAACGTGTGTGCAAGAGTTGGTGTGGGTGAGTTGATTAGCCTACTTGCTGGACCTATAGGCCGCGCAGTTTGCTTCTCAGTAGAAGGAACACTGCTGTATGCTCCTTCTTTCTAATGTGTTCTTTTCCTCACCTATTTTCCCAGACTCCTCAGTTTTTTTATTTCGTTTTCTATATTTCGGCTTAACCCCCAGCTGCCTTTTTTTCCTCCCTACTTTTTCACAATACTAAAAAGGGGTAGTTTGTGGGAATAAGTCCCCCTATGACATTAAGCATTCATTTAATAAAAGTCTTGTTGCACATATTCCCTAAAATTTTTTTTTACTTCTCTTGAGTATATTAACAATTATTTTTAATATTTCTATGGTTTCCCCCCATAGAGCAATTTTTTTTTCATTTCTTGTCCATTTTGTTTTAAAAGCAAACCCAAGACTAGTATCGCCCTTCATTGCTTCATCATTTCTTCACCATATCTTCCCCTTTTTTCTTAAAAAAAAGTGGCAGTACGCTGAGGTCATGGTTCGTACGCCAGGTAGTGGTCACGGGGTAATACCCGTCCTAACTCTTCGGGTTAGCGTGGGGTGTTGCCGAGCACCATGGGGTTGTTGAAGGTTTTAGAATTAGGTTAAAGGTTGAAGAAGGAGGTTTTTATTTTTCAGGAGGAAAATAGGAGGTGAAGCTTCACCTAGATTGGGGTTTGGGTGAGGTGGATGGATAAGCTGGTAAGGAGGGAAAAGGTCACCCGCAGTGAGAGTGGGGTCGTTTAATGGAAATGGTTACAATTCGGTGAAGGGAAAATAAAGGTGGGTTAATAGGAAGTGTGAAGGTAAAAAAAATCGATTCTCGTTCTCCCGGATAGTGGCTTCAGTTGTTAGGGGTTTAAAAATATCACTGATACCCTTAAACAAAATATGTATTAATTGTAGGAGTTTCAGTAAGATATTGGACCTGCTTTTTGTGAAGAGATAGAAAGGTCGACAGAGGGGGTTTCCTCCCCGGAGTGGGTGTTGGGGACCAAATCAGCAGTTTTTGGGTAAAATTTTGTCAGGTATGGGAAAAAGCCCTTTTCTTAGGCTGGGGGGATAACATGGGAAGGGGGAGACAGGGGCCTGGGTAAGTAAGGTCAGCCATAGAAAGTAGTTGGTTAAGGGAGGGATCCCAAATATGTAGATTTTTTGCCTAGAAAGGGAGTTGGGAATGAATGAGTCTAGGGCAACTGGTATAAATTTTGGCTAGAAGGTACTGCAAGGAACTTGAATCCCATTCATTCAACTGGACAAATTCTATTGCAAATGTGTAGGTATGCAAGGATGGGGTTCACTTCTGGGGTAAGTGGTTGCATTAGTCAATTTTTTTGAGGGGGTAATTTTTTGTTTTTTCTTGGACTTTAAACTGATAGATTATAGAGGTATGGGTGTTTGTGGGAAATAATCAGTCTGCTGTATTTGGGTTTTAAAAAGAGATATTTCGGGATACCCCAGGGGAAAGTTTAAAAAACAAATTAAAAAAAAATTGCTAGTGAAGGCAAATCAATGATCAAAAGAGAGATAGTGAGGGAATGAGTTAAAGTTCCCTTAAATTTTGGTTTTCTATACAAAAAGTAGGAGTCTA
Source organism: Cherax quadricarinatus (assembly GCF_026875155.1). Classification (NCBI taxonomy): domain Eukaryota; kingdom Metazoa; phylum Arthropoda; class Malacostraca; order Decapoda; family Parastacidae; genus Cherax; species Cherax quadricarinatus. The sequence goes on from NC_069498.1 coordinate 1,842,782, forward strand.
AAAAATAAATAGATGGCGAGATTTTTGCAAGTCAAGTAAAAATGTATTGGGGATAACAGAGATGGGTTTAAACCCGAAAGATAGAAAATGCCCTTTTGAATCTACAGGGGTTTAAATTTCCACACTTTTGGGTCAACGGAAAGGAGCTGGAGTGGCGAAGTATGTCAAGAAAAATTTAAATTGTTGTCATGACATGATATAAGATTAGAAACATCGAACCAGAAACTGTTTGGTACGTTTCTTGGGGGTGTGACAAAATTTAAATTTTGGGTGTATTTTTAGGCCCCCAAACTTGTAGGGAGTGCATAAGTTTATGGGGCGAAATTCATAAGGATCTGATTTGGGAAAAAGTTGTGTTAATGGGGATTTTAACTTTAGACAAATTTATTTGGGAAAAATGTGAAGGAAATTTGAGTTAATGACTTTTTTGTCGTTCACGATTTCTTTTTAAAACGTTTGTGACAGAAACAACTAGAGGAAACAAATTTCTTGACTTGGTTCGCCAACAAAGAATCACTAGTTAAAAAATCTTTAGGGTTTAAAGTGGCTTGGGGAAAGCACAAATCACTTTCTTTTAATTTTCATGGAATTACCCCCGATAACTGCAATCAAATCCTGCCCGCTTTTTCTTGGCCGATTTCTGGGACGGGAAATTTCCCGGGGGGGATTTAAAATTGGGGGGGGGACCCGAATGGGGAAGGTAGGTTTATCTTGGCTGCCAAAAGATATTTTTAGAGATAAAACAGATGAGACGATTTTGTTCCGGGAGGGAAATTAGATCAACAAAATTTTCCCAAATGGATAAACAATAGCTTAAAACATCTCATTGGTCAAAAGATAGGCATTAAGGGTATCAAAAAAAGAGTGGTCAGTAAAAAAATCAAAATATTTAATTAAAGGAAAAAAAAAAAAGGGAAAAAGAAAAGCAAAAAAAAATTTGGGTAAGGTGCAAGGGGCGAAACTAACCCCAAAAGGTTTTCTTTAGGTATACAGAATAAGATTAGGACAAATTGGCCCCCTTAGAGTAAATCGGTCGATCACTGACAGTGATAGGGATATGTGTGAAATCTCAATTTTCTCCTCTCGTTTTTTTTAAAAAAGAAAAAACTAGCAAAATTCCGAAAAAAAAATTTGTAGGCAGGCGATAAAAATTGACGATTGCGGTAACTAGTGAATGGTCCCCCAGACAAAAAAGAGAAAATTAAAACCCAAAAAATCCCCCGGTCCCGATGACTGTTTTAAGGGAAAATTTAAAGGGGTGTAAAGAGGAACTTCATACCTTAGGTAATTTTTTCAACATATCAATATAAATGGATAATGTGATAATGGTGGCAAAGTAATACCATTTAAAGGGAGGTGAAGGTCCCTTTGCTTCCTTAGACCAATAACCCTTCCCCCATAGTGGGAAAATTTTGGAATTTTAATTGGACACAATTCGGAGTCTTTGATAGGCATAAATTGTTAATGAAATTTAACAGGGGGTTTTTTCAAAGGAGGTTTTTTGTCTTTCGAATTTACAATTTTTTTCACTAAGGTGATAGGGGACGTGATCAGGAATGAATAGAATTATTATATGGATTTTCAGAAAAAGCTTTCGATAGATTCCCATCGGGGAAAATGGGGAAAATTTAAGCACAGGGAATAGGAGGAAATTTTTTTTCCTGGGTAAAGCAAGCTGAAAATGGAGCAAGAGTTTCAAAAAGGGGAGAAATCAGAAGGGGGGCACGTCACAGCAATTTTCCTAAGGGGCTTGGGGGGGGCCTGTTGTTGTTGAAAATTTTACAAAAAATGACATAGATGGAGAAAAATAGCGGCATAAGCAAATTTGCTGATGACACCAAAATAGGCCATCCAATTCTTTTCTAATGAGGACACTAGAGCACCCCGGATGATTTGAATAGACTGTTGCAATGGTCAGAAAAGTGGCAGATGCATTTTAAGTAGAAAAATGCAAAGTTCTAAGTTTTAAAGGAAATAACCACCCACAAAAAAACTAAATAATGAATCTTAAAACTTTCCGATTGCGAAAAGATTTAGAGTTCTGGTTAGCAGTAATCAAAACCCAAGACACATCCATTAGTGTTCGCAATATAGCTAACAGAACCCTTTGGGGTTTCATACTAGAAGTAAAATAATAAAATTTCCCTCGGGTTGTTCTTCAACCTATATACCTTTTTTGGCCTCATTTAGATTATCTGATGGATTTAAGGTTTTAAAATGCTCAAAAACGATAGAGGAGGATGACAAGTTGATCCCATGTATCAAAATCTCCCTATGAGGACAACTGAGGGTCCTGAACTCATTTCCTAGAAAGGGTAAAATTTGGGGATAATATTTGATGTATAGAGGAAAACGGAAAAAAAAAGGGGGATTAAAAAGTGCTGAAAATTTCCAGACAAGACAGGACTCGCAGCAAGGTTTTCAAGAGGAAAAGTTCAGATTCAGGAAGGATATAAAAAACCCTGATTTGGTAATAATTGTGGATGAGGAACAAACTCCCATACATTTACGGGGCAAAAGATCTTGTGAGTTTTAAAATTTGGAGATAAATACATGAGGGGGTCAACGGCCCCTGCTGCAGTTTTTCCTTTTTCTTAGGTTCTTTTTTGAGTCCTTTTAATTTTTTTTTCCATTTTTTTAAACCAGTTGGTTCTCAAGGGTTTTGAGTTTTAAAAGTTCTTGTATTTTGCCAAGGGAAGGAGGGAGGGTTTCTGTCAGTTAAATCCTTGGTCATATACTGATAACCCGTTTGTTAAACATGGGCTTCTAATCCAGTAATAATAGTATCAAAACCCTTTGTTTTTGAGAGGGTACTCCCCTAGTTGGGGTTGCGGGGATCGAGTCCACCTTTGACCCCGCCTCTTCATTAGAACAAAGAACAAAGAAAAAAGGGAAAACACTCAACAGGGCCTACTGACCCGCGGAACGGGTCCATGCCTCCCCCAGATTAGACCATTGACCCACCCCCCGGGTTTTCCCAATGACCCACCCGTTGGTCATCCCCACTCAAGGGGGACACTGTACCAGACCCAGCGCACAAGCTAGGAGGTCGCTACTAGGCACCCCTGAACCCTGAGCTTTTCAAAAAAGCTTAAAAACTATTTTGGTCCTCCCCATACATCGCTTCCCAAACTATTCCCCTTACTGACTACTTGGGCTGAAGAAAAACTTCCTAAAACCCGTGATTCATCTGGTTTCAGCTTCCAACTGTGTCCCCTTGTTTATGTGTCCAATCTCTGGAACATCCTTCTTTGTCCCCCTTTTCAATTCTTTTCCCGTATTTTTTATGTCGCTATCATGTCCCCCTACTCTCCTGTCCTCCCGTTCGTCAGGGGTTTATTTTCCTTTTAAACCTTTTTTCGAGAACATACCTTTACCTGGGGCTATCTTGTTGCAAACCTTTTCACTTTCCTATTTTTTTACGTGCTTGCTTGGTGTGGGTTCCAAAAGGGGCCCCATCTCCAAAGGGGCTAACGTACACGGTGTACAGGGGCCTGAAAGATTTTATTTTGATGTTGGAATGCTGTTCTGAGGTTTTTAGGCGCCCCAAAGCTGCAGCATTATTTTTGGTTGATGTGCGCTTCAGGAATGTGTGGTGTTAAACTCACCCAAAATCTTTTCCTTGATGAGGTTTTGAGCTTAGCCCCCAGACTGTACACGCTGCGGTCTTCTTTGCCCCTTCCCAATCTCATGACTTTGCACTTGGTGGGGTTTTAACTCCGGGCCAATTGCGGCCAGGTCTGCAGCCTGTCCAATCCCCTTGTAGTTGGGTGTGTGTGTGTGTGTAACTCAATTTTGTGTGTGTGTGTTGTGTGTGGTGTGTATGTAATATAATTATATATATATATATATAATTAAAAAATATATATATATAATATATATATAATACATCATATATAATAATATTAATTATATATAATTTATAATATTAAAATATATAAATATATATATATATATATTATAAAAATACATATATAAATATATATATATATATATATATATATTATATTTTTATAAATATTAATATATATATTAAAAATAAATTTTTACACACTCTACATGTTAACTGTGAGGCTTTTACCTTTCCTTTCGGAAATTTAACCCCCCGAAAATCCCCGACGGGAAAACCCCAGGTGAAACCACCAGACACTACACCAAGTAAACCCCAGTAGCCTCCAACCCGGCCTCCCCAAGTAAACCCCTCAGTAGGCCCTCAGACCGGGCCTTTCCCCAGTAACACCCCAGTAGGCCCCTTTGACCGGCCTCCCCCCAAGTAAAAACCCAGCAGGCCTCTCAGACCAGGCCCCACCAAGTAAAAACCTCAGTAGGGCCCCTCAACCGGGCCTCCCCCAAGTAACACCTCAGTAGGCCTCACAACCCGGGGTCCACCCAAATAACACCCGTAGGGCCCCTCAGACCGGGCCCCCACCAAGTAACACCCATAGGCCTCTCAGACCAGGCCCCACCCAAATAACACCCCAGTAGGGCCCCTCAACCAGGCCTCCACCAAGTAAACCTCAGAAGGGGCCCTTTTACCCGGGTCCACCAAGTAACACCTCAGTAGGCCCTCAGACCAGGCCTCCACCAAAACCCTCAGTGGCCCCTCGACCAGGGCCCCACCAAGTAAACCTCGTAGGGCCCCTCAACCAGGCCTCCCCCCAAGTAACACCTCAGTAGGCCTCTCAACCCGGCCCCCCACCCAAATAACCCCCCTCGTAGGGCCCCCAGACCAGGCCCCCCAAGTAACACCTCAGTAGGCTTCACCCGGGGCCCCCCACCCAAATAAAACCCTCAGTAGGCCCCAAAACTGGCCTCACGGCTCTTTGATCAACCAGCCCTAAAAAAAACCACAAACAATAAAATTTAACACAAAACTTGCGTCTTTTCCCAAAAAGTGTTGCAACAACAGAGTTTGTGTCTGGCTTGAAAACTGAAATAACGAGTGTCGGACCATTCTGCTTACATTATGTGAAAAAATTTTTGGGGGAAGCAAGAAAATCTCGGGTTATGGAAAGGAAAAAATGAATCGTTTTAAAGCAAAAGGCTCCATTAAAACCTACTTGATGGCAAAGAGCCGTTTCAGGGGTCACTACGGGCTAGCAGGGTTCACTACTGGAACTGGGGGGGGTTCCAAAAAGTAAGGGGCTTGGGTCACAGTAAACACGTGGGTTCACTCTGTAAACTAGTGGGGCACCTTAACGACGGGCTCACAATAAACCACGTGGGTCCAGGGAACGGCTTTCCCCAAGTAACTAGGTGGGTTCAACGGGAACACGGGACACTTGCTACGGGGTACAGTAACACGAGGGTTCCCTACGTACGGTCGTGGCCCTTTTAAAACGAGTTTTCCAAGTAACTCTTTTGGGTTCCATGGGAACTGAGCTGGTCAAAAAGTAACTAGGGGGGTCCTACTGTAACTGGCCCCGGGGGTCCCAATAAAATGAGCGTGGTCACACGGAAACTAGGTGGGTTTCACACTGGAACGAGCTGGGTTCACACTAAACAAACCCACAAGGGAACATTTCGTTTTCCTAGGGGAACGAGCTGGGTTTTTGGGAACGGGTTTTCCATGTGAACTACGGGGTTCCATATGTAAAAGGGGGTTTCTGGAAAACTGGTTCAAAAAAGGAATAAAAGGGGGGGTAAGGGAACAGGTTTACCTACTTGAACGGGGAAAGGCGTTTAATGGGAACGACGTGGGTTTTAAATGGGAAAGGGGGTTTCAAAACTTTAAGACTTTCCCCTACTTAACTGACTGGTTTTACTACTTCGACGGGGGTTCACACGGGAACTAAAGCTTTCCTACGGAACAAGCGTGGGTTCACTACTGTAACTGAGCGTTTTCACTACGTGAACTGGGTTTGGGGGGTTTCACATGTAAACCGAGCGTGGGTTTCAACTACTTTAACTGATAGGTTTTTCACTACTGGTGAGGGGAAAATAATTAGATGGGTTTTCACTACTGTGTGAACTGACGTGGGTTCCCCTACCTGAGCTGGGTATACTGAACTGAGCGGTGGTTCCACTACAGTGAAACCTAGCGTGGTTCACACTGTGAACTGAGGGTCTCACTAGTAAAACTGAGCCGTGGGATCACTACGTGAACTGAGCGTGCGGCACTACTGAACTGCAGCGTAGGGTCTCCACTAATGTGAACTGAGCGGCTCGGGCCTACTCAGTGAACTGAGCGTGGGTCACTACTGTGAACCGACGTGGGCTCACTACTGTAACTGAGCCTGGGCTCCTCCGTGAACTAGAGCCTAGGGTCTCACAAAAACTGTGACCTAGACGTGGCTCACTACTGTGAACCTGAGGCTGGTTCACACAGTGAATCTGAGGCCGTGAGGTTCACTAGTGGAACCTGAGCGTGGCTTCAGACTGTGAACTGACGTGGGTTCACTACGTGAACTGAAGCGTGGCTCACTACTGTGACCTGAGCGGGCTCACTACTGTGAAACTGAGCCTGGGCTCACTAAACATGTGAACTGAGCGATGGGCTCCCTCTGTAACTGAGCAGTGGGTTCACTCTGTGAACTGAGCGTGGTTCAACTACCTGTGAACTGAGCGTAGGCTCACTACTGGAACTGAGCGTGGGTTACCTGTGAACTGAGCTTGGGTCACTACTGTGAACTAAGCGTGGTTTCACTACAGTGTGAACCTGAGCGTGGGTTCACTACTGTATAACTGAGCGAGTGTCACTACGTGAACTGAGCGTGGGTTCACTACTGTGAACTGAGATTTGGGGTTCATTCTCGTTTGAACTGAGCGATGGGCTCATAACTACTGTGCTGGCAAGGCGGTCATGTGGGTTTGAACTGAGCGTGGGTCACTGCTGGAACGAGCGTGGCTTCACTACTGTGAACTGATCGTGGCTCTACCTACTGTGAACTAGACGTGGTTGCAACATACTGGAACTGAGGATTAGTTCACTTACTGTTGTAACTGATCGAGGTCTCACTGCTGGGACTAGCGTGGGTTCACTACTGTGAACTGAGCGTGGGTTCACTACTGTGAACTGAGCGTGGGTTCACTACTGTGAACTGAGCGTGGGTTCACTACTGTGAACTAGAGCGTTGGGTTCACTACTGTGAACTGAGCTGGGTTCACTACTGTGAACTGAGCGTGGGTTCACTACTGTGAACTGAGCGTTGGGTTCACTACTGTGAACTGAGCGTGGGGTTCACTACTGTGAAACTGAGCGTGGGTTCACTAACTGTGAACTGAGCGTGGGTTCACTACTGTGGAACTGAGCGTGGGTTCACTACTGTGAACTGAGCGTGGGTCACTACTGTGAACTGAGCGTGGGTTCACTACTGTGAACTGAGCGTGGGTTCACTACTGTGAACTGAGCGTGGGTTCACTACTGTGAACTGAGCGTGGGTTCACTACTGTGAACTGAGCGTGGGTTCACTACTGTGAACTGAGCGTGGGTTCACTACTTGTGAACTGAGCGTGGGTTCACTACGTGAACTGAGCGTGGGTTCACTACTGTGAACTGAGCGTGGGTTCACTACTGTGAACTGAGCGTGGGTTCACTACTGTGAACTGAGCGTGGGTTCACTACTGTGAACTGAGCGTGGGTCACTACTGGGAACTGAGCGTGGGTTCACTACTGTGAACTGAGCGTGGGTTCACTACTGTGAACTGAGCGTGGGTCACTACTGTGAACTGAGCGTGGGTTCACTACTGTGAACTGAGCGTGGGTTCACTACTGTGAACTGAGCGTGGGTTCACTACTGGGAACTGAGCGTGGGTTCACTACTGTGAACTGAGCGTGGGTTCACTACTGTGAACTAGAGCGTGGGTTCACTACTGTGAACTGAGCGTGGTTCACTACTTGAACTGAGCGTGGGTTCACTACTGTGAACTGAGCGTGGGTTCACTACTGTGAAACTGAGCGTGGGTTCACTACTGTGAACTGAGCGTGGGTTCACTACTGTGAACTGGAGCGTGGGTTCACTATGTGAACTGAGCGTGGGTTCACTACTGTGAACTGAGCGTGGGTTCACTACTGTGAACTGAGCGTGGGCTCACTACTGTGAACTGAGCGTGGGTTCACTACTGTGAACTGAGCGTGGGTCACTACTGTGAACTGAGCGTGGGTTCACTACTGTGAACTGAGCGTGGGTTCACTACTGTGAACTGAGCGTGGGTTCACTACTGTGAACTGAGCGTGGGTTCACTACTGTGAACTGAGCGTGTGGTTCACTACTGTGAACTGAGGCGTGGGTTCACTACTGTGAACTGAGCGTGGGTTTCACTACTGTGAACTGAGCGTGGTTCACTACTGTGAACTGAGCGTGGGTTCACTACTGGAACTGAGCGTGGGTTCACTACTGGGAACTGAGCGTGGGTTCACTACTGTGAACTGAGCGTGGGTTCACTACTGTGAACTGAGCGTGGGTTCACTACTGTGAACTGAGCGTGGGTTCACTACTGTGAACTGAGCGTGGGTTCACTACTGTGAACTGAGCGTGGTTCACTACTGTGAACTGAGCGTAGGTTCACTACTGTGAACTGAGCGTGGGTTCACTACTGTAAACTGAGCGTGGGTTCACTACTGTTGAACTGAGCGTGGGTTCACTACTGTGAACTAGAGCGTGGGTTCACTACTCGTGAACTGAGCGTGGGTTCACTACTGTGAACTGAGCGTGGGTTCATACTGGGAACTGAGCGTGGGTTCACTACTGGGAACTGAGGTGGGTTCACTACTGTGAACTGAGCGTGGGTTCACTACGTGAACTGAGCGTGGGTTCACTACTGTGAACTGACGTGGGTTCACTACATGGAACTGAGCGTGGGTTCACTACTGTGAACTGAGCGTGGGTTCACTACTGTGAACTGAGCGTGGGTTCACTACTGTGAACTGAGCGTGGGTTCACTACTGTGAACTGAGCGTGGGTTCACTACTGTGAACTGAGCGTGGGTTCACTACTGTGAACTGAGCGTGGGTTTACTACTGTGAACTGAGCGTGGGTTCACTACTGTGAACTGAGCGTGGGTTCACTACTGTGAACTGAGCGTGGGTTCACTACTGTGAACTGAGCGTGGGTTCACTACTGTGAACTGAGCGTGGGTTCACTACTGTGAACTGAGCGTGGGTTCACTACTGTGAACTGAGCGTGGGTTCACTACTGTGAACTGAGCGTGGGTTCACTACTGTGAACTGAGCGTGGGTTCACTACTGTGAACTGAGCGTGGGTTCACTACTGTGAACTGAGCGTGGGTTCACTACTGTGAACTGAGCGTGGGTTCACTACTGTGAACTGAGCGTGGGTTCACTACTGGAACTGAGCGTGGGTTCACTACTGTGAACTGAGCGTGGGTTCACTACTGTGAACTGAGCGTGGGTTCACTACTGGAACTGAGCGTGGGTTCACTACATGTGAACTGAGCGTGGGTTCACTACTGGTGAACTGAGCGTGGGTTCACTACTGTGAACTGAGCGTGGGTTCACTACTGTGAACTGAGCGAGGGTTCACTACTGTGAACTGAGCGTGGGTTCACTACTGGGAAACTGAGCGTGGGTTCACTTACTGTGAACTGAGCGTGGGTCACTACTGTAACTGAGCGTGGGTTCACTGCTGGAACTGAGCTGGGTTCACTACTGTGAACTGAGCGTGGGTTCAGTACTGGTGAACTGGCGTGGGTTCACTACTGGAACTGAGCGTGGTTCACTACTGTGAACTGAGCGTGGGTTCATACTGTGAACTGAGCGTGGGTTCACTACTGTGAACTGAGCGTGGTTCACTACTGTGAACTGAGCTTGGGTTCACTACTGTGAACTGAGCGTGGGTTCACTACTGTGAACTGAGCGTGGGTTCACTACTGGGAACTGAGCGTGGGTTCACTACTGGAACTGAGCGTGGTTCACTACTGTGAACTGAGCGTGGGTTTACTACTGTGAACTGAGCGTGGGTCACTACTGGAACTGACCGTGGGTTCACTACTGTGAACTGAGCGTGGGTTCACTACTGGGAACTGAGCGTGGGTTCACTACTGTGAACTGAGCGTGGGTTCACTACTGTGAACTGAGCGTGGGTTCACTACTGGGAACTGAGCTTGGGTTCACTACTGTGAACTGAGCGTGGGTTCACTACTGTGAACTAAGCGTGGGTTCACTACTGTGAACTGAGCGTGGGTTCACTACTGTGAACTGAGCGTGGGTTCACTACTGGGAACTGAGCTTGGGTTCACTACTGTGAACTGAGCGTGGGTTCACTACTGGGAACTGAGCTTGGGTTCACTACTGTGAACTGAGCGGGGTTCACTACTGTGGAACTGAGCGTGGGTTCACTACTGTGAACTGAGCGTGGGTTCACTACTGTGAACTGAGCGTGGGTTTACTACTGTGAACTGAGCGTGGGTTCACTACTGGGAACTGACCGTGGGTTCACTACTGTGAACTGAGCTTGGGTTCACTACTGGGAACTGAGCGTGGGTTCACTACTGTGAACTGAGCGTGGGTTCACTACTGTGAACTGGCGTGGGTTCACTACTTGGAACTGAGCTTGGGTTCACTACTGGGAACTGAGCGTGGTTCACTACTGTGAACTTGAGCGTGGGTTCACTACTGTGAACTGAGCGTGGGTTCACTACTGTGAACTGAGCGTGGGTTCACTACTGTGAACTGAGCGTGGGTTCACTACTGTGAACTGAGCGTGGGTTCACTACTGTGAACTGAGCGTGGGTTCACTACTGGGAACTGAGCGTGGGTTCACTACTGTGAACTGAGCGTGGGTTCACTACTGCGAACTGAGCGTGGGTTCACTACTGTGAACTGAGCGTGGGTTCACTACTGTGAACTGAGCGGGGTTCACTACTGTGAACTGAGCGTGGGTTCACTACTGGGAACTGAGCGTGGGTTCACTACTGTGAACTGAGCGTGGGTTCACTACTGGGAACTGAGCGTGGGTACACTACTGGGAACTGAGCGTGGGTTCACTACTGTGAACTGAGCGTGGGTTCACTTCTGGGAACTGAGCGTGGGTTCACTACTGTGAACTGAGCGTGGGTTCACTACTGGGAACTGAGCGTGGGTTCACTATTGTGAACTGAGCGTGGGTTCACTACTGTGAACTGAGCGTGGGTTCACTACTGTGAACTGAGCGTGGGTTCACTACTGTGAACTGAGCGTGGGTTCACTACTGTGAACTGAGCGTGGGTTCACTACTGTGAACTGAGCGTGGGTTCACTACTGGGAACTGAGCGTGGGTTCACTACTGTGAACTGAGCGTGGGTACACTACTGGAAACTGAGCGTGGGTTCACTACTGTGAACTGAGCGTGGATTCACTACTGTGAACTGAGCGTGGGTTCACTACTGGGAACTGAGCGTGGGTTCACTACTGTGAACTGAGCGTGGGTTCACTACTGGGAACTGAGCGTGGGTTCACTACTGTGAACTGAGCGTGGGTTCACTACTGGGAACTGAGCGTGGGTTTGTGTTCCTTGCCCATTCCCCGATTCTCTTAATTATTGTTTTTACTCATTTGTTGGCTTTTATTTAGAGCGAATATTTGATATGTTTTGCAAAATGCAGTTTGTAAGGTTTACTCTCCTCAAAAATTTGTCTGACCATTGCTTTGTGTCGCTTTTGTTTCCTCACAGACTTTATTGTCTCATCTTTGCTTTAATACTATCCCATGCATTTCTACAATTGATTTTTTTTTGCACCGTCTCGGGCATTTATATATCACCACTGACTTACCCCCGCCTAGCATCATACCAAGCTTTATCATCCTGGTTTCTCTCATCTTAGCACCGCCCAGTCTCATGCGAAGCTTTATCATCCTGATTTAGTTCATCTTAGCGCCGCCTAGTATCATACCAAGGTTTATCTTCCTGGTTTAGTTCAGTTTATTACTACCCAGTATCATACCAAGCTTTATCATCCTGCTTTAGTTCTTTTTGTCACCACCTAGTATAATACCAAGCTTTATCATGTTGGTTTAGTTTATCACCATCCAGTACCATACCAAGCGTTATCATCCTGCTTTAGTTCATTTTATCACCATCCAGTACCATACCAAGCTTTGTCATCCTGGTTTAGTTCAGTGCGTCACCACCCAGTATCATACCAAGTTTTATCATCTTGGTTTAGTTCGTTTTATCGCCACCCAGTATCATACCAAGCTTTATCATCCTGGTTTAATTTATTTTATCACTATCCATTTCCATACCAAGCTTTATCATCCTGATTTAGTTCTTTTTATCACCACTCAGTATCATACCAAGCTTTATCATCCTGGTTTAATTGATTTTATCACCATCCATTACCATACCAAGCTTTATCATCTTGGTTTAGTTTATTTTATCTCCACCCAGTATCATACCAAGCTTTATCATCCTGGTTTAGTTCATTTTATCACTACCCAGTATCATACCAAGCTTTATCATCCTGCTTCAGTTCATTTTATCACCATCCAGTACCATACCAAGCTTTATCATTTTGATTTAGTTCATTTTATCACCACCCAGTGCCATACCAAGCTTTATCATCCTGGTTTAGTTCATTTTATCACTACCCAGTATCATACCAAGCTTTATCATCCTGGTTTAGTTCTTTTTATCACCACTCAGTATCATACCAAGTTTTATCATCCTGGTTTAATTTATTTTATCACCATCCATTACCATACCAAGCTTTATCATCTTGGTTTAGTTTATTTTATCTCCACCCAGTATCATACCAAGCTTTATCATCCTGGTTTAGTTCATTTTATCACTACCCAGTATCATACCAAGCTTTATCATCCTGCTTCAGTTCATTTTATCACCATCAAGTACCATACCAAGCTTTATCATTTTGATTTAGTTCATTTTATCACCACCCAGTGCCATACCAAGCTTTATCATCCTGGTTTTATTCATTTTATCATTTACCCAGTATCAACCAAGCTTTTTTCATCCGGGTTTTAGTTTATTTATCACCACCCAGTATCATACCAAGCTTTATCATCCTGGTTTAATTTATTTTATCACCACCCAGTATCATACCAAGCTTTATCATCCTGGTTTAGTTCATATTATCACTACCCAGTATCATACCAAGCTTTGTCATCCTGGTTTGGCTCATCTTACCACCGCCCAGTATCATGCAAAGCTTTATCATCCTGATTTAGTTCATTTTAGTCCCGCCCAGTATCGTCCCCAAGCTTTATTTTCCCTGTTTAGCTAATTTCATTGATAATCAAATAAACTGTTTTCCTTCCACCCCCGTTTTCCTCGTTTTTCTTGTAAATTTTAACATTATTTCGTAAAAAACAACAATTTTTAGTTACATAGTTGTTAAACATTTTATTTTTTTTTTCCAGTATTCAGAAAAGCGTGTGAAGTGGAGCTTGACCAATATTGTAAAAAAAACGTGTGCAGACCTTAACGTTTATTTACCGATGATATTCGGCTTAAATTAGTGATTTTATCAAGTGATATTGTCAGTGGTTACTTAGCCTCTAAGTAGGTCAACATGCAAACCAACCTCATGAGATATTTTTCCTGGGGTAGCAAAAACAACAACTATAAAAACAGTCTTGTTGAAATCCCAGTAAGCTGCTCGTCCATTTGGCTCAGGTTATACGTACCTTCATCTCTGCTTTTTGAGACGCTTAGAATTCTTGCGACGGGAGGATCCAGGGAGTTCCGGACCATTAAGACAGATTCTCTCTTACATTTCCGCTGTCGCATCATAGCCCAGAGGCTGACCCAACCATCAGGGTACTCAAGGTCTCTCTCCTGGGCCCCGAGGCAGACGCAACCATCAGGGTACTCCAGGTCTCTCCCTGGCCTCGCTTCTCTTCGCCTTCTCTCATTGTTTCCTCACCCCTCTCTCCCTCCCCCACAAAGCACCTTCCCTCCATACTCTGAGCATTTTTCCTTTCTTCCCTTATTTCTCCCTTTTCTCTCTCTCTCTCTCTCTCTCTCTCTCTTTCCCTGTCTCTCTTACTCGCCTTCTCTCACTCGCCCGTTTATTCTCCTTTACCTCCCTTTCCATTTCTAACCCTCTATATACAGTCGATCTCCCACTCTCCTTCCCTCCACCTCTTCCTTCTTCCTACGCTTCTCTTGTTTCCGACTCTTCATCCCCCCTCTTCTCTTAGCGGTTATTTATTGGGAATTAGTTTAAACTGGTGAAAAGTTAATTATAAAAAACAAGAGTAAACAGTACAAAATGACAGGGAAATAAATTACTACCAATTTTGGCAGTGCTAATGACAGAATGTGACGCGAGGCCATGGTTAATTAACCAGTAACAGTGGGTGGGTTTAAATTTAAACCCTCAGTGTAATGGTTAACTACTACAGTGATGGTTAATTAACCATCCCCACTGAGGTTAATTAACCACCACACTGATGGTTAATTAACCCCCACACGATGGTTAATTTAAACCCCCACATTGTTTTGGGTTTAAAACCACCACACTGTTGGTTAATTAACCACCACACTGATGGTTAATTAACCACCACACTGATGGTTAATTAACCACCACAATGATGGTTAATTAACCACCACACTGATGGTTAAAATTTAAACCCCCACATTGTTGGTTAATTAAAACCACCACACTGTTGGTTAATTAACCACCACACTGTGGTTAATTAACCACCACACTGATGGTTAATTAACCACCACACTGATGGTTAATTAACCACCACACTGATGGTTAATTAACCACCACATTGTTGGTTAATTAACCACCACACTGTTGGTTAATTAACCACCACACTGATGGTTAATTAACCACCACACTGATGGTTAATTAACCACCACACTGATGGTTAATTAACGCAGAATTATACTTTAAAAAAGTATAAGTTCTGGTAAAATAAATTATTAATGAATTAACATTTTAGGTTATTGAAGGGACAACCAGATTATAACTTTGTTTCAAGTTACTACCATTATACAGAGAGGAACTTCGTTCATGTTAAAGAAATAAGTTTTGAGCAGCTCCTGTGAGAGTCTTAAATGGTTGAAATTATGCAGGAAGCCACAACACTTCAATATAACTTTGCATAATTACAATAACAACTTCACTAGACACTGACGAAGCTGTCATTAGCACTGTAGTACAATAATGATCATGAAGGATCCTGGAAGGAAGCAAGATCACAGATCCTTCCTCCACTATAGTGCCAGAGAAGGAGAGAGAGAGAGATGAATGGGCACTACAGTTTGCTCCATATTAAATTAAACAAAACAGACAACAAAAATACAATTACAATTGCTAGTACACACACACACACACACACACACACACACACACACACACACACACAGGGAGTAGGGAGAGAGAGGATCTAGTAGCGCTCAGAGAAGAGGCAGGGCCAGAAGCTGAGTATCGACCCCTGCAACCACAATTAAGCGAGTACAATCAGGTGAGTACACAGGCCCATACTGGAGTATGCAGCACCAGTATGGAACACACACCTGGTCAAGCACATCAAAAAATTAGAGAAAGTCTAAAGGTCTGCGACAAGACTAGTTCCGGAGCTAAGTGGTATGCCCTACTGGTAGAGGTTAAGGAAAATCTACCTGACGACAGTGGAGGACAGGAGGGATAGGGGGGCATGATAACGACATATAAAATACTGAGAGGAATTGACAAGATGGATAAGGACAAAATATTTCAGATATGGGACACAGCAACAAGGGACAACTGGAAGTTGAAAATTCAGTTGAGTCACAGATATGTCATAGCTGTGAGAATGTGGAACAATCTGGAAAGTGATGTGATGGAGGCAGAATCCATCTACAACGTTAAGAAGAGGTACTATAAAGTTCTAGGAGCAGGAAGAGAGTAGAACTAGCAGCGGCCCGCAATGAAACGGGGCCAGGAGATGTGAATAGACCCCTGCTAAAACAAATGGGTGGGTATAAATAGGTGAGTACACACACACACACATGAGCCCAAAATGAATATGCACAGGTAAGGAGGGAGGCCCAAAGACAATACGAAAATGACAGCAGCGAAAGCAAAATCTGACCCGAAGTTGTACAGTTAAACCAGAAAGAAAACAAGTCAAGGACCAGGTAAGCAGGTTGAGGATGGAAGGAGGGGGTTTCACAAGAAACGACGAAGAAGTATGTGAGGAGCTCAACATGAGATTCAAAGAAGTATTCACAGTGGGGACACAAAGGATTCCAGAAAGGCGGAGAGGTTGGGTACACTATCAAGGGCTGGACAAGATACATACAACCAAGGAGGTGAAGAGACTGCTAAGCAAAGTAGATATCTCAAAGGTGATGGGGCCGGACAACATCTCTCCGTGGTTAAATCAGGTTAAATATATTTGAGTCTGGATCTTCTGAACAACTTCAATAATTAATGGATGATGCATCTTGTGTTAACTGCAGAATGAGTCTTCTGATAGGCTTCAAATTTTTCATCCCTCAAGTGTTTTCCAGAAAGCAAGATTTACATTATTATTTGGCTGCATAATTTTAAATTCGCACATTCTATTAAATGAATGTATATATTGATTTCCAGTCTTTAACAAAGGAATGACTCGCCAGATCGGATACAAAATATTAATGCTGATGCACTCGATAAGAAGCTTGGTGGCACACATGGTGGCACACATGGTGGCACACATTATGGCACAGTAGGGTTATAACATTTTTACTTTTTTTCAAAATAAAAGATCTCCTGTGTCATAAATCCATGAACTTTTGTTTCAGAACAATGAAAAGTCCCTAATTCTTCTCAGTTTTCAAAAAAGTTCACCCCTAAATAAAAACTATGCATCAGCATATATCTGCGTTACTACTCAAAAGTAGCAACTCAGGAAAGTACTAATTGGCTACTCAAATTAATGAAAAATATTAATCACCATACACTTACTTTACTAATCATAAGTAGCAACTCAGAAAATTACTAATTGGCAGCTGTATATACTGGCGTCTACTATTGTTGTTATCATTTTCTAATTGTATTTGACAGAGAAGTTTATCAGTCAGCACCGCTTGTCTGACAATATATTTACAGGTATAACCTAACAGTGTGGGTTTTATTGTCAATATTTGACATTCATGTCACTATAAACTTTCCTGGTTCTTGAACTGTTAAGAAATTTCTGAAACGGTATAGAAGCTTGTAAAGCAATCCAAATTCTGGTATATATAAAAAGCTTCATGAGCAAACCAATCAACTTATTGCCGTTATATCTGTTTCAATTAAAGTGATACTACCATAAAGAAGAACAAAGATATTTGGACCAATAATTTGTTGGGATTCCCGAAGTCACATAGAAGAGGAATTGTGATTTAAGAACAATCTTCACTAAAAGAAAAATGGAGAATACCTCTCCAAATCCGGATCATTGGACGGTACTAGTTTCTTGGAGTAGAAATCAAAGGAAGAAAGGAGCGAATAGCAAAAATTTCCAAAGAAGTTACAATATTATGGAGGAATACATTGAATTTTCCACATGTGTTAGATCAAGTAATACGAGCAAAGCTTGACAAGGTGATGAAGACTTATGATGAATGTGTCATCAGGGGAAAATATGATGCCCTGAATGAACTTTTTTGATATCACAAAAGTAAATGGCCAATGGTTATCATCTGAAGACAAACAGCTGTACCAGCTTCAAGTGAAAAGCAAATGAGAAGGGAGTACTTTACAGCTCAAGTTGCAAGTAAAAAAAACTAGTCATCCTTCAAAAAGACTGAAACTGCATGCTGAAAATCAGCTTCAATATCAGCATCTTACAATCATGCATCGAGTGACAGTGGAACTGAATCTGAAGGGTACGAGTATGAAGATGAAGATGAAAGTACTTCTCCACCAACCAGAAAACACAACAAATGCAAAGTTGCAACCAATTTGGTAACAGCCACAAAAGTATCAACAAGAAAAGCCGCCAAGATATGGAAACAGTTGTCATATAATGGCATAGACATTCCTACACCAAGTCAAGCAGTAATTTACAAGTCAACATACAAAAAGGCTGCTAAACTGAAGAGGAAATGATTGAAAAGTTACAAATAGAAGAAAAGTCTTTACATTTTCATGAAAGCTCACTGAGGAAAATGAGTATCAGGTGGTAGTACTTAAAAATGAAAGAACCGACGTAAAACTGGATGCAATGCATTTGAAAGATGGCAAATCTGAAACTATTGCTGAAGGAATGGCAAATGCAAAAAAGATAATCATTGCTGATACAACAAACGTTAACACAGGGAAAAAGAGTGGAGCTGTTGTTAAACACAATAGTGCCCATTAAGTTTACTCTGTTAAGATGCATCTTAAACACAATAGTGCCCAGTAAGTTTACTCTGTTAAGATGCATCTTAAACACAATAGTGCCCATTAAGTTTACTCTGTTAAGATGCATCTTAAACACAATAGTGCCCATTAAGTTTACTCTGTTAAGATGCATCTTAAACACAATAGTGCCCATAAGTTTACTCTGTTAAGATGCATCTTAAACACAATAGTGCCCATTAAGTTTACTCTGTTAAGATGCATCTTAAACACAAAAGTGCCCATTAAGTTTATCTGTTAAGATGCATCTTAAACACAATAGTGCCCATTAAGTTTACTTTTTTTAAGATGCATCTTAAACACAATATGCCCATTAAGTTTACTCTGTTAAGATGCATCTTAAACACAATAGTGCCCATTAAGTTTACTCTGTTAAGATGCATCTTAAACACAATAGTGCCCATTAAGTTTACTCTGTTAAGATGCATCTTAAACACAATAGTGCCCAGTAAGTTTACCTGTTAAGATGCATCTTAAACACAATAGTGCCCATTAAGTTTTTCTGTTAAGATGCATCTTAAACACAATAGTGCCCAGTAAATTTACTTTTGTAAGAGCATCTTAAACACAATAGTGCCCATTAAGTTTACTCTGTTTAAAATGCATCTTAAACACATATGCCCAGTAAGTTACTCTGTTAAAAATGATCTTAAACACAATAGGCCCCCTTAAGTTTATCTGTTAAGATGCTCTTAAACACAATGTGCCCAGTAAAAATTTTTCGAAGATCATCTTTTAAACCAATGTGCCCCAGTAAGTTTACTCTTTTGGGGTTAAAATTTTTTTTTTCCCTTTTAAAAAAAATTTTTAAAAAAGGGGGGAAAAGGGGTTTTTTTAAAAATTTTTAAAAAAATTTAAAAAATTTTTTTTTTAAAAACCCCAAAACCCCAAAAATTTTTTTTAAAAAAAAAAAAAAAATTTTTTTTTTTTTTAAAAAAAAATTTTCCCAAAAAAATTTTTCCCTTAATTTAATTTTAAATTGAAAAAAAAATTTTTGGTTTTGGGGGGGGCCCTTTTAAAAAAATTTTGGGAAAAAAAAAATTTTTTTTGGGGGGAATTTTAAAAAAAAAATTTTTAAATTTTTTTTAAGGGGTTTAAAAATTTTTTAAA
Source organism: Cherax quadricarinatus (assembly GCF_026875155.1). NCBI lineage: Eukaryota > Metazoa > Arthropoda > Malacostraca > Decapoda > Parastacidae > Cherax > Cherax quadricarinatus. Next base: position 1,862,159 of record NC_069498.1, read on the forward strand.
ATTTTTTTTTTTGGGGGAGGGTTTTTAAAATTTTAAAAAATTTTTTTGGGGGTTTTAAAATTTTTAAAAGTTTTTTTTTGGGTTTTTTAAAAAATTTTAAAATTTTTTTTGGGGGGGGGGGGTTTTTTTTTTTTTTTTTAAAAGGAAAAAAAAAAATTTTTGGGGTTTATTTTTTTTTAAAAAAAAAATTTTTTTGGGGAAAGGTTTTTTAAAAATTTTTTTTTTTTTGGGGGGGTTTAAAAAATATAAATTTTTTTAAGGGGGAAAGAGGGGTTTAAAAAAAATTTTTTTTAAATTTTTAAAAAAAAAAAAAAGGGGGGAAAATTTTTTAAAAAAAATTTTTTTTTTTGGGGGGGAAAAAATTAAAAAAAAAAAAAATTTTTTTTGGGGGGGGAAAATTTTTTTAAAAAAAATTTTAAAAAATTTTTTTTTTTTTCCCCCAAAATTTTAAATTTTTTTTTAAAAAAAAAAAACCCCCCCCGGGGGCCTTTTTAAAAAAAAATTGGGTTTTTTTTTTTTTTAAAAAAAAATTTTTTTTTTTTGGGTTTTTTTTTTTTTTTGAAAAAAAAAATTTTTTTTTTTTTTTAAAGGGGAAAAAAAATTTTTTTTTTTTTTTTTTAAAAACCCTTTTTTTAAAAAAAAAAACCCCCTTTTTCCCCTTTTTTTTTTTTAAAAAAAAAAAAAAAATTTTTTTTCCCCTTTTTGGGGTTTTGGGGGAAAAAAAAATTTTTTTTAAACACAATAGGGGGAAAAAACCGTTTTTTAACCAAATATTTTTTAATTTTTTGGGGACCCTTTAAAAAAAGGAAAAAGGGGAAAAAAAAAAAAAATTTTTTTTTTAAAAAAAACCCCAAAACCCGGGGAAAAAAAAATTTTGGAAAAAAATTTTTTTTAAAAAACAAAAACCAAAAAAAAAAATTTAAAAAAAAAAAAAAAAAAAAATTTTAAAAAAAAAAAAATTTTTTTAAAAAAAGGGGGGGGTTTTTTTTTTTTTTTGGGTTTTTTTTTTTTAAAAAAATTTTTTAAAAAAAAAAACCCCCCCCCTTTTTTTTTTTTAAAAAAATTTTTTTTTTTTTTTTCCAAAACCCTTCCATTTTTTTTTTTTAAACCTTTTAAAAAAAAAAAAATTTTTTTTTTTTTTTTTAAAAAACCCCCCAAAAATTTTTAAAAAAAAAATTTTTTTTTTTTTCCCCCTTTTTTCCAAATTTTTTAAAAAAAAACCCCTTAATTTTTTTTTTTTTAAAAAAAACCCAATTTTCCCAAAAAAAAAACCCTAAAAAATTTAATTTTTTTAAAAAAAAAAAAAAACCCGAAAAAAAAAATTTTTGGGAAAAGGGGCCCCAAAAAAAAAAACCAAAAGGGTTTTTTGGGTTAAACAAAAAAAAGGCCCAAAAACCCCCAAAAAAAAAAAAGGGGAAAATTAAACCCCCAAAAAAATTTTTTTAAAAAATGGGCCCTTAATTTTCCAAAAAAAAAAAATTTGCCCATTAAGGGGGGGAAACCACCAAAAAAAAAAAATTTTTTTTCCCCCCCAAAAAAAAAATTTTTAAGGGGGGGAAAAAAAAAAAAAGGGGGGGTTTTTTTAAAAAGGGAATTAAAAATATTCCCCATTAAGTTTACCTGTTAGATGCATTTTAAAACACAATATGCCCAAAAATTTTAACTCTTTTAAATGCATTTTAAACAAATAGTGCCCATTAATTTACTTGTTAAATGCATCTTAAAAACAATAGTCCCCTTTAATTTTACTCGTTAAAAATGCATCTTAAAAACAATACCCCTTTAAAGTTTACTCTTTTTAATGCATTTTTAAACCCCAAAATATGCCCATTAATTTTACTCTGTTAAAAGCACCCTTAAACAAAAAGTGCCCATTAAGTTTACTCTGTTAAGATGATTTAAACAAAATAGGGGCCCTTTAAGGGTTTTACTCTGTTAAGGGCATTTAAAAACACAAAAAATCCCCAATTAAGTTTACTCTTTTAAGTTCATCTTAAACATTTTTATTTCCCCTTTAATTTCCCTTTTTAAGAGCATTTTAAAACACAATATTTCCCTTTAAATTTTTTTACTTTTTAAAAGGGATTTTAAAAACAAAATTAGTGCCCTTTAAAATTTCTCTTTAAGTGCATCTTAAAACACAATAGTGCCCATTAAGTTTACTCTTTTAATAAGCATTTAAAACAAAAAATGCCCATTAATTTTACTTGTTAAAAATGCATTTAAACACAAAAGTGCCCTTTAAAGTTTACTCTTTTTAAGATGCATTTTTTAAAAACCAAAAATAGTGCCCATTAATTTTACTTTTTTAAGTTGTTTTTCTTAAACACAATAGTGCCCTTTAAGTTTACTCTTTTAAAGATGCATCAAAAACCCCCAATAGGGGCCCCTTTAATTTACTCTGTTAAAAGCATTTTAAAACAAATAGTCCCATTAATTTTATTTCTTTTTAAAAATGCATTTTTAAACAAAATTTGTGCCCATTAAGTTTACTCTGTTAAGATGCATTTTAAAAACCCCTTTTAATTTCCCCCTTAAGTTTATTTCTTTTAAAGATGAAATTCTTAAAAAAAAAATAGTCCCCTTTTAAAGTTTACTCTGTTAAGATGCATTTTTAAACAAAATATGCCCAAAATTTAAAACTCTGTTAAGATCATTTTAAAACCCAATAGCCCCCCAAATAAGTTTACTCTGTTAAATGCATCTTAAACACAATAGTGCCCTTTAAAGTTACTCTGTTAAGATCATCTTAAACACAATAGTGCCCATTAAGTTTAAACTCTTTTAAAGATCACTTAAAAAACAATAGTCCCCTTTAATTTACTCGGGTTAAATAAATTTTAAAACACAAAATGCCCATTAATTTTTACTTGTTAAGATCCCTTTTAAACCAATAGTCCCCCTTTAATTTTACTCTTTTAAAAGATGCATCTTAAACAAAATATTCCCCTTTAAAGGGTTTACCCCTTTTTTAAGATGCATTTTAAAACACAATAGTGCCCTTTAAGTTTACTCTGTTAAATGCTTTTTAAAAAAATTATTTGCCCATTAAGTTTTACTCGGAAAAATGCATTTTAAAAACACAATAGGGGCCCATTAAGTTTACTCTTTAAAAAGCATCTTAACACATAGTGCCCTTTAAAGTTTACTCTTTAAAAATGAAATTTTAAAAACACAATATTGCCCATTAAGTTTACCTTTTAAGATGCATTTTAAAACCCAAAAAATTATGCCCTTTAAAGTTTACTTTTTAAATGCATTTTAAAACACAAATAGTGCCCAAAAGTTTACTCTTTAAATGAATCTTAAACAAAATATCCCATTAATTTTAAACTCTGTTAATGCTCTTAAACCCCGGGCCCATTAATTTACTCTGTTAAGATCCCCTTAAACACAAAGTCCCCCTTTAAAGGGTTAAACTCTGTTAAGTTTGCACCCTTAAAAACACAATATGCCCATTAAGTTTACTCTTTTAAGATGCATTTTAAAAACAAAATTTAGTGCCCTTTAATTTTACTCTTTTAAGATCATTTTAAACACAATAGTCCCCTTAAAATTTTACTCTTTTAAAAGATGCTTCTAAACACAATAGTGCCCTTTAAATTTTAAACTCTTTTAAAAAGATAAATCTTTAAACACAATAGGGGCCCATAAAAATTTACTCGTTAAGATGCATCTTAAACCATAGGGGCCCTTAATTTTATTGTTAAGAGGGCATCTTAAACCAATAGGGGCCTTTAAATTTAAACTCTTTTTTAAATGCTTTCTTAAAACAATAGTCCCCTTAATTTTATTTCTTTAAATGCATCTTAAACACAAAGTGCCCATTAAGTTTCTCGTTAAGAGATCTTAAACAAAATAGTGCCCTTTAAGTTTATCTTTTAAGAGCATTTTTAAACCCCCAATAGGGGCCCAAAGTTTACTCTGTAAAACATTTTAAAAACCCCAATAGTGCCCTTTAAATTTTTAAACCGTTAAGATGCACCCTTAAAAACACAATAGTCCCCATTAAGTTTACTCTAAAAAGAGCTCTTAAACACAATATTTCCCCTTTAAAGTTTACTCTGTTAAGTTTATCTTAAACAAAATAGTCCCCTTAAGTTTCCCTCTGTTAAGTTTGGAAATTTTAAAAAAACAAATGCCCATTATTTTTACTCGTTAAAAAAGCATTTTTAAACACAATATTGCCGTAATTTAAACTTTTAAAAATGCATTTTTAAAACACATTAGTCCCCTTAAAGTTTACTCTTTAAAGGGATGAAATTCTTAAACACAATATTTCCCTTTAAATTTTACTCGGGTTAAATGCATTTTAAAAACACAATGTGCCCTTTAAATTTTTTACTCTTTTAAAAGATGCATCTTAAACACAATAGTCCAAATTAAGTTTATTTGGGTTAAGATAAATTTTAAAACAAAATTTGTGCCCATTAATTTATCGGTTAAAATGCATCTTAAACAAAAATAGTCCCCATTAAGTTTACTTTTTAAAGGGATGCATCAAAAACACAAAATCCCCATTAATTTTAAACTCTTTAAGATGCATTTTAAAACCCAAAAATAGGGGCCATTAAGTTTACTCTGTTAAGATGCATTTTAAAAAACACAATAGTGCCCATTAAGTTTCTCTGTTAAAAATGCTTTTTTAAAACACAATAGGGGCCCATTAAGTTTACTCTTTTAAAAAGGTTTTAAAAACACAATATGCCCATTAAGTTTACTCTGTTAAGATGCATTTTAAAAACACAATATCCCCTTTAAAAGTTTCCCTCTTAAGAGGCATCTTAAACACAATAGGGGCCCCATTAATTTTCTCGTTTTTAAGATGCTCTTAAAACAATAGGGCCCATTAATTTTACTCTTTTTTAAGATCCCTCTTAAACACAATAGTGCCCATTTTTTATTTCGGGTTAAGATGCATCTTAAACAAAAAGTGCCCCAAAAGTTTACTCTGTTAAGATGCATCTTTTAAACCCCAATAGTGCCCTTTAAATTTTACTTTTTAAGAGGGCATTTTAAACCCCAATGGGCCCCAAAAAAATTTTTTTCTCGTTAAGATGCTTCTTAAACCCCTTTGTCCCCATTAAGTTTACTCGTTAAGATGCATCTTAAAAACAATAGTCCCTTAATTTTTACTCTGTTAAATCCCTTTTAAAACACAATAGTCCCCATTAAGTTTACTCTTTTAAAGGAGGCACCCTTAAACCCCAATAGTGCCCATTAATTTACTCTTTTAAAAGGCATTTTTAAACCCCTTTAGTGCCCATTGGGTTTACTCTGTAAGTGCACCCTTAAAACAAATGGCCCATTAATTTACTCTTTTAAAAGCCTTTTAAAACACAATAGTGCCCTTTAAAGTTTACTCTGTTAAGATGCATCAAAAAACAAAATTGTCCCAAATTAAGTTTATTTTTTAAAGGAGGGCACCTTAAACACAATAGTGCCCATTAATTTTAAAACCTTTAAATGCATCTTAAAAACAATATGCCCATTAATTTTACTCTTTTAAAAATGCATTTTAAACACAATAGTCCCCATTAAGTTTATTCTGTTAAGAAAAAACCCAAAAACAAAATTAGTCCCATTTTTTTTTACTTGTTAAGATCCCTTTTTTTAACCAAATGCCCATTAAGTTTCCCTCTTTAAGGGCTTTAAAAAACCAATAGTCCCCATTAATTTTAAACCCCTGTTAAGATGCACCCTTAAAACCCAAATAGTCCCCCTTAAGTTTACTCTGTTAAGATGCATCTTAAAACAATAGTCCCCTTTAAGTTTCCCTCGTTAAGATGGCATCAAAAAACACAATAGTGCCATTAAGTTTACTTGTTAAGATCCCTCAAAAACCCAAAAATAGTCCCCAAATTAATTTTACTCGGTGAAGTTGCATTTTAAACACAAATAGGGCCCATTAAGTTTACTCGTTGAAGATCATTTTAAAACAAAATAGTCCCCAATTAATTTTTACTCTTTTAAATTTGCATCTTAAACACAATGTGCCCTTTAAAAGTTTACCTTTTAAGATCCCATCTTAAACCCCAATAGTCCCCATTAAGTTTACTTTTTAAAAATGCATTTTAAAAACCCCAATAGTGCCCCTTTAAGTTTACTCGGTTAAGATGCATTTTAAACCCCAAATGCCCTTTAAAGGGTTTTACTCTTTAAAGGGGCATTTTAAACAAAATTAGTCCCCATTAAGTTTACTCGTTAAGAGGGCATCTTAAACACAATATCCCTTAAATTTTTACCTGTTAAGATGCATCTTAAACACAAAGGCCCCATTAATTTTTACTTTTTAAGTGCATCTTAAAACAAAAAGTCCCCAGTAAGTTTACTCTTTTTAAGATGAAAATTTTAAACACAATAGTGCCCTTTAAATTTTACTCTTTTTAAAAAGCATCTTAAACACAATATCCCCATTAATTTACTTTTTTAAAAGATGTCTAAACACAATATTCCCCATTAAGTTTCCCTCTGTTAAGATCCCATTTTTAAATTTAAATATTTCCCCAAAATTTTATTTCTGTTAAATGAAATTTTAAAACCCCAAAAAATTTCCCCTTTAATTTTATTTCCTTTTAAAGTTTCATCTTAAACACAATAGGGGCCCTTTTAAAGTTTCTCGGGTTAAGAGGCATTTTTAAAACCCACAATATTTGCCCTTTAAATTTTTACTCTGTTAAATGCCCCTTAAAACCCCACAAAGTCCCCTTTAAAGTTTTATTTCTTTTAAGATAATCTTAAACACAATAGTGCCCTTTAAAGTTTACTCTTTTTTAAGATGCTTTCTTAACACAATAGTCCAAATTAAGTTTACTCTTTTAAGACCCTTTTAAAAACAAAAATGGGTGCCCTTTAATTTTTACTCTTTTGGGATCCCCATTTTTAAAACCCCAAAATAGGCCCATTAATTTTTCTTTTTAAGATGCATTTTAAAAACAATAGGGGCCCTTTTAAGGTTTTTTAAATTCCTTTAAGATGCACTTAAACACAATAGTGCCCATTAAGTTACTCTGTTAAGATGCATTTTTAAAACACAATGGGGGCCCAAATTAAGTTTACTTGTTAAGTTTGCATCTTAAACAAAATATTTCCCAAAAGTTTACTCTTTTTAAGATGCATCTTAAACAAAATAGGGCCCAAATTTTTTTTCTGTTAAGACCCCAAAAACAAAATAGTCCCCTTTAAAGGTTTACTCTGTTAAAAAGGCATTTTAAACCAATAGTGCCCTTTATTTTTTCTCTGTTAAATAAAATCTTAAACACAATAGTCCCCCATTAATTTTATCTGTTAAAATGCTTCAAAACAACAATAGGGGCCCAAAAATTTTAAACTCTTTTAAGATGCATTTTTAAAACACAATGTCCCCATTAATTTTAAACTCTGTTTAAATGCATTTTAAACACAATAGTCCCCTTTAAAATTTTACTCTTTTAAATGAAATCTAAACACAATAGTGCCCTTTAAAGGGTTTACCTTTTAAAAAAAGGGCATCTTAAACAAAATTTAGTGCCCTTTTTAAGGGTTTTACTCTTTTGGATCCTCTTAAACACAATAGGGGGCCCCAGAAATTTACTCTTTTAAGATGCATCTTAAAAAAAAATAGTGCCCATTAAGTTTTCCCTTGTTAAGTGACCCTTAAACACAATGTCCCCTTTTTAAGTTTACTCTTTTTAAATGCATTTTAAAAAAAATAGTCCCCAAATTAAGTTACTCTTTTAAGATGCACTTAAACAAAATTTAGGGGCCCATTAAGTTTACTCTGTTAAGATCACTTAAACAAAATGGGCCCCTTTAATTTTTACTTTTTAAAATGCTTCTTAAACAAAATAGTGCCCATTAAGTTTACTCTGTTTAAATGCATTTTAAAACCCCACAATAGTCCCCATTAAGTTTACTCGTTAAAGGGGCATCTTAAACCAATAGTGCCCTTAAGTTTACTCTGTTAAGATGAAATCTTAAACAAAAATTTGTGCCCATAAAGTTTACTCTTTTAAAGTTTCATCTTAAACACAATAGGGGCCCTTTTTAAGTTTACTCTTTTAAAGATGCATCTTAAACACAATAGTGCCCATTAAGTTTCCTCGGGTTAAAGAGGGGATTTTAAAACAAATAGTGCCCATTAAGTTTACTCTGTTAAGATGCATTTTAAAAAAAATAGTGCCCAAAATTTTACTCTGTTAAGATGCATTTTAAACAAAAAATAGGGCCCAGTAAGTTTACCTGTTAAGATCCCATTTTTAAACACAATAGTCCCCTTAAGTTTACTCTTTTAAAGATGATTTTAAACCAATATGCCCATTAAGTTTACTCTTTTAAAAAGCACCCTTAAACACAATATCCCCATTAATTTACCTTTTAAAGATGATCTTAAACCAATAGTGCCCATTAAGTTACTCTTTTTAAAGGATCCCATCTTAAACAAAAATATGGCCCATTAAGTTTCCTCTTTTAAAGAGGCATCTTAAAAAAATTGGGGCCCTTTAAGTTTACTCTTTTTAAATGCATTTAAAACACAATAGGGCCCTTTAAAAGTTTACTCTGTTAAGATGCATTTTAACACAAAAGGGCCCATTAAGTTTACTCGGGTTAAATGCATCTTAAACAAAAAAGTGCCCATTAAGTTTCCTTTTAAGAGGCTTTCCAAAAACACAAAATGCCCTTTAATTTTACTCTTTAAAGGGAGGCATCTTAAACACAATAGTCCCCTTTAAAGTTTACTCTGTTAAGAGGGCATCTTAAAAAAATAGTGCCCATTAAGTTTACTTTTTTAAATGCATCTTAAACCCCAATATTGCCCATTAAGTTTACTCTTTTAAGTTTGCATTTTTTAAACACAATAGTGCCCTTTAATTTTATTTTTTTAAAGATGCATCTTAAAACAATAGGCCCATTAATTTTAAACTCTGTAAGATGAAATCTTAAACAAAAAGGGGGGCCCATTAATTTTAAACTCTGTTAAAGCATCTTTAAACACAATAGTCCCTTTTTAAAGTTTACTCTTTTTAAGTCCCATTTTAAACCCCAAATATTGCCCTTTAATTTTTTTTTACTCTGTTAAGATCCCTTTTTAAAAAAAACCAACAATAGGGGCCCATTAAGTTTACTCTGTTAAGATGCATTTTAAACAAAAATTAAGGCCCTTTAAAGTTTATTTCGGGTTAAGATCCCTCTTAACACAAAAAGTCCCTTTTAAAATTTTACTCTTTTAAAGAGGCATTTTTAAACAAAATTAGTCCCCCTTTAAAGGGTTTTAACTTGTTAAATCCACCCTTAAACCAATAGTGCCCTTTTAAGTTTACTCTTTTTTAAGATGCATCTTAAACACAATAGGCCCATTTTTTTTTACTCTTTAAAAAAGCATTTTAAACCAATAGTCCCCTTTAAGTTTACTCTTTTAAAAGAGGCATCAAACACAATAGTCCCCTTAAGTTTCCCTTCTTTTTTAAGATGCATTTTAAACCAAAATTTGCCCTTAAGTTTTACTCTGTTAAGATGCACTTAAACAAAATAGTGCCCATTAAGCTATTTCTTTTTAAGATGCACCCTTAAACACAATAGTGCCCATTAATTTTTTACTCTGAAAGATGCATCTTAAACACAAAAGTGCCCTTAATTTTTACTCTGTTAAGATGCATCTTAAACACAATAGTGCCCTTTAAGTTTACTCGAAAAAGTTTGGAAATCTTAAACACAATCTCCCCCAAAAAGTTTACTCTTTTAAAGATGCATTTTAAACCACAATAGTCCCCCATTAAGTTTACTCTTTTAAAGATGCATCTTAAACAAAAATAGTCCCATTAATTTTACTCTGTTAAAAACATCTTAAAAAAACCCTAGGGGCCCATTAATTTTAAAACTCTGTTAAATGCATTTTAAAAACCCCAATAGTCCCCATTAATTTTTACTCTGTTAAATGATCTTAAACCCCAATTCCCCATTAAGTTTATTTCTTTTAAAAGATGCATCTTAAACACAATAGGCCCATTAATTTACTCTTTAAGAGGCATCTTAAACACAATAGTGCCCAAAGTTTACTCTTTTAAGATCTCTTAAACAAAATATGACCATTAATTTTACTCTTTAAGATGCATTTTAAAACCCCCAATAGTGCCCATTAAGTTTACTCTGTTAAGAGATTTTAAAACCCCAATAGTCCCCATTAAGTTTACTCTGTTAAGATGCATCTTAAACAAAAATATGCCCATTAAGTTTACTCTTTTAAAGAGCATCTTAAACACAATAGTGCCATTAAGTTTACCCCTTTTAAGATATTTTAAAACAAATAGTGCCCATTAAGTTTACTCTTTAAGATCATCTTAAAAACAATAGTGCCCTTTAAGTTTTCCTCTGTTAAGATGCATTTTTAAAACCCAAATAGTCCCCTTAAGTTTACTCTTTTAAAGGATGCATTTAAACAAAATAGTGCCCTTAATTTTTACTTTTTAAAGGGATGAAACTTAAAAACAATATTTCCCCAATTAATTTTTACTTTTTTAAAAGATGCATTTAAAACACAAAAAGTCCCCCTTAATTTACTCGTTAAGATGCACTTAAAAAAAAATAGTCCCCTTTTACTCTTTTTAAGATGCATCTTAAACTCAAAAAGTGCCTTAATTTTACTCTTTTAAAGATGCATCTTAAACAAAAATTAGGGGCCCAAATTAATTTTTACTCTTTAAATGCATCTTAAACACAATAGTGCCCTTTAAAGTTTACTCTTTTAAGATCATTTAAACACAATAGTGCCCATTAATTTTTATTTCTTTAAGTGCATCTTAAACAAAAAAGTCCCCAAATTAATTTTACCTTTTAAATTTGCACCCTTAAAACAATAGTCCCCAAATTAATTTTTACCTGTTAAGATGCATCTTAAACAAAAAAGTGCCCATTAAGTTTATCTTTTAAATTTGCATCTTAAACCCAATTTTGGCCCATTAAGTTTCCTCTGTTAAGATGCATTTTAAAACCCAAAATAGGCCCATTAATTTTTTAACTCTTTTTAAGATGCATCTTAAAAACAAAAAAGTCCCCTTTAATTTTCCTCTGTTAAGATGCATTTTAAACACAATTGGCCCATTAATTTTTACTCCGTTAAAAATCATTTTAAAACAAAAATATTGCCCTTTAAATTTTACTTTTTTTAAGTTTCCCATCTTAAACACAATATCCCCCCTTTTAAAAAAGTTACTCTGTTAAGAGGGGCATTTTAAAACCCCAATTATGCCCTTTAATTTTACTCTTTTAAGATGCATTTTAAACACAAAGTCCCCCTTAAGTTTCCCTCTGTTAAGATCCCTTTTAAAAAACACAATAGTCCCTTTGGGTTTACTCGGGAAAGATGCATTTTAAAAAATGTCCCCTTTAAGTTTACCTTTTAAGGGGGGGAAATCTTTAAAAACCACAATAGTGCCCATTAATTTTACTCTGTTAAGATGAAATCTGTAAAACCCAATAGTGCCCTTTAGTTTACTCTTTTAAGATGCATCTTAAAAAAATAGTGCCCTTTAAGTTTACTCGGGTTAAAAGATCATCAAAAACAAAATTTGTGCCCTTTTAATTTTTTACTCGGTTAAGATGCATTTTAAAAATAGTCCCCTTTAAAATTTACTCGGGTTAAGAGGGTCAAAAACCCCAATATCCCCATTAATTTTTCCCTTTTTAAAGGGCATCTTAAACACAAATTTCCCCTTTTAATTTACCCCTGTTAAAAATGCTTTTTAAACACAAAAGTGCCCTTTAAGTTTTACCTGTTAAGATGCATTTTAAAAACACAATAGTCCCCATTAAGTTTACTCGGTTAAATGCATTTTTAAACAAAATTATGCCCATTAAGTTTACTCTGTTAAGATGCATCTTAAACACAATAGGGCCCATTAATTTACTCTTTAAGATCCCTTTTTAAAAAACAATACCCCCAATTAATTTTTAACTTGTTAAGATGTTTCTTAAACAAAATAGTCCCCTTAATTTACTCTTTTAAAGATGCATTTAAAACATTTTTGTGCCCAAAAATTTTTACTCTGTTTAAGAGGGCACCCCAAAACACAATAGTGCCCATTAATTTTATTTCGGTTAAAGCATCTTAACAAAAAATTTGCCCATTAATTTTACTCTGTTAAGTCATCTTAAAACACAATGTCCCCAATTAATTTTTACTCTGTTAAGATCATCTTAAACACAAATAGGGGCCCCAAAAGGGGTTTACACTCTGAAAAGATGCACCCTTTAAACCAATAGTGCCCATTAATTTTAAACTCTGTTAAGATGCATTTTTAAAACAATGTGCCCTTTAAAGTTTACTCTTTTAAAAGGATGTCTTAAACAAAATTTATGACCATTAAGTTTACTTTTAAGAGGGCCTCTTAAACACAAAGTGCCCATTAAGTTTTAACTCTTTTTAAGGATCTTAAACCAATAGTCCCCATTAAGTTTATTTCTGTTAAGTTTCATTTTAAAAAAACCAATATGCCCAAAATTTTTACTCTTTTTTAAGTGCATTTTTAAACCAATGGGGCCCTTTTTAAAGTTTACTCTGAAAAGAGCATTTTAAAACAAATAGGCCCTTTAAAATTTACTCTGTTAAGATGCATCTTAAACAAAATTTAGGGCCCTTTTAAAGTTTTACTCTTTAAGATGCATCTTAAACACAATTTGTGCCCATTAATTTACTCTTTTAAAGGGTGCACCCCTTAAAACACAATAGTCCCCCTTTAAAATTTTTACTCTTTTAAAGAGGCATTTTAAAAAACAAAATGGGTTCCCATTAATTTTATCTTTTTTAAAGATGATCTTAAACAAATTGTCCCCAAAATTTTAAACTCTGTTAAGATGCATTTTTAAACAAATAGTCCCCAGTAAGTTTACTCTTTAAGTTGCTTTCTTAAACAAAATTTGGGCCCATTAATTTTTCTCTGTTAAATGCATCTTAAACTCAATAGTCCCCATTAAGTTTACTCTTTTAAAGATGCATTTTTTAAACAAAATATTCCCAAATTAATTTTACTCTGTTTTTTAAAAAATGGCCCGTTTTTTTTTAAACACCAAATAGTGCCCTTTAATTTTTATTTTTTAAAAGATGCATTTTTAAAACCCACAAAATTGCCCTTTAAGTTTACTCTGTTAAGTTTGCATCTTAAACACAATAGTGCCCTTTTTTTAATTTTTTTTTTTTTTAAACTTCTGTTAAGATGCATTTTTAAACCCCCAATGTGCCATTAATTTTTAACTCTTTTAAATCATCTTAACACAATGGGCCCTTTAAATTTATTCTGAAAAGGGATCCCTTTTAAAACCCAAAATAGGGGCCCTTTAAAGTTTACTCTTTTTAAGATGCTTTTAAAAACCCCAATAGTCCCCCATTAAGTTTACTCGGTTAAGATCCCTTTTTAAACAAAAATAGGGCCCAAAAGTTTCCCTCGGGTTAAGATGCATTTTTAAAACCCCAAAAATGCCCAAAATTTTACTTTTTTAAGATCATTTTAAAAACAAAAAAGGGGGGGCCCATTAAGTTTATTTGTTAAGATCCCATCTTAAACACAATATGCCCTTTAAAGGGGTTTACCCCTTTTAAGATGCATTTTAAAACCACAAAAAGTGCCCAAAGAAAAACTTGTTAAATGCATCTTAAACACAATAGTGCCCATAATTTTACTCTTTTAAAGATCCCATCTTAAACACAATAGTGCCCTTTAAGTTTACTCTGTTAAGATGCATCTTAAACACAATAGTGCCCTTTAAAAGTTTACTCTGTTAAGGGGAAATTTTAAACAAAAGTGCCCAAAAAAAGTTTCCCTTGTTAAGATGCATCTTAAACACAAGGGGCCCCCCTTAATTTTACTCTTTTTAAATTTGAAAACCCTTAAAACCCCCAATAGGGGGCCCCATTAATTTTTACTCTTTTAAGATGCACTTAAACACAATAGTGCCCAAAAGTTTACTCTTTTAAGACATCAAAACCAAAATAGTGCCCATTAATTTACTCTGTTAAGATGCATTTTAAACACAAAAGTCCCCATTAAGTTTACTTTTTAAAAATGCATTTTAAACACAATAGTGCCCATTAATTTTCTCTAAAAAGATGCATCTTAAACACAATAGTGCCCTTAAGTTTCCCCTTGTTAAAGAATGCTCTTTAAAACAAAAAGAATTGCCCAAATTAAAAGTTTACTCGGGGTTGATCCCTCTTTAAACACAAAAAATTTGCCCATTAATTTTAAAACCCTTTTTAAAGATGAAATTCTTAAACCAATAGTGCCCATTAAGTTTCCCGGGGGTTAAGAATGCATCTTAAACAAAATCGCCCCCTTAAATTTTCTTTTTTTAAAGGCATCTTTCCCAAAAAGTGCCCATTAATTTTTACTCTGGATCTCTCCCCCCCCAATTTATTTCCCCAATTCAGTTTACTCTGTTGGGGAAGATTTTAAAAACACAATAGGGGGCCCTTTCGTTTACCTGTTAAATCCCCCATTTTTAAACAAAAATTTATTTTGCCCCATTGGGTTTTCCCCTTGTAAGATCATTTTAAACACAATAGGGGGCCCTTAAAGAAACTCTGTTAAAAAAATTTTTTTAAACACAAAAAAGGTGCCCAAAACTTTAAACCTTGAAGATTTTTCCTAAACCCAAAATTTAGGGAAAAATTAATTTAAAAAAACTCTTGTTAAAAATTTTAAAATCTTAAAACCAAATTTAAGGGGGATTAAGTTTAAAACTTTTGGTTTTTAAGATGGCCATCTTAAACACATTTTTTGCCCAAAGTTTATCGGGGTTAAAGGCCTTAAAAAAAATTTTTTGGGGGGCCCAAAAAGGAAAGGGGTTTATTGGTTAAAGAGGAATTTTTAAACCAAATTAGGGAACCTAATTTTACCGGGTTTAAAGAAAAAATTTGCAATAGTGAAACTTTACTTTTTAAATCATATTTAAAACCAAAAGGCCCCATAATTTTATCGTTTAAGAGGGGGATTTAAAAAAAATTTAGGGGGGAAAATTTTATTGGGAAAAATTTTATTTAAACACAAAGCCCCCAATTAAGTTTATTGGGGAGATGCCCTTTAAACCACAAAGGGGTTTAAATTTACTCTTTGGGTTAAGTGCATTTTAAACAAAAGGGGTTTGCCCAATTAATTTTTTTTACCCCGGGTTAAAATATTTAAAAATGTGTTTTTAAGTTTACTCTTTTTTAAGAGGGGCTTTTAAAAACCACAATATTTTAATTAAGTTTTTGGGGAAAGGGTATTTAAAAATTGTGAAAGGTTTTAAATTTTTAAGGGTTTAAAAAAGGGTTGTTTAAAGGGGGTTTATTGTTTTAATTTTAAAAATTTTTTTTAAATCAATAGGGGGAAAGTTTATTGGGTTTAGAAAAAATTTTAAAAAATTTTTGGTTAAAGGGGTTTTTTTTAAGTTTTTTTTTTAAAAATGGGGGAATTGGTTTATTGGAAGATGTTCTCTTAAAAAAATTTATTGGGAAAATTTTATTGGGTTTGGATGATTTAAAAAAAATTTTTGGGGGGTAAGTTTATTTTTAATCCTTTAAAACAAATTTTTGGAGGGGGGGTTAATTTTAAGAGGATTTAAAAATTAGTGATTTTAAGTTTTTGGGTTAAAGGGGTTTTCTTAAAAACAATTGAAAAAGGGGGGAAAATTTTTAAGATAAAATTTAAAAAATTTTAGGGGATTAAGGGGTTTAAATTTCGGGGTTAAGATTGGGATTTTAAAAAATTTTAGTCCCAAAATTATGTTTATCTGTTAAGAGGCTTTTAAAAACCAAAATAGTCCCCATTAATTTTAAACTCTGTTAAAAATCCCTCTTAAACCCAATAGTCCCATTAATTTTAAAACTTGTTAAGTTTCCCATCTTAAACACAATAGGGCCCTTTAAATTTTTACTCTGTTAAGAGGGCTTTTAAACAAAATATTTCCCCTTTAATTTTACTCTTTTAAAGAGGGCTTTTAAAAACCAATAGTGCCCATTAAGTTTACCTGTTAAGATGCATCTTAAACACAATATCCCCATTAAGTTTACTCTTTTAAAGATCCCATTTTTAAAACCAATAGTGCCCCATTAAGTTTACTTTTTTAAATGCACTTAAACACAATGGGTGGCCCTTTAAAAGTTTACTCTGTTAAGATGATCTTAAACAAAATTAGTGCCCATTAAGTTTACTCTTTAAATGAAATCTTAAACAAAATAGTCCCCCATTAATTTTACTTTTTTTAAGATGCATCTTAAACCTTTAGTCCCCTTTAAGTTTCCCTCTGTTTAAGACCCCATTTTAAAACAATAGGGGCCCAAATTAATTTTTACTCTGTTAAGATGCATTTTAAAACACAATAGTGCCCTTTAAAAGTTTCCCTTTTTAAAAGATGCATCTTAAACAATATTTTCCCTTTAAATTTTACTCTGTTAAGATGCATTTTAAACAAAATTATCCCTTTTTAATTTTCTCTTTTAAGATCATTTTAAACACTTAGTGGCCCATTAAGTTTACTCTGTTAAGATGCATTTTAAAAACACAATATGCCCATTAAGTTTACTCTGTTAAATGCACCCTTAAAACCACAATAGTGCCCAAATTAAGTTTACTCGGGTTAAGATGCATTTTTAAAAAAACACAATAGTCCCAAAAAATTTAATTTTAAACTCTTTTCAAGATAAAAATTTGTCCATTATGGGTTTCATATTTAAAAAAACACATAAAAAAGTGGGGCCCCCCAACAATACCAAAGAAATTTTTTCCTGAGGGGCTTCAAACTTTAAACCGAGGGGGGGTTTACAAAAAAAAATTTTGGGTATTCATTTTTTTGCTCGGGAAAATTTTTAAATTTACCAATTTTTTTTAAAATTGGTTTTCATGAAAAAACTGGAAAAATGCCTCCCTGATCGGTTTCCCCAAATTTCTAAACGCTGGGGAACTTGTTTTGAATATTTTTTATTGAGTGTGGGCTAATTGTTTGCCGTTTAAATCGCTGGTCACAAAATTTTTTTTTTATTGACTCATTGGAATTTTTTGGGGGGTTATATATAGGGGAAATTTAGGGGTTTTCATTTGTTTTTTTTTTTTATTTCCCTTCACATAAAGTTTTCAAGAAATAGGGAAAACGTTATTTTTCCCTTCTTTTCTATAACATAAGTAAATGAAAAAGGGGGAAAACACCAAGAAATTCCCTTTTTTCCGGTTTTTGGGGGTTTGTGTGCAGCAGCCACCCACTATGAACCAAGGTAGTAGGGTAGACAGCCCGTACTATGAAAAACAATGATAGTAGTGCAGACACCCAGCATTAAAACAAAGGAAGTGGGGGCAGACAGCCAGCATAGGGAAACAAGAATGAAAGTGCAGACAGCCAGCACTATAAAACCCCAAGGATATAGGGGCAAAACCGCACTATGAACAAAAGGATAGTAGTCGACAGCCAGCATAGGGAACACAAGGATGGGTTTGCGGGCCCAGCCGGCATATAACACAAGAATAGAAGTGAAACCCGCCAGCACTATGAACACAAGGATAGTGGGGGGTAGACACCCATTACTATGAACACAAGGAAAATTGTGCGGGACGCCAGCACATGAACACAAGGATAGTGGGGCAGACAACCAGCACTATGAACAAAAAAGGGGATAGTAGGGGCAGCCCAGCCAGCACTAT
>NC_069498.1:1880300-1910059 GCF_026875155.1 Cherax quadricarinatus
TAAAAAAAGGCTCAATGAAACAATTGTCATGGAAAATTCGGGTCCCTAGAGTCAAATCCTCCAAAGTGTTTCAAGCTCACATACAATTAGGTGGCAGAATTAAATATTATATCCTGCCTGACTTGACTTACAATAAATTGAGACTATAACAATCACCAAATCTTTTAAATACCTGTACTGTAGTCCTACCATAGAGAATGATTACTCATGGCTGGTGGTAACCGTCTGTGGTATGCGGCATTGAAGTTCCAATGGTAGATTCGAGATGGAGTTGAATCTTGATTCAGTAGAGTTGATCCTGGCAGGGTCGCCACTTGTGAAGGCTTACTCAGCCCTGTAACAACTTCAGACAGTATTACTCAGGTTGGCTCCTCCTCAGGAAAATTAATGAATAGAAAAAGAAATAATAATTCACAAAGATAAACACTTTATTATTTATTAAATCAAACATAAAACAATAAAACATGAAAGGTATATCCTATTTGAAAGAAAAATGAAAAATGAAATGAATAAAATAACATTTGAACTCCACGCTAATATCTACAAGGGTGTCTGGTGTTGGTGCCACTGTTGTTGAAACCGTAGCCATTACTGATGATAAGGGGGGGGGGGGAGGTCGCAGGAGTTGGTGACCATCCACTGGCTAGTTCTTCACAGAGAATCGCCGTGATTATTATCTCGATGACAGGAAAGCAGATTCTTTACCTCTGCAATGCTGTGGAGTTACGTCCTGCACTTTCATACAGATGCACAGGTAGTTCAATACAAAATGGAGAAGTCTCTGGACGTTAGTCCTTCTCCTGTTCTGCTCGTTGATTGCCAGGTGACCCTCTCTGACATCCAAGCTGGAAAGACAGACAGGTTACCCACTGCTTAAATAATCACTCTCCATGGTAAGTCTGATACTTAAAAGATGTGGTGATTATTACAACAGTCAACATAGAGCAAGACTGAAAAGACTAAGTTTATTATTGATCAAAAGTGAAGCTTTCAACCAATAAATCCACTAGAATACAAGGCAGGCATGTACTTACAGTAGTGTTGGGAGCTGTGAGTCGAGTGATTTACTGTTTGACCAGAGCCCCACACGTCACCTTTCGAGGGGGGGGGAGGTGGAAGAGGGAGGGGAAGGGATAGCGGGAGCTAGACTGACCATACGTTAACAAGCAGCCGGCAATCAAACTATCACTTTAGGGGTGGGGGAGAAAAGGCGGGAAAAACGGGAGCGTGACTTACCCTACCTTAACTAGTAGCCGGCAGACAGACTATCAATTTAGGGGTTGGGGGAGAAAAGGCGGGAATATCGGGAGCTAGACTGACCCTACCTTAACGAGTAGCCGGCAATGAAACTATTGTTACTATATATTCCCTCTCTACTCCTATCTATTGAACTTTTCCCTCACATCATTCGTTCGTCATAAGTGAACATATCCCTGCAGCTAATTCATGATGTACCAGATGCTGCACACCCTGGAATGGATCAATCAGTTAAACAAGCCAGGTTGAAATACTTACACCCTAGCTTGTTTAACATATTTCAGAGTATGTTAAAAAATATATCAGAGAATGTTAGAAAATAGAGAGTATGTTAGAAAATTCAAGGTTAGCATACATCATAAAGATAATGTCAGTGGTCTTTATCAAATTCAAGTGTAGCACATCACAGGACTCGCAACAATGGTTTCAAGTTGAAAATATTCGGATTCACGAAGGATATAGGAAAGCACTGGTTTGATAATAGAGTTGTGGATGAGTGGAACAAACTCCCAAGTACAGTTATTCAGGCTAAAACGTTGTGTAGTTTTAAAAAATGGGATAGATAAATAATGAGGGGTGCGTGTGGGGTGTGAATTGGACCGGACTAGTTGTGCTGCTGGGTCTGGTGCCGTGCCCCTTTCCCTTTAAGTGGAGGTGGCCAGACTGGCTGGTCATTGGGCTAATCCGGGGGGGGGGTCATTGGGTTAATCCGGGGGGAGGACATGGACCTGCCCGCATGGGTCAGTAGGCCTGTTGCAATGTTCCTTCTTTATATGTTCTTATGTTCTTATTAACTAATTCCAAACGTTCAATCCAAGGAAAAATTATATGTGGACGATACACCAATTTCCCTAGATACAGTGAGTTATTTCCAATCGTAGATAAAACTGCTGAAATGTTACCAGAGCATTAAAGAATGAATTGTGCAAATATACAGTTTCTAAGTCCTTTGTAACCAACAATGGTGGTGAGTTTTGAAATGAGATTTTAGAAAAGTTGTGAACTTTGTATAAAATAACAAAATCTACTATTTTCCTCGCCATCCTTCCAGTAATGATTTAACAGAAAGGAACCAATAAGTATTAGATGTGTTTAAAAACTACTATAAACTCCCCTGGGACGAAGTTATACCTGATGTTCAATGTGCGATCACTTCGCCTACAATATCTCTACAGGAGATTTCTCCTCACTATTATTTGTGTGGTGTAGATAAAAGTTACCTTATGAGTTTGTTATATTCGATTCCTAAGCCTAGTTATAATGATTATATTTTGTCCGCACTCGCTTAGCGCAAAGTATTTTACAGAAGAATCCGTGAAAACTTCGCAAATAAACAGAAATTGGCGAAATACAGACGCGTAAAGAAGTGGTCTTAGGTAGCACTAATAACTTAAAATGGATAGTCAACTGTGAGGGGTGTTGAAGGCTTCACCAGACTCGAACGTCAACTCAGGAGCTCTGAGTTTTCGAAGGACAAGTTGACCAACCACACATGAGTTGTCACTCTCAATACTCCTGACAGCAACATCTCTCCTCAACTGCTTAAACAGTCACAAAAGTAAGCAACACAAACAGTAAATACAAAAGCATTCAATAAGCAAAAATAATTGTAAGAATATGGAGATATTGAAATGAGACATTCCAGAACTTTATTTTTGTTAGTGAGGCAGTAATAAGTTAAATTTGATGGTTAATGCTTGGGAAGATATGGAGGTCGTTCTGGTACCAAATCCTCAACATGGACAGAGGTTATATTGAGTCGAGTTTTTCCCCTCTTACGATGGCTAATATTACTTGGCATTAAGAATCTTTTATTTAACCACTGCTCATTCGAACTAAAAAAAATTTGCGAAGGAAAAAAAAATGTCTATGAGCACTTGTTAATGAGATGTATTTCGCCAATTTCTTTGTTTGTCTTTTGAGAGTTCTAGTTGGATGCCATTAATGTGGCTGAGTACTGTTCAATATTCACAATGCCATTAACTTGTTGGAAATCGTTATTACACGACAAAACATAATGTGAGCTGAAATTCTACATGGTGTCACTTGCGAGAGAACTAATGCAGTAGAAAAACCAAAAAAAAGAGCACAATAATGGTGTATGTGTCATTCTATCACAGAGGACCTAGAACAGATAAATTCTGGATTTAGTGTTTCAACAAAGCAGAAGCAATACACTAACAAAAGGATCATTTTGTATATTAAAATAAATTTTGCACTCGCTATCACATACTGGTGTCACAAGTTCCCTCTCTCCAAAGTGAAAGGTGTTTGATGTATGAGGGTGGTAGATGGTGAGGCCTAAATGATTGGTTTAACATTATGTTAGTCCCACAGTTCATTACATTTCATGAGTAATGTGATGGAAGATATAAAATCAGTGGGATAGCCATGTTTATAGATGATTAGAAAATAATGAGAAGAATACAGACAGGTGAGAGCAGTGAAACTGTCATATCGGGGACGGTTCTTGGGAGGCCATTACAAGTACCAAAGTTTTAGAGACTGACTGAACAAGAAATCGCAGAAGACGTACTGGAACCTCGCAGAGAGAGAAAGAGAAATGCCTCATGGTAGTAGATGTGAACATCAAACGAATAACTGCTGGAACAATGCATTTCTGACTCGCCTAAGATACAACTTCCGAAAACACTTCTGAGCAGGCAGTCATTCCCGACCCTGTATAAGCATACGTCAGGTTCACACTTTACAAACATGTAAAGGATAAGTTTGGAACGTGGATAGATTTGTAACGAGGCTAGTTCCTTATAAGGAGTATGTCTCCTACGGATTAGAATTTAAGAGAGCCAAAATATGGATGCACTAGAGCAGGGATGGCCAACCTATGGCCCATGCACACCAAAAGTGGAGCTTTGCATGATTAGAAGTGGGCACATTGCACAGTGATTATAATTAAAAAAAAAAGCAAGCTACTCGTACGAAAATGTAGCTAACCAATATCCGATTTGTGGGAAAAAATCTTTAACAGAAATTCAAGGATACTTAAAGCTGAAAAAATGAAGTTACTGAAATTAAATATAAAACTAGCAGTGTTCTTAGTGATTTTTATTTTACTTGAGAACATCTTGTTTTAGCGCATATGTCTTTCTTTTACACTAATCTATTTTCATTTAATAGTTTATTCTGTATGCCTAGGAAACAAACTGCAGTGAACCACCCACCACCGCCGTCTGTTAGCAGCTCCCATCTTAATGATTCTAAATCTGAAACTGCAGAAGCAGTTTAGTTTAGTTTAGTAATTGATATCCAGTGTAATTCAGTAGTTGAAGTTTGAAACTCCGCAAGTTTTTAAAATTTAGGATTTAAGTCAGTTTCCTCATTCTAAAATAACAGATTAATGGATATTTTACAGAATATAATGAGAATATACAGATTATTGCAGAGTCATTGAAAGGTCGTTAGGTGATTTTGCTCACAGAAGAAGACTGCCCATTACTGGCTTTTTTTATAAACTATTTTCACTTAGTGAATAAAAAATCCAAAGATTGGTAGACAGACAAATGGAATGCTTATTGTTTGAAATATAATTCATTATTGAAAATAAATTTTTGATGTGCATCCTTGATTCCCAAATGGCATCTGAGTATAATTAATTTTTTGGCGATTCATTTTTCCAGAACTAAGAAAATGCGCTACTAGGTCACTATTCCTGCTCTATGATCTTTATCATACCTCTTCATGAAAGCTATGTATGGATCCTGCCTCCACCACATCACTACCCAAATTATTCTCTTCTGACAACGCTGTGACTGGAAAAATTCCCTTTTAGATCTAATAAAGAAGGAACAAGCAGCAAGCCTACTGGCCCCATGGGGGAGGTCCATGTCAGCCCCCCGGCTTAGACCAATGGGGTCACCCAGTCAGGGCACCTACACTTAAGGACAGGGGCACGGACATCTGACCCAGGTAGACAGGCTAGTCAGGTCCAATCACACCCACCCACCACCCATTAATCTTTTTCTCTAACCTATTTTAAAATATACAACGTCTTTGCTTCTATGTCGGTACTGGGTGTTCTGTTCCACTCATCCACAACTTTATTACCTTATACCAGTGCTTTCATATATCCTTCAATGATCTGATTTTTTTCTCCAAACTTAAAGCCATTGCTACTGTGGTCTTGTCAGGCTAGTATTTTTTTGCATGCTAATTTACATCCCCACTTTATTCATTCCTGTTTTCCATGTTTATACACATAAAACCTTCCATTAACATCCTGAGTATTCTGAGTCTCTTCAACTTCACAACTGTGATCCCTTGTTCGCTGGGTACCATTTGGAACACCCTGTCTCTGTCCACCTTGACGATTCATCTCAGTATTTTATATGTCGTTAGCATATCCCCCCCTATCTCTCCTGGTCTTTCAGTGTCGTCTGGTTCGATTTCCTTAATCTCTGAAAACTTTCTCCATTTTCTTGTCAACATGCTGAAGCCTCGCGCTTGCCGTTATTACTGTGTCGTGAATGCCTCTTTGTGAGGTTTTTCCTAAACGACGACTGAGAGTCAGCAGAGCAGTTGCTGCAGCAGCTATTGGGCTGATGTGTGGCTCTGGCGGTAAAGTCCTCTATACTATACTTTCCTGAGGCTTTTTCTCTTTGAGCGAGGTTTGCTCTTTGCCCCCCAGAGCCTGTAATCTGGAAAATTCTTATATTTAAACAAGGAAGCAGACAGGTTAGCGTTGTACTACTGAAGAATTACCCCTACTATTGCTGTCTCATCGATCAGATCAGATCGGACTCCAGGTAAGTACCCACGAGGGAGAGGGGAATGTGGGGTCAGTGCGAAGATAGAGGGGAGTGGAATGTCTTGGTCGAAGAGAGAAGAGTCTGGACTAGAACCCAAACTGCTAGATCTGTCCTCATTAGCTAGATTGAGATATTCTATGTACTAAGGATCGCATTCAGCTAACCGCATGAATTTTTATGTTTGTTAAAATGTGAATCCCGGTTCAAGCGTGTTACTGAGGGTTAGAAGACTTTCTCGAACAACTGGTCACAAAACACCTCAATATTATATCTATATTATATATATATATATTATATATATATATTATATATATAATTTATTATATATATATATATATATTTATACGTATATTTATATATATATATATCTATATATATATATATTTATTATGTAGTTGGTTGGTAGACAGCAAACCACCAAGGGACGGTACTACCGTCATGCAAAGTGAGTGTAAAACGAAGCCTGTGATTGTTTTTACATTGATGGTATAGATTGCTGGTGTCTTTTGTCGGTCTCATAAATTTGGCATGATTACAAGGCATGTTCTTGCTTACTTCTACTTACACTTAGGTCTACACTTACTATACTTATACTCATTTATCATACAAAGCATCTGAGTTTTTCTTGGATTTTATCTTAATAGTTCTGGTCTTATTACAATTTTCGCATTTTATATCCATGGGGATGTGAATAAGAATCTTTCCTCTCGTTAGCACATTGCGTGTTGTTAAAGTCATCTAAATGCCGGGGGAACATTGGTCTGTAACCCCGTTTTCCTGTAAAGTTTACTAATATGGAATAAGCAAGGAAAATTGTCAAAGTGGGAAGTCTGAATGTGCGTGTATGTTCTGATGATGTTAGAAAGAGTGGAGTTTTGGATGTTATGAATGAGAAGAAGTGGTGTCCTGGCTTTAGTCGAAACAAGTGAAGAGGGGTGGGAGAGTTTCTGTGGAGAGGAATAAATGGGATTAGGTTCAGGGGTTTCATCGAGTTTAGAGCTAAAGAAGAGTAGCAATAATGTTGAAGGAATAAGCTATGGCAGGTAAAGAGGGGACTATAGATGTATTAATTCAAGGATTATGTGGTGGTAACAGAAAGTTGGATGTGAAAAGGTGGGTTATAATAAGCGTGTATGCACCTGGAGAAGAGAGAAGTGTAGAGGAGAGAGAGAGATTTTTGGGAAATGTTGAGTGAATGCGTGGGGAGTTTGAATCAAGTGTGAGAGTAATGGTGGTTGGGGATTTCAATGCTAAAGTGGGTATAAAATGTTATGGAGGGAGTAGTAGGGGAAATTTGGGGTGTCAGGGGTAAATGTAAATGGGGAGCCTTTAATTTAGCATGTGTAGAAAGAAATTTGGTAATAAGTAAATACATATTTTATGAAAAAGAGGATAAATAAATATACAAGGTATGATGTAGCCGTAATGAAAGTAGTTTAAATTTGATTATGTATTGGTGGATAAAAGGTTGATGGGTAGGCTCCAGGATGTACATGTTTATAGAGGGGCAACTGATATATCGGATCATTATTTAGTTGTAGCTACAGTTAGAGTAAGAGGTAGATGGGAAAAGAGGAAGGTGGCAACAACAAGTAAGAGGGAGGTGAAAGTGATAAACTAAGGGAGGGGGAAGTTCGGGTGAGATATAAGCGACTATTGGCAGAAAGGTGGGAATAGTGCAAAGATGAGTAATGGGGGGGTTGAAAAGGGTTGGAATAGTTTTAAAAATGCAGTATTAGAATGTGGGGCAGAAGTTTGTGGTTTTTAGGAGGGTGGGTGCAGGAGGAAAGAGGAGTGATTGGGGGAATGATGAAGTAAAGGGTGTGATAAAAAGAAAAAGGTAGCTTATGAGAGGTTTTTACAAAGCAGAAAGTGTTATAAGAAAGAGCAGAATATATGGAGAGTAAAGAAAGGTAAAGAGAGTGGTGAGAGAGTGCAAAAGGAGAGCAGATGATAGAGTGGGAGAGGCACTGTCAAGAAAAATTTTAAAAGAAAATAAGAAAAAAATTGGAGTGAGTTAAACAAGTTAAGAAAGCCAAGGGAAATATGGATTTGTCATTAAAAACAGAGTAGGGGAGTTAGTAGATGGGGAGATGGAGGTAAATTTGGTAATGGCGAGAATATTTTGAGGAACTTTAAAAGTTAAGGAAGAAACGAGGCAGTAATTTCATGCACGGTCGGGGAGGTATACCTTCTTTTAGGAGGGGAAAAAGACAAAGGGGAAGTGTGGGGGAGGTCGTGAGGCTTTTACGAAAAAATGAAAGGGGGAAAAGCAGCGGGTTACTGGGGGGATCATGACAGAAATGTTAAAAGCAGGGGGGATATAGGGGTTGGAGGGGTTTGGGTACTTTTGTTTAATAAATGTATGAAAGGGGGGAAGGGTTACCGGGGGAAATGGCAGAGAGCATGTAAGCCCCTTTTAAATAAAAAGGGGAAAAGGGGGACAAAAGAGACTTTTAAAAATTATAGAGGAAAAAGCTTATTTGGGGTATCCCAGGAAAATTTGGTACGGTGGGGTTTTATAATTAAAAAATTAGGGGAAAGGGGCAAAAATGTGGGAAATTGCGGAATGGGGCAAGGGGGTTTTCCAGGGGGGTAGGGGATGTGTAATCAAGTTTTTTACATTAAAACAATATGGGGAACAGTATTAGATAAAGGTGGGGAAAGTTTTTATTGCATTTATGGTTTTAAAAAGGGCAAAAATTTTAGGTGGATAGAGGAGCAATGTGGCAGATGTTGCAAGTATAGGGGAAAGGGGGTAATTTAAATTAAATCCCTGTAAATGTTTTATAAGAAAAGTGGGCTCGGGAGGGTTGTAGAAGGGGAGGGGGGACTTTTTCCCGGTAAAAAGTAGGTCTTAGACAGGATTTGAAAATGTCACCAGGGGTTTGTTTAATTTTATTTATAAGGGGGTTTTGTTAAGGAAGAAAAATCCCTAGGGTTTGGGGGAAAGAGGGGTGGGTTTAAAAATTAGGGGGAAAAAAATTTTTTTTTAAAAAAGGGGAATTTGACACATTTACTTTTTGCTGAGGATACTGTGCTTAGGGGGAGACTCTAAAAAAAAAATTGGGCAAAGGTTAGTGGATTTTGGGGAAATTGTGTGAAAAAGGGTAAAAGTTGAAAGTGAACATAGAAAAGAGTAAGGTGAGGGGGGGGGGGGTGTCAAAGGGTTTTTAGTAAAGAAAAATTGGATATAAAATTGGGGGAGGAGGAGTATGGAAGAAGTAAATGTTTTCAGTTATTTTGGGAGTTACGTGTCGGCGGAGGTTTTAAATAAAGGATGGGGGTTAATCATAAAATTGTTTGGGGGAAAAAAAAAAAAGGTGAGGGGGTGCTTTTGGGGTATTTTGGGGGAGTAAAAAAAACTTTTATCTATGGAGGCAAAGGGGGGAATGTATGAAAAAAAAGTAGTACCAACACTCTTATATGGGTGTGAAAACTTGGGTGGTAAATGCAGCAGCGGGAGACGGTTGGGGGGCATGGGGGGATTCCTGTTTAAAAAGGGGAATGTGTGGTGTAATTTTTATGCAAAAATTCGGAGTGTGGAAATTAGGAAAAAGGTGTGGAGTTAATAAAATTTTAAATCCCGGGGGGCAGAAAAAGGGGGTTTTTGAGGTGGTTTTGGCGTTTTTTTTTTTTTTTTTTGAGAGAATGGGGTCAAAGTAGAATGACATGGAAAGCATTTTTAAATTTTAGGGGGAAAGGGAAAGGGGGGGGTTGGGGGCGTCCTCCCAAAAGGGGTTTGGGGAAGGGGGTAAAAAGGGGGTTTTTTGGGTAAGGGGGTTGGGCTTCCAGCAAGCGTGCGTGAGGGGTGTTAGTTTGGGGTGAATGAGAACCCAAAGGGAAATTTGGGGCCTGAAAGATCTGGGTTGGGGGTGGAGCAAGGGTTTAAAATTTAGTGAAGGGATTCAAAAGGGGAAAACCCGGTTTTTTTTTCATATAGTCGGACTTTAGTCCTGGAAAATTGGGGAAATACAATGCCTGCACCCTTTTAAAAGGGGGGGTTTGGGAAATTTTTAGTTTGGAGGGGGGTTTTTTTTTTATCTTTTTTGTGATGCTTCAGGGCTGTTTGGGATTCCTTTAAGGGAAACCCCTTTTGGGGGGAAAAAAAAGGGGATAATGTTCGGTGGGGGTTTAAAGTTTTGAATGATGAGAAAGTATTTTCCCCTTTTTGGGGGGTTTTTTCTTTTTTGGGTCCCCCCTGCCCCCGGGGGGAGACGGGCCCACTTGTTGAAAAAAAAAAAAAATATATATATATATATAATTTAAAAATATATAAAAATAAAATATAAATAAAGTATAATATATTTATATAAAATATATAATATTTTAATATATAAATATATATATATATATAATAATATATATATATATATATAAAAATTTATATATATTTAAGATGGGGTTTCCCGCTCGGGTAAAATTTTGGGACCCCATAGCCTGGGAAAAAATGGATAAAAAAGGGTTCAAAAAGAATATTTGGGGTTTCTTCCTGAACTATTTGAATTTAAAAAATTTAATTATATAAATATATATATATAAATTTTTATATTTTTAAAAATTATATTTTATATATTATATATTATATATAAATATATATATATATTTATATAAATTAAAATATATATATATAATATTTTTATATATATATATATATAAAAATATATATTTTATAATATATATAATATATAAATATATAATATATACATAAAATATATATTTATATATATATAATATATATATATATATATATATATATATATTATTTATATATTATATATATATATATATATATATATATATATATATATATATATATATATTTATTATTATCACACCGGCCGATTCCCCCCAAAGGGAAGGTGGCCTGAAAAAAAGAAAAACTTTCACCATCATTCACTCCATCACTGTCTTGCCAGAAGGGTGTTTTTACACTACAGTTTTTAAACTGCAACATTAACACCCCTCCTTCAGAGTGCAGGCACGTACTTCCCATCTCCAGGACTCAAGCCCGGCCTGCCGGTTTCCCTGAATCCCTTCATAAATGTTACTTTGCTCACACTCCAACAGCACGCAAGTATTAAAAACCTTTTGCCCTCCATTCACTCCTATCAAACACGCTCACGAAATGCCTGCGGAAGTCCAACCCCCTCGCACACAAAACCTCCTTTACCCCCTCCCTCCAACCCTTTCCCTAGGCCGACCCCTACCCCGCCTTCCTTCCACTACAGACTGATACACTCTTGAAGTCATTCTGTTTCGCTCCATTCTCTCTACATGTCCGAACCACCTCAACAACCCTTCCTCAGCCCCCCTGGACAACAGTTTTGGTAATCCCGCACCTCCTCCTAACTTCCAAAACTACGAAATTTTCTGCATTATATTCACACCACACATTCCCTCAGACATGACATCTCCACTGCCTCCAGCCTTCTCCTCGCTGCAACATTCATCCACCCATGCTTCACACCCATTTTAAGAGCGTTGGTAAAACTATACTCTCATACATTCCCCTCTTGCCTCCAAGGACAAAGTTCTCTGTCTCCACAGACTCCTAAGTGCACCACTCACTCTTTTTCATTCATCAATTCTATGATTCCCCCTCATCTTTCAAAGACCCATCCGCTGACACGTCCACTCCCAAATATCTGAATACGTTCACCTCCTCCATACTCTCTCCCTCCAATCTGATATTCAATCTTTCATCACCTAATCTTTTTGTTATCCTCATAACCTTACTCTTTCCTGTATTCACTTTAATTTTTTTCTTTTGCACACCCTACCAAATTCATCCACCAATCACTGCAGCTTCTCTTAGAATCTCCCAAGAGCACAGTGTCATCAGCAAAGAGCAGCTGTGAAAATCCCACCCTGTGTGTGATTCTTTAAACTTTTAACTCCCCACGCCTCTTGCCAAGACCCTCGCATTTACTTCTCTTACAACCCCATCTATAAATATATTAAACAACCACGGTGACATCACACATCCTTGTCTAAGGCCTACTTTACTGGGAAAAAATTCCCTCTTTTCTAAATACTCTAAACTTGAGCCCCACTATCCTCGTAAAAACTCTTCACTGCTTTCAGAAAACCCAACCTCCTAACCATACACTTGCAACATCTGCCACATTGCCCCCCTATCCACCCTGTCATACGCCTTTTCCAAAAATCCAAAAATGCCACAAAGACCTCTTTACCCTTTATCAAATATGTTCATTTTATATGTTTCACTGTAAACCCCTGGTCCACACCCCCTACCTTTCCTAAAGCCTCCTTGTTCATCTGCTATCCTATTCTCCGTCTTACTTTTAAATTCTTTAAATTTAAAATTTACCATACATTTTACCAGGTCCTCAACAGACTTATCCCCCTATAATTTTTGCACCCCTCTTTTATTCCCCTTTCCTTTATAAAAAAGGAACTAGCATGTTTTCCCTCCCAAACCCTAGGTACCTTCCCCCTTTCCATCATTTATTAAAAAAATTCCCCAACCCACTCCAAAACTATACCCCCCACCTGCTTTTAACTTTTCATCGTTACCCCATCAACCCGGCTGCCTTACCCCCTTTCTTTTTCCCTACTCCTCAAAAATTTCCCCCACACCACAACTGGCTTTTCCTCCTCCTACAAAGTTTTCCCCCTTTCCCCATACACGAAATCACAGCTTCCCTATCTTCACAACATTTAACAATTCCCAAAAAATTCCCCCATCTCCCAATACCTCTAACTCTCCATTTAATAACTCTCCTCTCCTATTTTTAACTGACAAATCATTGTTTTCAGGGTTTCCTTAACTTGTTAATCCACTCCAAAACTTTTTTATTTTCAACAAAATTTTTTGATAACAGCTCACCCCCCTCTCTCTTGCTCTCTTTTTACATTGCTTCACCCTCCTTTAAACCCTCTCTTTTTCTCCATATAGTCTTCCTCCTTGCATCACTTCTACTTTGTAAAAATTCTCATATGCTAACTTTTTCTCCCTACTACCTTTTTTAATCATCATCCACCAATCGCTCCTCTTTTCCCCCCCGCCCCCACTTTCCTGTAACCCCAAACTTGCTAACACTCTAACACACATTTTTAAACCTACCCCTTCCTCTTGACCCCCTTGCCTATGCTCTCATTTGCCCTCAAACCCCAATAGATGTTTATATCTTACCCTAACTGCCTCCTCTTTTAGTTTATAAACCTTCACCTCTCTCTTCCCTGATGCTTCTATTCTCCTTGTATCCCATCTACCTTTTACTCTCAGTGTAGCTACAACTAGAAAGTGATCTGATATATCTGTGGCCCCTCTATAAACATGTACATCTGAAGTCTACTCAACAGTCTTTTAATCTACCATACATAATCCAACAAACTACTGTCATTTCGCCCTACATCATATCGTGTATACTTATTTATCCTCTTTTCTTAAAATATGTATTACCTATTAACTAAACCCCTTTCTATACAAAGTTCAATCAAAGGGCTTCCCATTATCATTTACACCTGGCACCCCAAACTTACCTACCACACCCTCTCTAAAAGTTTCTCCTACTTTAGCATTCAGGTCCCCTACCACAATTACTCTCTCACTTGGTTCAAAGGCTCCTATACATTCACTTAACATCTCCCAAAATCTCTCTCTCTCCTCTGCATTCCTCTCTTCTCCAGGTGCATACACGCTTATTATGACCCACTTCTCGCATCCAACCTTTACTTTAATCCACATAATTCTCGAATTTACACATTCATATTCTCTTTTCTCCTTCCATAACTGATCATTTAACATTACTGCTACCCCTTCCTTTGCTCTAACTCTCTCAGATACTCCAGATTTAATCCCATTTATTTCCCCCCACTGAAACTCTCCTACCCCCTTCAGCTTTGTTTCGCTTAGAGCCAGGACATCCAACTTCTTTTCATTCATAACATCAGCAATCATTCTGTTTCTTGTCATCCGCACTACATCCACGCACATTTAAACAACCCAGTTTTATAAAGTTTTTCTTCTTCTCTTTTTTAGTAAATGTATACAGAGAAGGGGTTACTAGCTCATTGCTCCCGGCATTTTAGTCGCCTCATACGACACGCATGGCTTACGGAGGAAAGATTCTTTTCCACTTCCCCATGGACAATAGAAGAAATAAAAAAGAACAAGAGCTATTTAGAATAAGGAGAAAAACCTAGATGTATGTATATATATATATGCATGTGCGTGTCTGTGAAGTGTGACCAAAGTGTAAGTAGGAGTAGCAAGATATCCCTGTTATCTAGCGTGTTTATGAGACAGAAAAAGGAAACCAGCAATCCTACCATCATGCAAAACAGTTACAGGTTTTGTTTCACAGTCATCTGGCAGGACGGTAGTAATATATATATAATATATATATAATATATATATTATATATATATATATATATATATATATATATATATATATATATTATAAATATATATATATAATTTAAATTTTAAGAGAGAGATCTTAAAATTTAAATACTTTACTTGGGTCATATAAACAAGGATTACAACAACAATGATGACTATAAATATGCCGAGGAACAAGTTACCTCAGAACACTGTTCCAGAAGATACATACTAAGTGTGTTCAACTTTATAGGTAAATAAATAATTTATTTATATCACTTTTAATGTTTGAGAAATATTTTTTTAAATACTATGCATACATGCAGTTGCCCATACAGTAAAAAATGAGACAGTGTATAATACATTATAGAAGAAATACAACATGGTATATTAATTTAAAAGCAAGAAAGATGAGGGTAAACCACAAAACAAAATAATGTATTGCATGTTCAAGAAGACGAACATTAACTTAATGGACTTGTTGAATCTAAAGTTTTACAATCAGTCAGTAAGAGTTCCAGTTGTTTAGCAATTATGTCTACTGAAAAAAACAGCTTACAGAAAAACACCATGAATAACTTGTACCTCTTGGTACACACACACACACACACACACACACACACACACACTCGTGGAGGAGTCACGCGGTTTGAGCTCGTGTTTTGGTGGTAATTTTTTGACTTAGCCGTAAGGAATAGAGTGTGGGATATAGGCGTGTGCACGCATAAGAGTGCATATAATAACTTAAGCCCCGAAAAAAGGAAATATAAGTGATCACAGAAAAGAAAACAAAGGAAATAGTTGCTGAGCATTGTAGGGGCCGTTGGAAGGGTGAACGGTTGTGTCAGGCCTAAATAGTGTTGCCATAATAACGCAGTGGGGTATTTTGAAGAATAAGTGCGACTCAAGACTAGGGAGATAAGAGATATGTATAGACGTGTCAGTAAATACAGTGAGTGAAAAAATTAGAAGAGCTAGAGACGATAGTGCATACAGGAAGTTAGTGGAAAAATTACCGAGAAGCATCAAACACCTTCAACTTCTGGGACAGGACAGACCGGCAACGTTACTCCACTGCCAGCCGCAAGTAGTATTCACCTAGTTTGAGTTGCATGGGGTCAATAGTACCTGTCTCTAGCTGGAATTGGGGGTCACTCTCCTCGAGCTATCAGAATTAGAATAAGCAGCATTTACTGGCATTTAATAGAATTTAGAGGTAGCGGCATATAGGCGAAGCCTAGTGTATTAATTTTTGAACGTAATTTTAAACTCATAAGAGTACAGTGGGAACCAAGAGATCGGGTACATATACAATACATATGTAGTACATACGTGGGAAATAAGGACTGTTTACATAAACATATGCACGCACACTTGGTGAGAATAGTACTGTTGTTAGGCACTTGAATAGCTGTAGCACACACACACACACACACACACACACACACACACACACACACACACACACACACACACACACACACACACACACACACATACACACACGCACAAACACACACACACACACACACACACACACACACACACACACACACACACACACACACACACACACACACACACACACACACACACACACACACACATACAGACACACACACACACATATATAGACACACACACACATATACAGGATTTTACACCTTCCTGTGAAGTGACCCTATAACCCTTCCTTCCCCCCCCCATCTCTCTCCCTCTCCTCTCCTCTCTCTTCCTCTCTCTCTCTCTCTCTCTCTCTCTCTCTCTCTCTCTCTCTCTCTCTCTCTCTCTCTCTCTCTCTCTCTCTCTCTCTCTCTCTCTCTCTCTCTCTCTCTCTCTCCTCCCTTTCTCTCCCCCTTTCTCTAAACCCTCTCTCTCATCCTCTCTCTCATCCTCTCTCTCATCCTCTCTCTTCCTTTCACTCTTTCTCTCTCTCTTCCTCTCTCTCTCCCTCTCTCTCTTCCTCTCTTCCTCTCTTACTCTCTCTTTTCCTCTTCTTCTCTCTCTCTCTCTCTTCCCTTTTCACTCCCCCCTCTCTCTTACCTTTTCCCTCTCTCACTTTCTCCCCTTTTTCCCTTCTTTTCCCCTCCTTCTAGGCTCCCCTTCTCTCTCTCCCTATCTCTCACTCTATCCCCTTTTTTCTTTTTCTCTTTCTCTCTTTCATTAAAAAAAAAAAAAATGGTTGGGACTCGCAGGAATCAGGGATCAGATGACAATGGTACTGGTAGGGAGGAATGGATGGAGGAACAGTGGAAAAGGATAGAGCAAGAATGGGAGAGAAAATTAGGAGAGCTTTCTGAAAAAAATGGAGAAAGAGCTCTCTGTGAAATGGGAAAAGAGGTTGGAGAAGGAGACGAAGAATTGAGAGGCACAAATCGAAACTGCAGTAGCCAGGGTAAAGGTCCTAGAATTTGAGGTAAACAGGCTGAAGCAAGTCTCAGGGGTAGTGACCAGAGAAGACACACCATACGATGATGAGAGGCTGAACAGGAAGGAAGGAGATATGAATTATGCTAAGGTCATATCAGCCTGCAAAGAAGGGCCAGGGAGTGGAAGGGAAGAGCAGATGGGTGCAGATGGAGAGGGAGATAGGTCGAATGCTGAGGCACAACCATGCTACCAAGAGCCACTGGAAAAATCAAGGGAGAAAATGACCACATGCAGACAGGAACCAGAGTCACAGAGGAAGAGGCAATGGGAGGAGGAAAGGGCAAAATCAGTGATTATCCATGGGCTTCGGGAGAGAGAGGAAAGGACACACACTGAAAGACGGCAGGAAGAAAGAAAGGAGATCGAGAAAATCATCACAGAAATAGGGGGAGAAGACATGGACGAGATTGTAAATTTTCAGAGAATAGGGGGGTACCTGAAGGGCAGAAACCGACCGATCAAGCTGATTCTCAGGACAAAAACAGTGCGGAACAGGATCCTCAAAGAGAAACCACGGTTGAAAAGTTCGGAAGAGTACAAGAAGGTGTTCCTAGACAGAGACAGAACACAAACAGAGAGAAAGCAGCTGAGGGAGAGGACAAAAAAGCGAAAGGAGCTAGGAAAGGAGACAAGGATGGAACCTGCAGAGGTCAGTCAGAGCAGAACAGAGCAGAAAGGGCAAGCACACACACAACTATCCTCAGAACCCCACAACCTATCATACCATCCCAACACACAATACAATCCATACCCACAGCTTCCACCCAACCCCCAACTATAGAATCCCACAGTAAGCTACCAGGTCTCCCACCCCCACAGGCCCCCCAAACCACAGTGTTAGAAAGGAAACTGAAGGTATGGTACACAAACGCTGATGGAATAACAAACAAGTGGGAGGAGTGTCAAGAAAGAGTCAAAGAGGCATCACCAGACATCATAGCGATCACAGAAACCAAGCTTACAGGTATGATAACAGATGCCATCTTTCCAGCGCGATACCAGATCCTGAGAAAAGACAGAGAGAACAGGGGGGGTGGAGGAGTGGCATTGCTGATCAAACACCGATGGAATTTTGATGAGCTGGAGAGAGGAGACAGCGGAGGGAAGAAAGTGATTACATAGCGGGAACGCTTCACTCTGGTGGTCCCAAGGTGATAATTGCAGTGATGTATAACCCACCACAGAACAGCAGGAGGCCAAGGCAAGAGTATGATGAGAGCAATAGAGCAATGGTTGACACACTGGCTGCAGTGGCGAGAAGAGCTCATGCATGCAGGGCAAAGCTCCTGATCATGGGCGACTTTAACCACAAGGAGATCGAATGGGAGAACTTGGAGCCACATGGGGGCCAAGATACATGGAGGGCTAAGATGATGGAGGTGGTACTGGAAAACTTCATGTACCAACACGTAAGGGACACTACAAGAGAGAGAGGAGAGGATGAACCAGCAAGACTGGACTTAGTATTCA
Organism: Cherax quadricarinatus; assembly: GCF_026875155.1. Taxonomy (NCBI): domain Eukaryota; kingdom Metazoa; phylum Arthropoda; class Malacostraca; order Decapoda; family Parastacidae; genus Cherax; species Cherax quadricarinatus. Next base: position 1,898,576 of record NC_069498.1, read on the forward strand.
CCTTGAGTAGTGCAGATATTGAGGACATCACATATGAAAGACCCCTTGGGGCCAGCGATAATGTGGTTTTGAGCTTCGAATACACAGTAGAGCTACAAGTGGAGGGGGAAGCAGGAAGGCAAGAACAAATGAAACCAAACTACAGGAAAGGGGACTACACAAGAATGAGGAACTTCCTGAATGAGGTTCAGTGGGACAGAGAACTGGCAGGGAAGCCAGTTAATGAGATGATGGAATATGTAGCAACAATGTGCAAGGAGGCTGAGGAGAGGTTTGTACCCAAGGGTAACAGGAAGAATGAAAAAGCCAGGATGAGCCCATGGTTCACCCAAAGATGCAAGGAGGCAAAAACCAAGTGTGCTAGGGAATGGAAGAAATATAGAAGGCAAAGGACCCAGGAGAATAAAGGAGAGCAGTCGTAGAGCCAGAAACGAATATGCACAGATAAGAAGGGAGGCCCAACGTCAATATGAAAACGACATAGCAGCAAAAGCCAAATCTGACTTAATTATACAGCCACATCAGGAAGAAAACAACCGTTAAGGACCAGGTAATCAGGCTAAGGAAGGAAGGAGGAGAGACAACAAGAAATGACCGTGAAGTATGTGAGGAACTCAACAAGAGATTCAAAGAAGTGTTCACAGAGGAGACAGAAGGGGCTCCAGAAAGACGGAGAGGTGGGGTACACCACCATGTGCTGGACACAGTACACACAACCGAGGAAGAAGTTAAGAGGCTTCTGAGTGAGCTAGATACCTCAAAGGCAATGGGGCCAGATAACATCTCTCCATGGGTCCTGAGAGAGGGAGCAGAGGCGCTATGTGTACCCCTAACAACAATATTCAATACATCTATCGAAACAGGGAGATTGCCTGAGGGAAGGAAGACAGCAAATGTGATCCCAATCTTTAAAAAAGGAGACAGACATGAAGCACTAAACTACAGACCAGTGTCACTGACATGTAAAGCATGCAAAATCATGGAAAAGATTGTCAGGAGAAGAATGGTGGAACATCTAGAAAGGAATGATCTCATCACCAGCAGCCAACATGGTTTCAGAGATGGGAAATCCTGTGTCACAAACCTACTGGAGTTCTATGACATGGTGACAGCAGTAAGACAAGAGAGAGAGGGGTGGGTGGATTGCATTTTCTTGGACTGCAAGAAGGCTTTTGACACAGTACCACACAAGAGATTAGTGCAAAAACTGGAGGACCAAGCAGGGATAACAGGGAAGTCACTGCAATGGATCAGGGAATGCATGTCAGGAAGACAGCAGCGAGTAATGGTACGTGGCAAGGTGTCAGAGTGGGCACCTGTGACCAGCGGGGTCCCACAGGGGTCAGTCCTAGGACCAGTGCTGTTTCTGGTATTTGTGAACGACATGACGGAAGGAATAAACTCCGAGGTGTCCCTGTTTGCAGATGACGTGAAGTTGATGAGAAGAGTTCATTCGATCGAATACCAGGCAGAACTACAAAAGGATCTGGACAGGCTGCAGACCTGGTCCAGCAACTGGCTCCTGGAGTTCAATCCCACCAAGTGCAAAGTCATGAGTATTGGGGAACGGCAAAGAAGACCGCAGACGGAGTACAGTCTAGGGGGCCAGAGACTACAAACATCACTCAAGGAAAAAGATCTTGGGGTGAGTATAACACCAGGCACATCTCTGAAGCGCACATCAACCAAATAACTGCCGCAGCATATGGGCGCCTGGCAAACCTCAGAACAGCATTCGACATCTTAATAAGGAGTCGTTCAGGACCTGTACACCGTGTACGTTAGGCCCATATTAGAGTATGCGGCACAGTTTGGAACCCACACCTAGCCAAGCATGTAAAGAAACTAGAGAAAGTGCAAAGGTTTGCAACAAGACTAGTCCCAGAGTTAAGAGGTATGTCCTATGAGGAGAGGTTAAGGGAAATCAACCTGACGACACTGGAGGACAGGAGAGATAGGGGGGACGTGATAACGACTTACAAATACTGAGAGGAATTGACAAGGTGGACAAAGGCAGGATGTTCCAGAGACTGGACACAGCAACACGGGGACACAGTTGGAAGTTGAAGACACAAATGAATCAAAGGGATGTTAGGAAGTATTTCTTCAGCCACAGAGTAGTCAGGAAGTGGAATAGTTTGGAAAGCGAAGTAGTGGAGGCAGGATCCATACATAGCTTTAAGCAGAGGTACGATAAAGCTCATGGTTCATGGAGAGTGACCTAGTAGCGACCAGTGAAGAGGCGGGGCCAGGAGCTCGGACTCGACCCCTGCAACCTCAGCTAGGTGAGTACAACTAGGTGAGTACACACACACACACACACACACCAGTTTGGAACGAATACCTAGCCAAGCACGTAAAGAAACTAGAGAAAGTGCAAAGGTTTGCAACAAGACTAGTCCCAGAGCTAAGAGGTATGTCCTACGAGGGGAGGTTAAAGGGAACTTTGTGACTGGTAAGAGAGGTAAGAGGGGCTACAATATCTGAGAAATTCTTACAGAATCTTCTGTAAAATCCTATCATGCCTAGGAAACGTTGAAGAGATTTCCTATCATGAGGAACTGGATAATCTTTAATAGCAAGAACTTTAGCAAGTTTAGGTGCAACTTTACCACTACCTACTCCATGGCCTAGAAAAGTGACAGTGGCCTGGCCAAAGGAAGATTTAGATAAATTAACTGTTAAATAGGAACTCTTAAAGGTCTCAAAAAGAGCCTTAAGTCTAATTAGGAGTTGATCCCAAGTCTCAGACACCACAACAATATCATCTAAGTATGCTGCCGTGCCTTCAAGTCCGTTAATAGCCTGATGGATAAGTTTCTGGAATGAAGAGGGGGAATTTTTCATTCCGAAGGGGGTAACTGTGTATTGATAATGACCTCCTGGAATTACGAAGGCAGAGATTTCCTTCGCCTTATCCGTCAAAGGTACCTGATAGTAGCCTTTAAGGAGATCTAACTTGGACACAAAAGTAGCCTTACCCAAAAAGCCTTACCCACAAAGTCAATTACGTCATCCAGACGAGGAAGAGGGTAAGCATCTGTAATTGTGACCTCATTCACCTTGAGACAACCCAGCTGCACTATACTGACCATTTTGCTCCGTAGGTGCATCATCTTCCTCCTGCGATAACATAGTTTTTGCCCTAGCTCCCGTAGAGGGAGGAGTCTGATTTGTCATCTCTTCTTCTATAAGTTTGTCAGCAATCAGTGAACGCAGTTGCGCAGCTGTGAGAGTGCGTTTGTATTTAATGCCAATGGAACGAGCAATTTGCCAACAACGCTGTAGGGACAATTTAGGTATGTTATGCAAAGTATATGCCGACACCAGACGTCTGACTCGTCTATGTGGCATAAGTTATTCGCTATGCACAGTACGATTGCAGAATACCCCAACGTAACACTTTAATTTGCAGAACACTCTTAGCTATGCACAGTACGATTGCAGAATACGCATACATGCAAAGCTGACTGCAAAATTCTCCACACCGAACAGGCTAGTAACAACTGACACGCAAAATTTGTAAAGCAATGCCAGACAGCTATACTGTTCTAGAAGATTGACCGTAGCGAAGCGAGCACACCGAACAAGCTAGTAGCGAGCTGTTGAACGATCACACAATAGCAAGGCTGACCATAACAAAACTGACACAAAATTTGTAAAGCGTAGGCAAAGCTAATGCAATGCCAGACAGCAAGCTGCACAATGTTCCTGCTACGAGCTTCACCCTAAGCTCAACCGTTTCTCTAAGTCCAGCTCCAGCTCCAGCTCTCGGACAGGCTACCCATATTACAACCCAGGATTCCAATGGGAATCAATGGGAGCAAAATAAACACAGCAGAAAAAGTTTAGACTTATATTATCCTTCACCAATTTAGAACAGCAATATGTACACTATATACAGTGATAAGTATAGTGCACTCCACGGTAAGCAAAGCAGAAATAGAAGCCACAAGATAGCAGACCGTGCTTCAACCATCTCTAGAATGGGAATGACAAGGGCAGACAGGAGAGTGGTACCCACATAACCTCTGCGATTGCCAAAACCATCTTCTTATTGGCTTGAACCTGGTCACTAGTTGAACGACGGGGCCCCATCATCAACTCTTAGCAACCTGGTTCGCTGGTTGGGGGAGATAGCCTGTAAATGAGGGTGTGTACATGCGCCGAATAAAGTTTAAGTACTCTTTGCTTGCCACACGTACATTGTGTACAATGTCGTGAATGACTCCTTACTCAGATGTCTAAGCACCAATCTCAGGTTTGCCAATCTCCCATATGCTGCAGCAGTTATTTGATTGATGTGTGCCTTAGGGGACATGTTCGTTATAATGCTTACCCCAAGATCCTTTTTTTAATTAACGTTTGCAGCTGTTGATTTCCTAACCTGTACTCCGTCTGTGGTCTTCTGTGTCCTTCCCCAATCTTCATGACCTTTCACTTACTGGGGTTAAACTCCAGGAGCCATTTGTCGGACCATACTTGTAGTTTGTCTAGATCCCCTTGTAATCTTAACTGATCCTCGCCCACTTGTATTCTCCTCATCAGTTTCACATCATCAGCGAACAGTGACACTTCTGAATCTAATCCTTCCACCATGTCATTCACATATACAAGAAACAGCACCGGGCCTAGGACTGAACCTTGTGGAACCCCATTCGACACATTCGCCAACTCCGACACTTCAACACACGTTGTTTCCTTCCTGTCAGGTATTCCCTGACCCATTGCAGTACTTTCCCCGTTATTGCTGCCTGCTCCTCTAATTTTTGCACCAGTGTCTTGTGTGGTACTGTGTCAAAAGCCTTCTTGCAGTCTAAAAAGATGCAATCTACCCATCCCTCTCTCTCCTGTCTTACTTCTGTTTCCTTATCGTAGAACTCAAGTAAATTTGTGACACAGGTTTCCCTTCTCTGAAGCCATGCTAACTGTCATGTATGAGCCCAATTTTTTCAGTGTGTTCCACTACTTTTTCTCCTGATAATCTTTTCCATGACTTTACATACTATACAAGTCAGTGACACGGGTCTGTTATTTTAAATGCTGGCCTGCCCTGCCCCCTTTCCCTTAAAAAATTTGGAACTACATGTGCTGTTTTCCCAAACGCCTCAGGCAACTGCCCTGTTTCGATAGATTTACGGAAGATTGCTGCTAATGGCACACACATTTTCATCTGTCCCTCTCTCAGTATCCATGGAGATATGTTTATCTGGGCCCACCGCCTTTGAGGTATCGAGTCTTCTAGCAGTTTCTCACCTCTACCTTGGTTATGTGTATTGTGTCCAGCGCCTACTGGTGCACCCTACCTCCACAGTTTGCTGGAAGCATTCCTGACTCTATTGTGAATACTTCTCTAAATCTTTTTTTTGTTCATCACTACTTCTTGGTCATTCTCGTAGCTCCCCCCCTTTTTTCCTCAGGTGTGTGTGGGGGTGTGTGGGGACTCACTAATTGGGGTTGCGGGGGGTCTGGACTCAGCTCCGGGCCCCCTCTTCCTGTCGTTTACTGGGTCCTCTCCCTCTCTGCTTCCGAGCTTTGTCTCCCTTTTCTTAAACTATGTTGGTTCCTGCCCCCACTACTTCACTGCTGGGCTTTCCCTTTCCCTGACGACTCTATAAAATGAAGAAATACTTCCTTATCCTTGCTGGGGACTTCAGTTTCCCAAATTTGTGCCCATTGTTTCTGTGCCCCCTCTCTGGAACTCATATCTCTGTCCCCCTTGTCTATTCCCCGCAGACTTGTATGTCGTTATCATGTCTCCCCTGACCCTTCTGCCCTAGTGCCGTCAGCCCATTTCAATAAATTTTTCCTCGACGACTTTCCCCCTGAGCTCTGGAACTAGCCTTGTTGCAAATTTTGTACTTTTTTGTATTGTTTGCCCAGGTGTGGGTTCCGATGGTGCTGCATACTCCAGTATGGGCCAAACATACACATGTACGTGTTTAAACGATTCTTTTTTAAGGATGGGAACGCTTTCTCAGGTTTGCCAGGCGCCCGTAGTGCACAGTTTATTTTCTGATGTGGGCCTCGATGACGTGCTTGGTTGTTTTTTGTGTGTTGTGTGTGTGTGTGAGTGTGGTGTGTGTGTGTGTGTGTGTTTTGGTTTGGTGTGTGGTGTGTAGCTTGTATGCGTGGTGCGAGGTTTGAGTTTCTACCCGGCCCCCTGTCTTTAAATTTGACGCTCACTGGGCTTGTTGCTAATCAATCTGTTCTTGTATCTGAGTGCGGGATTTCCTCCCCACTCTCACTTTGCTCAGTTCCCCCAACGTAAATCAAAGACTGAGAAGTAATTTCGACAACATTTGCAGTGCAACTTTTGGAATCTTCAATTTGGAAAATTTATAAAAGCAGTTGGTCAGGAAATACATAGAAAAAATGTAAAATATGAAAAGGGAATTTCGAGGTAAATAATTTCCTCACCCTCGAGTAAAAAACGTCACGTGCCAGGAAACTTTCCTATACTGGAGAAGATGTTGAGAAGCAGTTGAGTCGGAGTCAATGTTTTAGAGCCCCATTGTGGAAGAAATCATGCTAAAAAATAAGACAGGGTGGAGACGAAAAAAAAATTCATTCTTCCGGTTTTTAAGATATTCCTGTGTAGAAGGTTTTTTTTTTTAAAAATTATTAAAAAACCGAAAAGTAGGTAACGAAACATTGTGAAACACTTGTTGCTCAAGTTTTCCCCTGAAAGCGACTTTATCAGTCTATTGCAGAGAAAAGTTTGGAAAAATGTGAAAGAGGTTTGAGGTAAAATCCCTCAGTTTTGATAGGGAAGTGTTTAGTCCATCACCCTAGAAAAAAGTGAGAAAATGCTGAGGGGTAACGACTTAATAGTGGAGACGAGAGGCAGACAGTAAAGGCGGCGCGTCACAGGTGGGCACAGCCCATTAGCAAAAGTTATGCCGTACGTTGGCAAATTTTCCCTTCCAAGATTCAAAGCCCCTTTTGTTAGGAAATATTTTAAGGGGTTTTTGTAAAAAAGGGGAAGTAAAAGAAAAATCCTGGTTGCCCCAAACCAGGGATTTTTCACTTTGTACGGGAAAAATGATTGAGAACGGAAAAAGGACCTGAGGTAATCGTCACTTAGCTTGGGTGAGGTAACAGTCACTTAGCCTTGAGAGACAAATCAGCCCCATCATCTTGATAAAAGAACAGTATACCCAAGGGGGTTTGTTACTGAACCCATTTGAGGCGAACGTTCTAAAGGGGTTTATGGGTTGATAGTCAACTAGTGAAAGTAAGTTATGCAAATAGGTAACATATGCACGGGATTTGTTAAAAGGAATTCTCTCTATCCACTTTCCAAGATGCCCCATATTAACGGGAAATTAATTAAAAAAAAAAATTTTTTGGCATTATCCAAATTGCTTGGTTTTATTAAAAAAAATAAAACCCAAAAGGGTTGCGAATCGTTTCCACAGTAAGTACCAATGAGAAAGACGATGAGGATTTTAAAAAGAATTTGGGGTAATACCCGAACTCTTGAGTTTTGAAAAAAAAAGCAGCTTTTCCGGGGAAAGTTCTTATATTTTTGATACGCATGGGAGGCGGCATCACAGGGGGGGCAATTCATAGTGGCGTGGTCATTTCAGACGACGGGGCAACTGTTCCCAAATTTGTAGAATATTCTATGGGTTCTGATACCCGTTGGTCAATTCAAGCATTCTCAAAATTTATGAGTTCCCTGGGTGCCCCGTATAATTACCTGGTGTGCCCTGAAAAGTTCCCTGGTGTGCGCCTGATTTTAAGTTACGGGTTTGTGCGCCTGTTTTAAGTTACCGGGGTGTGGCCTTTTTAAATTCCCTGGTGTGCCCCCTTTAAAATTCCCTGGTGTGCGCCTGTTATAAGTTACCTGGTGTGCGCCTGTTATAAGTTACCTGGTGTGGGCCTGTTATAATTTTACCTGGTGTGTGCTGTTAAAAGTTCCTGGGTGGGGCTTTTTTATAATTTCCCTGGTTGTGCCTGTTATAAGTTCCTGGGGGCCCCGTTAAAGTTACCTGGTGGGCCCCCCGTTTTTGTTTCCTGGTGTGCGCGTTATAAGTTACCTGGGGCCCCTGTTATAAGTTACCTGGTGTGTGCCTGTTAAAGTTACCTGGTGTGTGCCTGTTATAAGTTCCCTGGTGTGGCCTTTTTATGTTCCGGGTTTGGGGCCCCCTTTATAAGTTATGGTGGGCCCTTTTAAGTTACCGGGTTGTGTGCCTGTTATAAGTTCCCTTGGTTGCCCCCGTTATAGTTCCCGGGTGGGGCCCCCTTTTATAAGTTACCGGGTGTGCCCCTGTTAGGCTACACTGTTTTCCATTTTTATTTCAAGGCAAACTATCTTAATTTTAAATCGTTCGATGTCAGACATGTTAAAATTGTTTATAAAACCCTTTAAATTTTGGAAGAGCAAATTTTCAGCACTTGGGGTCTTTTTTTGGGAAATGTTTTGAAACCAAAGACTTTATCAAAAGAAAATAGAAAAAAAATTGTGGAAGTATGATGTTGGGGTTTCAGTAAATTTAAATTTTGAGCATTGCGGGGAAAAGGAGTATTTACGGGGACAGGTAAGGTGAAGTGTGGAGGTTACGTCACGGTGGGGAGTTCCATTTGGAAAGGAACCATTCAAACATTTTAACTGTAAATTTCTATTACCAAAATTTGAAGAAGTCCCGTTTAAAAGCCAGAATTTTTTTCCCCCCGTTTTTTCATTTCGTTCACTTTACTCAAGAACTAAAATAATGAATCTAAAAATTTTTAACCGATGTATTCGGGCCCCGTATGCATAACCCGAAATCTGTAAAATTTTTTTTCAATAAAAAATCGGAATTAGAGAGATAAAAACCCCCACTTAAATTATCTAATAAAAACCAACTTTGTCGTCAACTTGAAAAAAAAATTTTTTCTTTTATCTCAGTGATCAATTATAAAAAAACTCAAGTTATTAAGTTTTGAAGTTATACAATTGAATTACAATGTTACCCCGCATTGAAAAGGGGAAGGCAGTTTAAAAAGAAAATTTTAAATTTTCGCATAAAACCTGTTTAAAATGCTGCGATTTCTTTAAACAAAAAAGGAAAATTTTGGGGCCCAAAACAAGAAAAAAATAGATTAATTTTGTTTCAGTGGATCGGGGAAAAATATCCCAGGTTTTTTAACCTGGTCACCTGACATTAATAAATCTAGTACGCATAAAAATGACCCTTTTAAAATTTGAAGGGAATCAGAAGGTTTTTTTGATAACTCATCACAATCAATCTAAAAGTGACAAAGACAAATTTTTGGGCCACTGCAATTAGTTATCTCTGAGTTACCAGACCCCGCCACTGGAGGCCAGTGGTTTCTCTTAATGGGTTAAATGCGTCAACGTTAATTAAAAACCAAAGTTATGACTACAAACTCTATGCCCTTTAGTTTGTGGGGAAATAAAATCTGCCAAATTTCCTAATTCTAAATGAAAAATGTTAAAACGCCTATAACATAGAAAAAGGGAAAAAAATAACAGTATATTTTTGTACACAAGAATTTACAAATCATGGTAAATATACTTCCACAAAAATAGCCCGCCTAGAAGAAGGAACTTTCGACTACGTTTCAGTCCAAACCCTTGGATTTTTTTGAGAAAACCTTCCAAAATATATCTTCCCTTAAAAAAAGATGAAATAATTGGTTGTTAAATTTTAATTTGGATTGTAAATTTGTGTTCAATAAAAAAATTCTTAAAAATAAAACTGGCATCCCCCTTTGGTAATCTTTTCACCTATTTGTACTGGAGTATTTTGAAACCACAATACTCAAAAAAATAGTTTGGTATGTGGGGTATTCAGATATCACACAAAGTGGATTCACTTTTTTTTTTGAGGCCCTTGGATTTGTAACTTGAAAATCTGTGATGGAGAAAGTTAGAAAAATTCTGAAATTGTGTGGGAAGTGGGGGGCAAATTTTTCCCCTGACTTTTACGTGCTGTTAGAGTTTGAGCAAGTAACATTAAAAGAGGGAAGGGAAAAATAGTTAGTGGATTCCTGAGGGGAGAAATACATGCCCGAATTTTAAGGGGGGGTGGGATTGTTACGACTTATGTTAAAACACAAATTTTTAGCAACAGCTGTGTTTACTAAATATTTTTTTAGTGTTTAATATTTCTGTTCTTTGCCACTTAAATCTCAAATTCACCATAGCACCAAAATTTAAACAAATTTTCTTTTAGGAAAAAAAAAATCACTCATAACCCCAAATTGTTTGGTTTTTGTCATAGATTTTAAACTTTAATATTTATGTCAACCATTTATCTTATAAATGTTTTTTAGTATAAGTTTCTCACACAACAACACACCACCCCATACACACACAAAACACCACAACAAACAACACAACCACAACACACACCAACACACACACAACACACACACACACACAACACACACAAACCCCCCATAATATTTAGGGGGGTTTTTCCAAAATGGGAGACAGGAGCCTCCCACAAAACCCGGGGATTAAAAACGTAAAAAACTGGACGCATGCACTCAACCAAGGGGGATGAAAAGCTCTAGGTTAACTAGTATTTGAATGGTGGGCCCCGATAACATCTCTCCATCGTCCGGAGAGGGAGCCCGCGCACTTGGGGACACAAGTGCAATCTTTAAAAAAATCTTTTCAAACAGGCAACTATATTTTATTCTATAAAAGCAAGTTATGATGCTGCATAAAAATTTTGTTCCATCAAATGATGTCTGCAAACTGGACAAGTGGTCGTTTTTTATACGTACAAATATTTCATTATATTTAATGAAAGAATAGTTACCTTTGCTCACATTTGTAGGGTTGGGACAGGGAAAGTTTCTAGGGGTTCTAGAAAAATCACAATGGAGTTAATTGAGGCTAGAGAATATTCCCAAAAAGTTTCGTATGTATTGCAAGTCGATTTTGTAAAGAATTTAGCATGTTTGTGAATTGACGCTCTCTCTCTCTCTCTCTTGGGTTTACCAGGCAATACCAAGAGGGCCCAACACCCGGCTTTTGGGGGTAAAAGAAACCCTGGGAACTCATCAAAGGGTTTATATCAGGTATGAAGCCAATTTTTTAGATGAGGGGCTGGTCCGGGGGTGGGGGTGAAGGTGTGCCTCCCCTCCAATTGACAAGGTGTATGGGGTTTCCCCTTGTCACATTGAAGTCTTTGAAGTCTTTTAAACTACAGGACATTTTAACTCTGCAACACAGCCTTAATATCCTTAGTATTACGTCGTTTCCCAGAGGATCGCCCGTCGCTTATTCACTGTAAGCGGCACGGGTTGACTGGTATCACAATGGACAAAGGTTTTTCCCCCGTTATGGGGAGACAGCTGGTTAATTTTAAATCAACAGGTATTTTTTCTTATGTTGAAAAGAAAAAAGTTTTTTAAGGAGTGATGGCGTCGGGGGAGTCCTGGCATGCCCAGGTAATGTATTCATTGTTTCACGCACCAGGCTGCTGCCTCACTCTCCACTCTGTCCATTTCAACCTAACT